>VZRN01006655.1:59941-128555 GCA_013397935.1 Dasyornis broadbenti | reverse complement strand
TTCAGACTTACACCCATACCCCCCACAAAAGAACCCACATCCAGACCCCTCCCAAGAATATTACAACCCCCCCCTCAAAAGGACTCCAAGCTTGCACACCCTCCGGATCCCACATTCTTCCCCTAAAAGACCTCAATTTCCAGATAACCCGCTCAAAGACCCCACATCCATGCCCTGTATTCTACCGCTTTGGGGACTTCCCTCCTCTTTCCCCTAATACTGAGCCCCCTCCTTCTGCACCAATGTCACCCCAAACAACCCTTCCAGGCTCCTCCGTAAGCAAAACACATTGCAGAGGTCGGGGAAGGGGGGAATCACTCCCCTGCTTCCCCCAAGGGCACCTTGAAGCCCCCCAGTGTCAGCAGCATAATGCGCGGGGGTGGACTTTGGTGCGGGGGACCCACGAAAGGCCACCCCGAAGGCCACCAGTAGCCGCAGGGCCTCGGGACAGCGGGAGGACACCCCATCCTGAGGGGTGGGTGGGCGCGGGGGGTGTGGGCCCCCCCCCGGCACGGGTGGGCGGCGGGCGGCTGGCGCTGCTGTTGCCATGGGGACCGTGGGCGGCCGGGGGGGCCCGGTGTGCGCATCAGCACCGGGAGATGCCGGCACTGGCAGAGGGGTACAGGGGGACAGTGGTGGGTGACACCTCAGGGCTGGCACCCCCAAAGCACCCACCATGTGAAACCTACCTGCCTTAGAGGATCCCATATCCACCCTGTGCCCCAAGAACATAAAAATCCAGCACCTCTCCTCAAGGATCTCATGCCACACCCCAAGGACCCCAAAATCCGGCCCCCCCACCTGGGATGCCATATTCCAACATCCCCATGCCCAAGTAACCCATAAATCCAGCCCTCCTTGGGGTAGCCTATATCTAGCCCCTCCCAGGAATCTCAAAATCCACTCCCTCCGCCCCCAGGAATCCTATATCCACACCCCAAAGAGACCTCAAATTCCGCTCTCCCCCTGGAATCCCATATGCACCCCAACATCCACTCCAATGTCTGGAGCTCATGCTGGCAGACAGACACTCCAGGCATCCTGCTTGGGTGTCCCCATCCTTGTCCCATAAGCAAGGTGATGGTGGGGAAACGGGCACACTCATCTCCCCGGGAGTGGCACTGAATCACAAGCCCCATGGCGAGACGTGTTTATTGCAAACTGGGGTGGGGGAAGAACCGGACAAGGTAATGACCGGGGACCCCCAGCCCACACACCCCAGGGTAGAGAGCTGGTGGGAAGCTGAGAGAGCCAGGCTGGGTCTAGGTGAGGCCGACTCTCCTAGGCAGTCCCCACTCTCACCCCAAAGTACCTACCATGCCAGGGAAACCCGTGTTTCTGAGGCTCCTGCCCAGCTGCTGGCTATGATGGATGGGCCTGTAGCGCCCCCCAAATACCAGAGCTGCTCCCTGACAAAGGGGGAACAAACGTTGGGGGGTGGGTGTGGTCTCTGCCCATCCCCGGCTGACCTGACAACCCTCCAGGGGGGAGGTGAAGGAGGGGAGAGCCAAGAGGAAGCCTCTCCCGGGGCTGGGTAGAGGACAGGGGCAGCATAACCCCCCTGGGATACCCTGGAGCAGGGTTGGCAAGGGGATTTGGGAGTGCCAGGTGGGCAGGGTGCTGGCAGAAGCAGGCAGGGGCAGGCTCCCCCATCCCCACTGCCTGTACCCAACACCCATCTCCACCTGTGAGAGCCAAGCGGCCCAGTGCTGGGGCAGGGAGGGCTCCGCATCCCCAGAAACCCCAAAAGTAGCATCCTCATCCACCAAAAATAATTATGTCACCCAACGCGACCCAAGACGCTCCCTCTATTCCGGAAAAACACGGCAGCACAAGGGGAGGGGAGGGAAAGGGAGAGGAGGAGAGGGGTTCTGGTGCCCAGGTTGCCATGGTGACAGGGTGTAAATCTGCCCGCTTCCTCAGGCTTCCCCATACAGCAGGGATGGGTGCTGGCAGCATGGATCAGCGAGTCCTGGGCACTGGCGCTGGGTACGAGGGTCCTGGTGGCATCTGGGGGGGAGGAAGTCTCCTCTCCCTGCTTTAATTTTCAGTTTTTGCCACTGTCAAAACTGGACGGCGCCGGGGGAGATGTTGAACATGGAGGGGTCGAATTTCTGGCCACGGAATGGTGAGCCCTCGGTGTCCCAGCCCTTCTTTAACATCTCATGGACCTTCTGCAAAGAGGCCACAGGCTTCCGTCAGCCCGGGGTGACCCCACGCTGTACCCCACACCCGCTACTCTTCCCTGCCACTCATCCCACATGTGTTGGGGCTGCGTGGCCACCTGACCCACAAGAGGGAGTGTGGGCAGCAGCCCTGCTCCTCCCTGGCTGGCAGCAGCCATTGCCAAGGGCACACACTAACTCTGTGCTCCCCCTCACTGCCTGGGAAACAGCAGACAGCACTGAGGGCAGCACCGGGCAGCTCCTGGGTCGGGGTGAGCCCAGACCCATGTGGGTCCATACCTGAGCAGGGCCAGCTTGGAAGAGAAGCACAGGGATGTGGGGCCTGCCCTGGTACAAGGGATCAGGGCTCACAGGCATTTGCCACGGTGCCAGGAAAGGGAAGACAGGAGTGCATGACAAAAGATCCATCAGCAGAACCTCACACTCCCCAAATGTTAATGTGGGGGGACACTATGTGAGGAGGAGCTCTGAGATGGAGCAGAGCCATGGGACCTGTTTTCCTGGGGATGGGACCCTTGAAGGGCAGGTGGGAAGGTCAGGCTGGGCTGGTGGCACAGGGTAGCCAGCACCTACCAGCTCATGGCTCTGGGGCTTGCCCTGCAGCTTCTGGTGGTAGTCAAAGGTGAGGCGGTCAAGCACAGCATGCTCCTCCTCGTCCACCGTAGCCATGGAGCGCTCTTTGTTGATCTTGTCAATGTCGATCTGCTCCTCACCCTCTAGGATGGCATTCCACCAGTACTCGTCGCCCTTGTTCAGGTTGATCTGGGGATAAGGTGCAGGTCAGCAAATGGGGAGAGAAGCCCCTGTCTTGCCTAGGATGTGATACCCCTGCCCACCTCACAGCTCCATGGCAGTGATGCAGAGCTCAGCAGTGCCGACAGCAGCGTGGGGCTTGCCCATGAGTGGAAGTCAATCTCACACCAATCCTGCCTCACAGCTGGCAGAGGGGGAGGGATGCTTATGCCTTCCTCCCTCAGCAGCCAAAGGCTTTGCACAACCCTGCCGTTGGCGCCCACAGCCCCAGCTCAGGCCCTAGGGCTGAAATCAGCCCATGCTATGGCTCCGAAGCCAGGACTAGTGTCCCCCAGTGGTGCCCGTCTCGGGGCTGCATGGCTGACACAGCAGCAGTGACAGAGCCCAGGACTGTCAGATGAGGAGGCTCTGTCTGGTGGAGTGTGGGGCCAGGGCTCCAGGTATGGTAGTGCAGCCATCTTGCCTTTCCCTAACTCAGAAGGAGCCTTGGCCTCATCTCCCCTGGCCCTGGTTCAGTGGGCGGCAGCATGGGTGGCAAAGGAGGCAAGGATATCACCTGCTGCTCTGTGCCACCCCTCCTGACTGCCAGCACCTGCTTCCCATGGCACTGCAGCTTGCCAGCAGTCCCGGAGGGATGGACAAAGAGAGGGGATATCTCCTTGGTCCAGCCAACATCCTCCCTGGGAAAAGCCGCCAGCAGTAGCCACAGGCATTCCTGATGGCAGTGCCTTGAACAGAGCCGGCTGGCCAATGGGGCTGTGCTGGGGCCAGCATGGGGCATCCTGCACCGGGAACTCCAACTCGCTTTTTGTTTTTCCAGGAAGAGTGGGCTGCTTCCTTCCATGTTATTTTAGCACTAATCCCAGTAGCAGGGCAGATTTATGGCATTCGTCGGCCTCTGCAAAATCATCAATAAAGGCAAACAATACAATTTGCTCAAACCTCCCTGGAAGCTCAATGGCTCCGGAGGGGAGAACATGGACAGCCATTCCTGTTATGGAACCAGGCTTTTCTGCGGTGTGAAGGAACCAATTAATACGGGAGGGGGTGGCTGGGGTTTAAAGCTTCTGGGAGAGCAGAGCCAGTAAAATATTCCATCTTGGGGAAGGCGTTAGTTTTTCCAGCTAGACAGGCATGCTTGTTCTCCTTTTAATTTCACAGTTCCACTTCGGAGGGGAGGGAGAACTACTGAGTTTGCTCCTGGATTTCCCAGCCCTGGGTGGGCAGGTGGGGGAATGGAAGAGCCCAGAGAACGTCACCCCTCAGACAGAAAGCAAAGTGGAGGGGCAGCAACTCCCCTGCCCCACACCTGCCGTAGGAGCACCCTTCAGGCTCCTCAGGGTTTGGAACACAAGGGATGTCCCCATGGTGCTGCTGACAAGGTGTGAACTTCCCTAGTGAGGGCTCCAGCACAAACCATGCTCCCATGGCATTGCTGTGAAGCACGCATGGCTTGGTACATCCCTACCAGAGCCAGCCTGCTGGCAGAGGGATGGACAAGTGTGGAGGAGTTCATGCAACACCCCAGCTCCATCCCAGAACACTGGGGGATGGAAAATCCATCCTGGAACACCTGGGATGGAAATCCATCCCCCTTTCCTTCCCCACCCCAAACTCCTTTCCTCTCCTGGCATCCTGCCACCACCTGTACACCTCTGCAGCCTGCCTGGGGCAATCTGCTCATCCCTCTTTATTCCAGGGGGAAAGCTGTCAGTGGGACTCACTCCAAGGTAGGAACCCCAGCTTCTAAAATACAATGCCCATCAGCCAGGGCAAAAGTCGCTCTATTCCCATGAGTTTGCGGTTTCGTGGTTCAACATGGTGCTGGAGGACTTGCTGCAGACAGGTCCCACCTCCAGGATGGGGGACACAGATATAGGTCAATTTCCTGGTCGGTTTCTGATGATGTCCTCCATGGATCCAGCCCCTGCTTGGCTGAGCATCTGGGTTACGAGAGCCGGTGCTGATGGAGATGCAGCTGGTTCCCCGGCAAGCACTTCGGGTGCCCGAAGGTAAGGGAGAGCTAAGAGGCCATGGCAGGTCTCTGGTGATCCCCCACACACACCAGCCCTCATCCACCCACCCAACCACGGAGGAGGCTCTAGCACTCAGCTGACAGGCCCGTGCAAGGCTGTGGGCATCCTTGGGGTGAGCTCTGGAAAATTAGGGGCCTCCAGGAGGGACCACTGCTCCTTCAATAAGGACAAACCCTGATCTGATTATGTTTCTCACTTCAAAACAAGGCAAAACTTTGCCTGCATGACACTGCTGCTCAGTTTTCAGCCAACAGCTCTGGCTGACCCCCTAGGGCCCCAGAGATGCTGACAGCCACTTGCCAGAGGAAGGATGATGTCCCTGCAGTGTGCCCATGCCCTCAGCCAGATTTCAGCTCTGCCAGGTGGGTCCCAATGGGGCAAAAGCCCAGACGAGTCTCTTGGGGTGCACAGGGGAGGTAGGAACAGCCTCTGCAACGCTGGCTTGAGGAGAAGGAGGCTTGTAGGAGGCACACCCCAATGCTCAATCTGAAGCTGGCAGTGTCCCCATGTCGAAGAGCTCACTTCCCACAGCCAGCGTCCAAGACATGAGCTCTCAGCCACATCGGGATGGCCTTTCCCTGGAAAAGCACCACGGTAATGATGGATTGCAAGGAAAATTGCTGCAGTAACAATGGGACACTCAGCAGGAGAGACCCTCCAGGAGGTGACGGGCATCACTGGCATGAACACAGCGTCATGTCCCATCTCCACATCCTACTGGTAAGGTCACAACCCCTCACTGTCAGTGCTGGGCTTCGCAGTAGCACAAGGTTTCCTCTCTGATCCCAAATACTTTGTCAAAGCTGGAGAGATGCTGCCAAGGGGTGTAAGTAGGTCTTGGGAAAACAACATGCCCCTGCCTGCTTTTCTGTTGGAACCACAGAAGCCAAAGTCACCTCAAAAGTCATTGGGAGGTGTTTAGGTAGACAGAGGAGGCAGCAATGCCATTCTCAGCAGTACGTGGAGGGCAGGGCTGAGCACCACTGAGTCGTGCCCCCTCAGCCTTGTGGCTCACAGGATGACAAGCCAAGGCTGTAATAAATGTTCAAGGCAGGACTTGCTGACAAAAACCCAAGTGTGGAAAACAAAGACTGAGAGGAAGAGAAAAAGAGAAGGAATGGGAGAAAAATCCTCCACAATGAAAATAATACCAAAAGGAGTTTAGCACAACACACAGTGGGGATTGCTAAAAACAGAGAGGTTATTTTAATCTCGCTTTCAACAAGCGAGCAGGTGTGACGGAGAAGGGAGAGCACAGGGATGACATCCAGGATCAGGGTATAATGGGACATGCCACAGGTGGGGACATGATCCTGGGACATAATCCCGAGCAGGAGGTATGGACAGGCCCCCACCCCACATCAGCAGAGCACTCCACTGCAGAACGACGCCAGCTGGATTCTGCTGCCATGCACACAGGTGTGCCAAAGGATGAGATGGGAAACAAGTTGGTGTCAGGCTGGGCTCCAGCTGGGAGAACTCCATGGAGCAAGAGAGGGAAGACAGAGTGGCCTCTGAATGCTGGTGAGGGGAATTCTGGGGCTGCTGGGGTGCAAGTGGCATAATGAAGAGGATACATGAATAAGAACACCAGGCAGGATAGGGGCAGCAGAGCTAGGAGGGGTTGTAAGGCAAAATAATCTTCCCAGGATAAGAGCCGGAGGAGAAGGGAGTCTGCTCATGGCGCACCCATGAATGGCATCCCAGAAGGCAGCCAGGAGAAGGCCAGGGAGACTGAGGACAGTGAAAAAGCTGTTACAGCAGCCTCCTGAAGAATCTGGGGATCTTGATCATCCCTGACATGTCCTGCAAGAGCACACGGGACTCAGTGGCCTCTCTGCACAGAACTGAGACCTTTTCAGACAGACAGGACCAAGCAAGAGAGATTCCACCTCCTTGGTGCACAGACTGAGCTCTGCTGCAGGGATCACCTCAATTTACAGACCATAAACACGCAGCATGGACAGAGCCACCAAGGTGCCCCAAGCAGGCCCCAAGGCAGGCAGGATCTCCTCAGACAACGCTGGTGCTGGCACTGGGTGAGTTCAGTTTTGGCTACATCCACATCCTGCCAGGGAATGGCAGGGGTCCCTGGGTCCCATAGAGGGAAGCCAGGCAGCACCTTGCAGCACCTTACAGAAGGGAGACAGCCCAACTGCCACATTTGGAGCTCACACAGAACAATGCACAAACTGGGGCACAGAAAGGGTCCATATGCCCCATAAGCACCAAACAAACCCCAATGGCCCCATACAGGCACTGAATGAAGCAATGCATTCCCACAAGGGTGGGTGTCCCCTGATGAATGAATCGGGAGGAGGCGCAAACCACTCCTGGCTACTCAGCGCATGGAAAAAGGAGATGCTCTTGGGCGAGAATTACTCACTCTGCTCCAGTTACCTTACAATTCTTCAAGAGAGATCTCATCCCACCATCAATATGTTGGCAGCCAGCTGGAGTTCCTCACAAGCCTGGGCTCCTGCTATTTGAGGCAAGACCCAGCTCTAGGGTTGGGGGTGATGGGCCCACTCCGCTCCCTATGCTGCCCGCAGCCACTCCAGGAGGCACAGGCTCGGTCCACCCGTGCCGTTCCCAGCCTCTGACATGTACTGAAGAGACACTGCCTCCCTTACTGATCCTGGGAACACCCACTGGGGACTTCCATCCACGCTGTGAAGCAGCCACCCATTGGGCCACCTCCTCTTCAATGGGTTTATGCCTTTCCAGGATTGTTTCTTTTCCCAGATAAGCTAATTTTCCAGATGTTTATGAATATTTACAAAATGCAGGTTTAAGGATACCACTACCACAACCCTTCAATGGCCTAGCACTGTTGGAGAAGCTCCTCTCCTTTGCAGGGACCTCACTCACCCTTTTGGCACTAGCCTGTTCACTCAGGGTACATCCTGGCGGATCAGCAGTGGTCAAGTGGCACTGTGCAGCCTCCCCACACACCATCCACAGGATTCCTGACTCTGGCAGGACCGACTCCATTCCCACTCCATTCCCCACTGTGGGGGCTTGGATTTGGGTGCTCATCTGCTGCCACCTTTGCGTCACAGGGAGAAAGGCTTGCAGCCAGCTCCCTCCCTCCCAGGGGCAGCATGTGTCCCCTTCTGGGTCTCACAACAGCCTTGTGATTCCTGAAACTCTCCTGGAAAAGCCTACAGGTGGAAAAGAAAAGGGCAAAGATGGTCACAGGCAGCAAAATCGTGCTCCTAGCACAATCCTGGCCCCCAAACTGGCACAGAAGTCTGGAAACTCTTCGACACTTGAGATCCCAAGGTGATGCGCAGAACTCCCACAACAGCCATGTGAACATGGCTGAACTCACATCCTCAGTCTGCCCATCTGGAGCACATCAGAAATTAGGCTTGGGGCTGGGAACCCACAGTAATACACAGTTGGGCACCAGCAGCCCTCAGACCACCTTGACAGGGATGATTTGGGACAGCAGGCACACAGCAAACCACAGGCCTGCTGGAGGCAGAGGAGGAGCCACAGTGTCCACATCAAACAGGGTAAGTAGGAATCCCATGGCAGGACAGGAAGGAATGGCAAGGAACAGGCACCTGCCAAGATGCTGGGGTTGGAGTGGGGCCAGGAGAGTTGGAAGGCAAAGTCAGCAAGGCCAGGTGTGCAGGGCCACATGCTGGGATTGAGGACAGTGACCACTCTCAAGTAATGGTTGTGCTGCCCTGCCGCAGCTGGAGCTGGAGACCCCTTTGCCCAGCCTGACAGACGTTCTGCCCAGCCAGCACCCTGATGGGCAACTCAGGAGCAGGAGGCAAGGCACGGCACAAAGTCAAGGGCAGCATGAGCCAGACATTGGACAGGCAAAGTCAGACACATCCAGAGCTTGGTCAAACTTTCAGCTGCTCCAGTTTCCAAGGTCAAGTGCAGCAGAGCTGCAAGCCAAGGAGACACAGCTGGTGTAGACCACCCTTACCAAAACACACTTCCCAGGCTCCAGGCTCCACAGGGAACTCTCTGTATTGATCTTGTGGGTGAGTTTCCCTTCCATGAGGACATGTTGGCTGCTTCCCTCCAGCACTGCTACACGAATTGCACTGCTGCTGATATCCACAGACACCTGGAAACAAAGAGCGAGACAATAAACTGGAAGGTTCCTGCTTGCCATCTCACTGTGAGAGCTGGGGTTTGGGGTCAAGTGCACTCACAGGGGATGAGAGAGAGAAGAGCTTCCAGCCCTGCCTGTAGCAGCAGGGTGGGAATCCCACTGTTGTCTCACAGCAAACCGTGACAGTTTGGAGGAGAGAGGAAACCTCTCCAGGGAAGGAAAAGCAGCCCAGCCCAACAACTGGGGTGGCCCTTGAAGGATTCAAGGCATCTGGTTCGACCCTGTGCCTCAGTTTCCCCACAAAGAAGACCAGTAATGCTACAGGCCTCCACACAGCACTCAAAAGTTGGGCACCTACTTGCTGTGAGAGAGCTCTTTAGGGGTTTGCCTGTCCATCATTGTGACAAGCTGGGCATGAGTGTGTGTCATCCTGATAGCTAAGCAGGGGCAATTTGGGGGTTCCTACGCTAAGGCTGCAGCAGGTCATCCCCTCTTTGCTGCACCATGCTGAAAGCATGCTCCTTGGCTCTGCTTCCGCCGCTGGAGCCAGCACTGGGCTCAGCCCAGGCCTCCCGTCGGGTGTGCAAGGAGGGGCCGCCTGAAGGAGGAATGCTGCAGCACGGTTTCCCAGTTCCCTGCCACAGGGGCAGCTCTGTCCCCAGGAATAGGGCCAGTTCCCGCCCACAGCAGCCATATGGGGAATACTGCTCTGACCTGCCATACAGGTGACATGGCTGTTCCCTGGGGAGACAGAGGCAGGCTGTGACAGGCATGCAATACCCTTGGTCTCCGGAGAGACCATATGTTCTCTCTTGTCCCCTCTGGCCCTGAGGTGCCACCAGCAGAGCCCGCGCCAAGCCAGGGGATGTAGGGAGGACCTGGCTGGGAAGGGGCAGGATTGTGGTCCCCAGCACTGGCCCGAGAGGAGGAGACTGCAGTGAGATTTGCCTGCATTCTCTCCCAGAGTTCCCCCAGATCTTCCTCCCGCTCTGCAGATCTCATTTGAAATGTTATTACATTATCCATTACCTAGGAGACTTCCAGCAGCTCACTAGCTCCACACAGGCAGAAGACAGGCAGAGCTGCTCCAGCCGGGAAGGCACCGCAGCTGTGTCTCACTGATGTCACCTGATTACAGCCCCCAAACCTGCTGTGTGGTCCGGCAGGAGCAGAGGAGGCCCAGCACACACAGCACAGGGTGACATTGGACTGAGCTCCAGTGCAATCGCTGGGAGTAGGACCACAGTCACAGGAGATCGGGGAACGGACATGAGGATTGGAGAGGACAACTGGCTTTCACCTGCCATGTGGCTGTGGACAGCCTCTACAAGAGCAGCTGTTCTCGGATGAAAACACCTCCAGAGGAGCTGCTCCCTCCATGGAACAGCTCCCTCCAGTCCAGTGCTGAGGCCTCTTTGCAGAGACGAGGCACAGGGATGAGGCTCTGCCCTCCACTAGCACCATCCATTCAGGTCCTCAGGCGCAGGGACAGAGCTACTGATGCTGGGCTCTCAGCACAGTACAGGGTCGGCCCAGAAAGGACCAAGGGGAAAAAAGCAAGGTGACTCCCAAGTCACATTCTGGGGGAAAATTCTTTGGGATGTGGAGGGCCAGGAAAGCTGGAGACATGGAAGGCACAGGTGCAGCATTGTGTCTGTGGGATCCACATGGATAAGAACAACCAAATGTGATGAGAGGGTATTTATTCACAAGTGGCTGCACAAGATACTGGTGGGACCAAGGGACACCTTCTAGGTGGCTCTGGGACCAGCCACACATTGGGAGAGGGAGCAGAGACACCCAAATGGAAGAAGAGATCCAAACTGGGAAGCCTTCACTTGCCACTTTGCTGTGCAAGCAGCCAGCATGAGAAGGAACTTCAACACCTGCTTCTACCTGCACCTAGCAAGAAGGTCCCACCCAGCAAACCAGTCCCCCAGGAGAAGGGACAGGGGCAGAGCATGCCCCACTGGAGAGCCCTGCCTCCATGCCTCCATGCATGGAGAGACACATCTGAGAGGAATCGTGTGCACAAGGTGGTACCTGTGGACAGCCCACACCTGGGAAAGACCAAGAGCAATCCGCAGCACTCCAGGAGTTCTGAAGCTGCTTGTCCCTCCCCATGCACTCCCTGCGAGCACCTCTGCTCCCCAAAACACATGGCTGCTCCCAAAGAAAGCCAGCTCTCATCTGTGTGCTGTGGCCTTTTCACCACAGTGATTTCTGTGCACACTGAATTGAATGCCCACACCCACCCACACAGCTCAAACAAGCAAATACAAACAGAGAGGAACTGAGCTTGTCTCCTCTGAGTCCAGCAAAGAAAGAGGCCTGGAGTCATTATCTCTATTTAAGCGCTCAGATCTGTGGGCCTCTACTGCACCCGTAAGTAGAACAGAGAGGTGGGGACCACGGAGGAAGATGCTCCCACCTACCCAATCACCATTCCTGAGCTCCATACAAGGAAACCTTAAGCTCACCAGAGCAAAAATGTGCCTGAATCCCAAAAAGTGTCATAAGGAAGACTGTGAGCAGCATTAGAGTTGGGTGCACTCTGAGCCCAGGGACCAAATGGAGAGATTTTAAATCTCACCTTGGCAGGCAGAAGCCAAAGACCTGGTAAATTTTTAAAAATATGAAATTGTGTAAATGGAGGGGAACGTTGCTCTTGTGCAGGTAGCCATGAACAACATGTGCAAAGTCCATGGAGCTTTTAAATCGCTCTGAGTCCTCCTGCTCTGGCCCAAGACCCAGCCCATCTGTTCCCATTCCTCCAAGGTTGAGGATATATAGAATCATTTGGAAATGGAAACTCAGTTGCCAAGTGGAGCCCCGAGAGGGATGGATGAACAAAATACCAGGAAACAGAGTGCAAGGAGAAGGGCAGTCCAGCATCCAAACAACCGACTGCTCCAAGAGAGCACTGTGGGCAGATACTGGGGCAAGGGTAGGCAGAGCCGTGCCACGGGCATTGGCATGGGAAGGGGGTGTCTTGAAACCCCTTTTGCCTCCTCTGAGATGCACGGACTCCTCCACCACAACGGCACAGTCTTGAACCAAGGAAAGGGGAAAGGTCAGGAAACCATATCCTGTCTTCACTTCTGTGAGCTCCTGCAGGCTCCCAAACCTCTCCATGGCCAAGGATGGAGCAGACAGAGCCCTATGTGGGGCTTCTGGCAAGGACACAACTACTCTGGCATGGAGAAAAATTCCCTTGGCAGGGAGAGAAATCATGGTCGAAGTATGATGCAGAGGGATGGAATATCTGTCTCCAGAAACCTTTCAAGAAACAGCCTGGGTTTGTTTTAGAGACCCACTGGGAGAGATGCATTTTTCTGGCACCCTGCTGTGCCTGTGGCAGCCGTGTGCCCCCTCACCCCTCTGGCCCGGGCTGCTGCTGCTGCTGCTGCCAGTGACATTCCTTGGCATGCTGAGGAGCTGTGTAGGCTGAAGCCAGTGACAAACTCCAGCATGCTCCTTTCAGCCGCCCTGGAAGCAGAGGAGAGCAGGAGGTGGAGGAGTGCAGGCTTCCCAAATGGAAAAATACAGAGGGAAGGGCAGCACTTGGGAAAGAGTTCAAACTTCTAGGTCTCACTATGGCCAGCCATGGGCACACTCCTTCTGGGTCCCTGACCAGGAGGGAACAGAAGCATTGCAGGAAAAACGTGATCAGAAGCAGAACAGGGAAGTTCCCACCTGAGCCAAGGAGAGATGAGACCTCTGTGTGCACAAAGCCAGCCAGAGCGGGGCTGGCCCTCAGCCTCCACCCCAGGCCGGCTCCCTTCCATCTAGAGCAGGTCAAGCCACACAGGGGCTGTGCCTGATCCAGTTCCCCAGTACCAGAGGAGCCGTTACAGCAGCTCCTGCTTCCAAACAGAAGGCAGAAGACACTCAGAGCCAGAGGAACAACTGCGGAAGGGCATCCATCCCCAACTAGGCTCCAAAACCCACACATGAGTACACAGGTAGTGGAGGCAGAGAGATGCACAGAAAGGGTGAGGCAGTGCCAGGGAACATAGCTGGAATGGAGCAGAGGACACTGCAGCACAACAGGAACACGGACAGGCTGGGATCTCAGTCCCCACCAGACACACAATGGAGAAAAAGGCACAACATCCTAGTCCTTCAGTACAAAGGACAAGGAGCCTTCCTGCTCCAAACACAGTTTCCCAGGAAAGCTGGGCACCCCAATAGAAAGAGAAATGCTAAAGACACACCACTAACACCACTTTACCTGTTTGCCCTTGATGATGTGCTTGGGCACAGGCACTTTAATTTCCAGGTCGCTGTAGTCTTGGGACCAGGTGTAATTCTCTCGCACAGCTCCATTGTAGCTGTCGGGGTTTGTCTGGAACTGCTCCTGTCTCCTGGTAGGGGGAGAAAGGGGTGACATGTTAAATGTCAGAACGATCAGAGACTGGAGAGAGCAGGAAGCCTGAGAGCAGGATGCAAGAAACCAAAACGGAGGGCATAGCCTCTGCTCAGCCCTCCTATGGCATTTCCAGTGCTGGGCTCCTGCCCAGTCTCTCCCTCACTGCTGGCTCTATACAAGGGAGCAGGTCCAAATCGGCAGCCACAGGACAGAGGGACCACAACCACCTTGCCCGCTGTGGGTGACTCAGTACCCTCTCCCCAGTGGAGCAGTCAGGCTGCTGAAAAGACAACTGGTGAGACACACGATGGTTTGGCTGCCCAAAAGGTGCAGAGTTGGCCCTCAGAGGGCCCAGGGTACCTTCCTGGCCACCTCTATTCCATCACAGAGTTCCTTGTTCCCTCCACTTCCTATCACAGCTGGAACAGGAATACTGGCACGTGGGGTGTGAGCTGTCCCTGAAACCACTGTCATGGCTGCAGAGGTGGAGGCCCATGGTTGTGACCTGAGTTCACCATGAAAACACAGTGCTGGTTCTCCTCACCCTGATTTTAACATTTGGCAAAACCACCAGCTGTTATGACCAGGGCAGTTAGTGACATGGAAGTGATGGAGCTGTGGAACAGAATGCCTGAAGAGCCATCCCAGGGTGCCTGGACAAATGAATCATGAGCAATACTCTGAGAACAACACTGCCCCTTCCAGCTGTGAAAATGCCAGAAAAGCTGAGGAGACAGGTGCAGGGGTAAGATGGGATTTATCAGATCGATAAACAATAATCAATACAGAGTTTCCAACCAAGAAAGGAGATCACTACACCCATATCCCTTGAAACTGCTGGGCTGGGGATCTATTCCACCAAACCCTCACAGCGAGGGCTTTCAAATAAAATCAAATCTCATCTAAAGATAGCTGTGGTGCTAACAAAAGGCAGAGTTATTTTAAAATGTTTTGATACCCACCTAGGCTTCAATGTAAAGCTAGATAAACATGGGGCCAGGGACTTACGTAAAGCGGGAGCTCGTGAAGAGCAGCCCCAGGGCACAGACAGCCCTGGGGAGCACATTGTCCTGTGCCCCACTGCTTTCCTGGCACCCCCACTCTGGGAGGCCCTCATAGTATGGGGTAGGGCTGGCTCCAGCAGCATGGTGCCCTGAGGGTTATGTAAGATCCATCCATTTAAATTAAATTAGGCTGTAAGACAGTCGGAGGGGGCTGTCAACATGGTTGTGCACACCTCCCCATTTTTTTTTCTCCATGGTTTCACTGGGTGCACCAAGGCTTTCACCTGCCCTGTTACACCTGTGTCCTGGGGTGATTCTGATCCATTCACAGGCACTGAAGGCAGCACCAGGACTGGCAGTGTTCACAGGCTCCCAGCCTCAGCTGGCCATTTCAGGGGGCATCGCATCATTTTTCAGGCATCTTGGCCTTGCCTGGCAGTCGCCCATTGGGTGCCCATTGCCATGGAAACAGGGTTGGCATGGCAGCGCGCACCGGGCTGGTGCGTTGGCTCCAGCTGTCGCTTCCCAACCGCCCCCGGATTGTAGGAGTCAAACAGGCTGGAGGGCGGAAGGCGAACGGTGCAGGTGACCAGGGGCTGTGGTGACAGGGTCTTCAGGGCCCCGTGCTCGCCCCCGTGGAAAGCAAATGTGCTGAAATGCAGTGGCATGTCCACAGGCATTATCTCATGTGTCCTCTGGTCCCCACCTAGGGACAGCCCAGTGGCGGCACCCAGCTTGGCTCTCAAGGCACAACTGTCTCAGAGACCACACTACATCAGCCCCCGGCAGGGAGGTGGGTCTGTGTGCAGCCTGGGGCAGCTTGGCTGGTTAAATACCCTCACAGGACGTGTACCCATGCTGTGGGATCTGCCCAGGCACAGCACAGCTTCATGGGACTCCTGCACCCGACCACTGGGTGGCCATGAGGCCACAGAGCAAACCAGAGGACAAATCTGACCTGCTTTTAAACCCAGCTGGAATTTTTTCCTCCTAAGAGAGTGTTTCCTTCTCCGCAGCGTGGGCCCCTTTCTGTTCTTCCGTGACCTTCAGGGGCAGCAGCATGGAGGGGGTGTCAACACCCCACAGTTCTACCTGCAGCACGCTTCGGTTCTCTGCAGCCTCCCTCCATGAGAAGCCCAGCTTCCTGGCTCAGTGGCCATGCTGCCCAAGACAGAGCCCAACCTGGCTCCTCCCAAACCTGCCAGCAAGACACCTGGAGGAAGATGGGAGTTGCCAATCTAAGTGTCTGTGGCTCCCTGCAGTCACGAAAAAACCAGACAAGAACCAGACAAGAAATGTCTGTTTCCCCTGGGCTGTTCCCCTCCAGGCCTTTCCTGGGAAAAACTCAAAGGAAGCAGGAGGAGACAGTGCACCTATGCCCAGCCAAGGCTTGTGAGAGCAGATGCAGATCATCAAAGAGGGGAGAAATCCACTGATACAATGGCACACGTGGTGAGATGCCAGCTGCAAATGCCACACGGTCTCAGTACGGATAAATACAGCAGTCAGTTGCTGTCACAAAGCCACCACCTTTGTCCTGAATGTGCCTCCTCTTCCTCAGAAGAAAAGCACTGGGGCTGAGCAGATCCCAGACAGGCAGTTCTGGAAGTTGTAGCCATACTCAGAGCTTACCAAGCACAATCCCACTGCCTATGAGGGCATGAGTGGATTCATCAGCCCCTCAGCCACTGTTACCTGTGTGACAGGGAAACTGAGGCAGAACTTGCTCTGCAGGGACTTTGTCCAATGTCTCTTTGCACAGCATAGGTACTGTGCAGGTGACGGCTGCCCAGCTGTCCCTGTGGGACAGCTCTGTCATCCTCCAGAGCTGTTACTGTGCCGTAACTGGAGCACGGCTGGGTGACGGAAGGACATGTCACAGTCACCTATGCCTTCCCGTGCAGCTCATTGGACAAGCTCCACCTCACTGCCTCGGCCTTGCAGCCCCAGCCTTGTTCATCCAGCTTCAGGGAGACAAGTTCCCCATTGTGCCTAAACCTCCCTCCAGCCACGGCTACCCACCCTGGGGTGTGAGCTCCAGTGCCATCACTTCTCCACTCCTCTCCTCCCCAAGATCCAGTCCAAATCACTCCAGCTGTTTTCCCAAGACACCACCAACCTCTGCTTCAGCTTTGTTTCCAATGTTGAAAATCCATGCATGTGAAACTAATAGGCTTTGTATCCCAGAACAGGCTCATCAGGGGACTCACGAAGCCTGGATTGTTTTCCTGCCAGTTTAACTGCCAGCTCTGGAGCCAAGGAGGATCCAGGATGGTGAAGGCAGGCCACAGCCTTGTTAGGCACTGCTGACAAACGGCTGACAGCTCTACCACCTCCTGGAGCAACTCTTCCTATCCTGGAGGTTTTCCAACCAGATCGCTGCCTTGTCCAACTGTGCTTAGCACACACCAGTGGCACTCCAGAATTGGACCCTGCTCCTTGGCTGGGAGGCAGCTTCCCTCACTGTTCACAGGAGATAGCTTTGGTTCACAGCATGCTGGGCCAAACCACACTGCCACACTGGAGGTGGCTCTCCTGACCAAAGGCATCCCTCATGTTGCCTCAAGAGCACCACCGTGCAGCAGGCAAGAGCACCTTCTGCACCAACTCCTGCCCCCATTCCCATTCCCACCAGGTGAAGAGGGAGGCCAGGTCCAGCACAGTGTGGGTTGGGTGGCGATTGTCCCAGCAGTATGGCTGCTCCTGGTGCAATGGTCACTCGCTGGACTGCTAGAATGCCTGTTGGGCTGGGGCAGGTGGTAGCAGGGCTGAGGGGAGGGAGGGTGACAAAGCACCAGCTTTTAAACCCAAGGGTTTGGCACTGCATGCACTTGGCTGCCGGGTGGTGGGGATGGTGGGGGTGGGTCTATGTGTTCTGTCTTGTTCTATTTTTGCTCGCAATGTGTCATTTTGGGGGAGGTGAAACCTTTAACAATGCACCATCGAGAAGCAGCCGATCTGTTTCCCACTCCTCAGAGCCACACGGCACAGCAAGGCTGCACTGTCCCTGGGACTGGAGCCACTCCCTACACGCGGGGTGAGACCCTCAGCAGCAGCACAAGGGGACAAGACCCCCTGAGAGGCGGCAATGTTGTCCCTGGTGGGCACACTGGATGTCTGAGGATTGAGCCGCATGTCAAGCCCCATACAGAGATTTCTGGGCATTTTTTACTCCGGGATTCCCAGCTCCGTGGGTTGGTGACGCACAATGAGCTGAGCGATGTGGAAATGGCAACAGCAATCCTCACTCTGTGGACACTCAGCTGAACATGTTTCTGTCCTTGGAGTTCAACAGCTGCAGCACCAGCTCTGTGAAAGCAGCGCTGGACACAAACCAAGGGCAGGAATCAAACACACCAAAGGATCTGGTTAATGTTTGAGCTAAGAAGCAGGGCAGCTCACTGAGTTCCTCTTCAGGTGTAAGAATGTAAAAGTTGGGGAAAAGACACAGCAGCATGGGAGCAGCTGTTCTTCAGCCTGAGGCTGAGAAGAAGCAGAGGTGGGAAAGTGTCATGGGAGGGAACATACGGGCATAATCCCAATGGACCTACATTTTCCCCATAAGAAGATGGAAAAAACTCCAAGGATTTTCAGAACAACTTAATGAAAGTGATCCTCTCAGCCTGGAGCAGCTCAGCTTTCCAAGGCAGGATCCCTGCTGGTTCAGGAAGGGAAATCCGCGATACCTGGATCTAGCTGTCAAGGATGCCATGGCTCAGTACAGCAGACATCCTCTAGTCACTGGCATTCCCAGAAAGCTTCCTCCAGAGCTGGCACCACTATTTGCTCTTAGTCAGGGTGAATTATTTAGGCAGCTTTAAGACAAACATGTCAAGCCAGATGTGGAGGTGGGTGAGAAGAGAAACAACTGCCACAGCCGAAGCTGGGCAGCAGGACTGGCCGATGCCAAAGGGGCTGATGTGGAGAGAAAGCTGGGGTGGCAACCAACCTTTCAAAGCAACCAACCCAGCACTGGCAGAAATGGAGACCCAGACCCACTCCCTTATGCAAAGCTGCTCCTGAGGGAGGTATTTCCAACAGTCCCATTCTACCTGCACTTTGCCATCACAACACATCCCACAAATCCCACAAGCACACCCTAATTGCCAGAGACAGCCTCTCCCTTCCATGAGACCTGCCATTTGAGTGGGGAAGCAGAGGGAATGGGGTATGGAGTCACCCTGGCAGCAGACAGATCAAGACGAACACCCCAGTTTCATGTTTAACCACTGTAAGAGGCCCTATGTGATACATGAAACCATCTTCAAGCTCAAGAGGTTGCCAAGAGTGGAAAGATCCCATTAAGTAACAATGAAGTTCTGAGCAAAAAGGAAAAGAAAAAATCAGACACTCTGCATGCCTTACCCAAATCCACATGCAGCAAACACGGCCTGCCAGGAGATGCTCTGCACACCATCAATCCAGCCAGCATTTACTGAAACAAGCAGACATTTGGATCCAGGTTGCTGCTCCCTAACAGCAGCTGAGAGCAAGTGGCATCCATCAGCATTATAAATCCTACGGCCCCAGCACTGAGGACTCAGAAAGGTATCAGCACATTCAGGAAGAGAAGCTGCTGCTGGGCACATATTTGCCAGGGGCACCTGGCCCCACTACAGCAAGGGCTGGTTCCCCCTGCTCAGCTGGGAATGTTGCCCTGGGGTTGGGGGCTCCAAAGCAGATGCCTTCCTGCAGCTTCCAGTGCCAGTACTGCCAGGGCCAGAGGCCTGGTGGGAGATGGTCCCTATCCCTGGCAAGCTGTAGCCCCACCGTGGTCCCATTTAGATCTGCCCATAGCTCACAGCCAGCTTTGCTTGGCTCAAAGGACCTCACTTGAGCTCCCCAGAGAGCAGGGAGGGTGATATTAAGGAAGGATGAGAGGAGCAGCTCATAGTCTGTCCCCCTGAACCTGCTGCTATAGGTAGCACAGGGCTGCTGGGACACAGCACCATGTCAGCAGCCACCATCCTCCTGCCGTGGCAACACTTGGGTCACCCACCTAGGGTGGCCTGTCAGACCCCTGGCAGCCTCCAGGCCTTCACACTATCACAAATCCCTGCTCCCTCTGGGAAAGGCACCTTGCACCACACCTGCATCCCGCCCTCCCAGGACTAAAGGGGCTGCATGCAGCCCAGCAGGGCAGAAACTATCCAGAAGTGCCAGCTAGGCAGGCAAGCAGTGGGCGGGGAGATGGCAGAGCCCATTCTGCATCGCAGCAGAAAGGCCAAACTCACCCAAAGACACCAGCACGCACATCAGAATACAGATTCACTGGATTACGTTTTCCAGAGCTTCTGCCTACGAGCCCTCCAGATGAGAACCCAAAGTGCGTCAAGCCACTGGAAGGTAAGAGCATCCCAAAAAGCTGCTGTCAAGCTTCAGCTTGAGCAGGGCAAAAGTCAAAGCTAAAAAAACCAGCTTCTAAGATACCTGATTTTGAAGAGGGGTAAGTGTGCCCTCTGTTCCTCAGGGTTCCAATGTGGGTGCTGCAGCAACAGGTAGGGAAGCCAGAGGTTTAACCTCTTCAGAAGGCTGCATTCTCAAAGCTGCAGGGATTGTATGCATGGAAAATCCCAGCTTCATGCTCCTTCTGCAAGCAAGCTGAGAAGGAGCCTCCCCCCCACCTCCAGGTTTAACATCTTTTGGCATCAAAACATCAGGACAGTTGCACTTTCTGTCTCTGGGATGCACCATGGTAGGAGAATATAGACTGTGGCTCCCGGACCTTCGCTGGGGTCCAGGAGGCACCCAGGGCTCCACTAAGGTTTCTTTGTACCAGCACTTCAACTAATGAAGGCTCTGGCACATCACTAAGCAAGCTGAATGCCAAATCCCTTCCTTTACAGTTCGAGTCACACTGCAGTCAATAAGCCTCAGGATCCACTCTGATCCTCTCTGATCCATCCCGATCCTCTCCAACACTCCTTGGCTGGCAGCAAACTCTAGCCCCGAGCACAGCAGTGGTTCAGGGCCCTCCCAATCCTCAGGATTTCTTCCAGCCCAGGTGTGTTTGGTTTGCTGGAAAACAAGGCAAATCCAGTTTAGAAAAAAGTCTTCTTCACCCCCAAAGTGGGCAGAAATTTGTCAACGGTTCCCCATGGCCCATTACCCCTGGGCTCCTGAGCACACACCTCCAGGACTGCACTGTGCAGCTTGGTAGTCCTGCTCTCAAAAACAAGAAGTGAAAAATGCAAGCCAGTGCCTTCCCCCTCACACTGAAACCTGAGGCATGGCCCAGCCAGGCAGTGCAGCCCAGGCTCAAGCCTGCAGTGCCCCCCATCAGCACTATAAGGATCATGGAATCATGGAATTATTTTGGTTGGAAAAACTCTCAGAGACCATCAAGTCCACCTGTTTCCCCAGCACTGTCAAGGCCACTACTAACTCATGTAACCGAGTGCCAAATCCACACATTTGTTAAATCCCCCCAAGGATGAATACTCCATCATTGCCCTGGGCAGCCTGTGTCAGGGTTGGGAAGACCCTTCCATGATGGAATCTTCCCAATATCCAACCTAAACCTCCCCTGGCACAACCTGAGGCTGTTTCCATTTGTCCTGTCACTTGCTCCACCCTCCTGTCAGAGACTTATCAAGAGTGAGAAGATCTCCTCTGTGTCTCCTTTTCTCCAGGCTAAGCTCCTCCAGCTCCCTCATCTGTTTCTCATATGAATTGGATTTCAAAGGTCTCCTCACTTCCAGAAAGCCTCAGAGCTTTGCCTTCCACCAGGATGGGACCAACAACCAAAAATCAAGCCCATCAAGATACATTCCCTTATATCCCACTCTGTCACCAAGATGATGCAGTGGGAAGGGGTCAAGGCTCTCAGGTATCAGGTGCCCAAGACACCACTCACATGATGCCTTTGCTGCTTGGCGCAGCAGCCAACCAACAAATCCATCCCCCTCCTCTGCATCTGGAGCTCCACCAGCCCCACGGAGATGCTCTGCCCCTCTCCCTGCTGAGGGAGAGCCTTGCTCTTTCCAAGCTCATTCTCTTCAGGAGAGCTTTTAGTCTTCCCCCCCTTTTTTTTTTTTAACCGTCCCCAGTTATTTACAGAGCTGTTCAACAGCGCCAACTTACTGACATTAGGCAAGTTGAAATGCCACCACCAGCTTCCAGAAGAGTGTTGGGAGTGCTGGCACCAGAGAGCTAAATTTCACTACTGCTGGGATATTTAGGTCAAGGACAGCAGGACATGCTACGGTCCAGAAAAGACCCCTGAGATCTTTATTGTTTGCACAGAGCTTATACAGCCTTGGGCTTCAGAGTCTCCTGAGAGAGACCTACACGCAGTCAACCAGGCTCCCATGGGAAAGGGGGATAAGGCCAAAGGAATCTAATGGGATTGAGCTGTGGGAATAGAGAACAAGGTGCCTCTCAGACCCGTGCACCACCAACACAACGTATACCAGTACAGGTAGTTTTCCACATTAGACCTCTTTTAGTGAACATTGCATTATCAAACCAAGCAAACAGCAATTGCTTTTTTACCTAAGAATCGGGCACATGCTGTCCCTTGGTTTCCAGCCCTGGGATTTTCTGCTTGTTGAAAGAAAAATTTATAGGTTTTAATTCAGCTATTTTTGGTCCCAGGACCTAATTTTGGAGCTCAGTACCTTGGTAGGGCAACCAAAAGCCTTAGCAGTTCAGTGCAGAACAGGGAAACTGGCACTCTGCTGCTGATCTCAGCTACCCAACTGGAAGAGCCTGGTTCTCCACGAAAACACTGGAAAATTGGACCCTGACTAGTTCCTCATCACCTACAAAAGGCTTGGGAGTGACAAGATCTGCACCAGAAAGGGCTAAGGGATTTCACCCTCAACTCGAGTGTTTCAGCCCTTTGAAAGGATGCTTCCCGAGTCCCCACCACTATGGGAGAAGGCATATGGATTAAAATAATTCTCCCAGCAGAAAGCATGGCCTCTCTCCATCGCAAGAAAGACTCCACTTAGCAAAGATTATTTAAGTTACATTTCCCTGCTTCCCTCAGTATTACCTGTACACATTCCTCCCAGAAACCAAACATGACAGCACTGTGAGTGCAGTGCTGCAGATCCTGAGGGCCAAAAGCCTTGGTGCCACATAAGGAGCCAAGGACACACTGGGACATGTTGGCAGAAGGAGGTCTCACCAACACAGCTTCTGTGAAGCTCTTGCTCCCACCTGAAAAAGCTGTCAGCTTTGGGAAGAACTGGGAGGCGAGGGAAAGGAGTTGGAGTGATATCACTTTACTGCAGGGGGTACCGTGTGGCTGGAACAGGATTTCCTGGCTTCATTGCAAAAGCAGGACAGCCAAGGAGTAAAGAAATGGGCAGAGAACACCAATGGGTCCATACATGAGCGTGGGGATGGCCCTCAGAACACTGGAGGATCGTGTAGGACCAGGAGCACAAGAATGCTGAAGTGAAAAACAACCATGGAAATGATGACTCTTCAGCCTAAAAACAGGCTGAAAGGGGAAAACGGACATGGATAGAAGAACTCCACAGAAGGCAGAGAAGGGGATTGGGGACCCGCTCAACGCCTCTTCACCCACATGAAGAAAACAGCCACACATGGCAGTGCTGCGTCGCAGGGACCTGCTGCAGGATGCTGTTGCAGAGCCCCCAGGCATGGGAGGGCTAAAACTCAGAGAGAAAAAAGGGAAAATAATTCTCCCAAAGAGCTGAAGGACCAAGTGCTCAGAAACCCACTGAGCCACTATGTACCAGGGCAGGGTGAAAGCACAGAGGAAGTCTCATTAAACGCTCATTCTGTTCCTCTCCTCTTCCCCCAGCATCTGCTGCTGATGAAGACAAGATACAAGGCCAGATGGAGCTTGGCTGTATCAGGTCAGGCCATTCTCTGAGCTCTGTCTGACTCCTGCTCGTGACAGGCTTTGGCCGTGCCAGAGGAATTCCCTGTACACAGCCCCATGTGTATAAGAGGAATCGGAACCAGGACAGACTCTCCTTAAATATGGATCAAGATCAGCTGTTTTCTGGGTCAGGCTGGAAGAACAGCACGGACTCTGAGGTGAGCTCATCAGGAAAGTCCACAAGGGCAGTGGGGAAGGAAACCAGTTTAACTGGCTTCTGGTCTGGACAGTCCCAGACAAAACTGCTAAGCACCTAAGAGTTCCCCTCCCTTCTGATGGAAAAGGCTTGAGAGGAGAAAGTTTGGGACAACGCAGTCTCTGTGTCAAACAAAACTGCCCTTGAAGTGTGCTGCTTGGTGTGCAGCAACAGCTCCTCTTCACAGCCCTGCTTCCCCATGGAGGGTGACCAGCAGTGAAATTCCCATCCCTGGCATCCCAAGGAGGATGCAGCCATGCCAGGAAGCCCATCCTGCAGGCACTTCGCAACAAAACGCCATCTGGGCTTCCAGCAAAGCCAAGCCGTTGCTAAGTCAAGTTAGATTCACACAGGCACCTCATGGAAATTTCCCAGAGCACTGCTGTGTCATCCTAGGGACGCTCCCAGTGTGTCTTACAAAAGGTTAACCCCAGGTCACCAGGGGCTCTAGGAATGGGAGTGGTGGGTCTCAGGAGAGAGCTGGAATGTTAGGAATCAGCTCACCATATTAATTCATTTCAGTTCAATTCTGCTCTACTTCTCAATAGCCAGCAAGCCAGGGAGTACACCAAGGATTTTTATAGGTCACTGCTGAGCCCCAGCACCCACTCCCAGGGATAGCAGAGCAGTATCAGGGAGACCAGCCTGGTGGCAGGGCTCACCTGGACCAGGTGACCAGGGTGGCCAGGGCTCTGCTGCTCACCAGCAGCCTGTTTGCCCCCTTCCTTGGCACAACAGCACTGTTGTGATAGGTGAGCTGGGCAGCAGAGGTGTTCAACATAGGGTGAGCAGAGTCCCTTCCCCAGTTACAGACTCCAAAACACCTGAAGGGTCTCCTTCAAGGCCCCACAAAGCAGTGGTGGAGCCATGAAGAGCCCCCTCCTCACCTCAGCCCACTCCTCTAGCTGCCTCTTCCCTCTTCATGCCATAGAAGGCAAATGGCTGAGGCCACAGAGACCCCAAGGTTTTGTTATGCTCTCTATGTTAGTGTGCCAGATCACCCAGCAGCGAAGTCTTCCTCAGGAGTGAGGTGCTGCACATCCTCCTGGGCCCACCTGGCACAGCGTTCTGTGTCCCACTGGCCCTCTTTCCAGCCCTGGCTGTGCTGTCCATAGCCTAAGATCCTCCTCTCAGGGACCTCACCTGCCCAGATGATCTCTAATGTACAGACCAGAGCTGCCCCATCCTGGCTGGGGCACCTGGGAGAGACACAAAAGCTGGATGGAGAAACACATGAAGGTGAGAATTCACCATCACGCACAGGCTTCCAGGACTGCCCCTTCCCAGCCTCCTGCCACTACCTCTTGCCCACACATGGAGTAGAAAAGGGACTCACAGGACAGGGGGATGAGAGCTTCCCCCCCAGTTCATACTGGGAGAAAACATGGAGCAGAGGGAAGCCAGGAACCAAAGTCATAAAGCACAAGCATAGGCCGGGCTGCGCAGTGCCACACGTGGGCTGCCAGGCTCTATTTTAAATGCTGTGTGGCAAATATATGCAGGATGGAATCCAAGCTGGGGGAAGGGGAGGGTGCTGGGCAGCAGAGGTGTTCAAAATTAGGAGCTGAGCTCAGGCAAAGATGGCTTCTGGGAGCAGACTGGGAAAGAGCCAGAGCTGGAACTGTGCAGCTGTAATGCCAGGAAAAACACTCCTTTGGTGAGGTGCAAGGAGGGCTGTGCCCTTCTACCCTCCTGGCAAGGTAGGGACAGTAAGAGAGCTGCGACAGCCACGGAAAGACAGTTGGAACACTTGGGGCAGCTGCAAGAGAAGCCTGGCTTCTTCTGTGGCTCAGAGACCTCTGTCCCCCTCGACACACCTCCTAGCACAAGTGTCACCCCAAAGACACTGTAAATACTCCGTGTATTTACAGGGCAGCAAAGAAGAACTGATTCACCTGTCTTTCACAAGAGGGGAAGGTGAGGAACTTGGGGAGACTGGCTGAGCCCCAAACTGAGCCCTGAAAATCTCCACACCTGCAAAACTGGCTTGATTCATCTGGATTGACCCTGTAAAAGCTGCTACCATCTCACTGTGCTTCTCAAGATGTTCCCAACCAGCACCCTAGCATCTTAGCACAGTGCAAGGCTCTGATGGGAGCTGGCAGATCTAGGATGGTACCTGCCCTACATTTCCAGAGCCGTCAGGGTGACAGAATGAGCAAGTTTTTATATAGATTTTGGTGGCAGCGGTTTTCTTCACCAGCGGCTGGAGTGGGGAGGGGGAGGAAGGGAGGTGGAAAATATTTTTGTTTAAGCTCTTTTCTGCATTCCTACTGCTGAAGTTGTGCATTACTCATGCGCCCCTCGTACCCAGGCTGGTAGCTCTGGGTTTTGCTCAGAATGAAGGGGCTGTGGAGAATTAAGCAGTCAGTTAAATTATTAATAGTCTGTCGGGGGGTGCCTGCCCAGCCCCCGCTGCCTTTCAGGGGGCTCCAGTGCCCCCCAGAGGCATCAAAACCAACTACAGCCCTGTGACAAACCTGTGGGCTGCTCTGCCCTACTTCAAGCTCGCAGACACGCCATTCTCCTGGCCTGGAAACCACTAGAGACTCCTGGGACTGGGACAGTGCCTCCTGTACCCGGTCTCACCCACCACGTGTTTAAACTGAACAGATGCCAAGGGGGCTGCAAGTGTTCCACCCCACCAGCGAGTTTGGGGTGGTGGGAGTAGTAAGAGAAAAAGGAAGAAGAGCCCATTGGGGAGGGCAGGGGCAACTGTATTCAGCTGAAAGTGCCTTCTTTTGATGGCTACACCCAGGGGAGGGCTGCCATGCAGTGTTTAAGTGTTCAACATGACAGCTGCAGGCTGCAAAACAGCACCCGAGTGTCTGAGGTCTGACAGGGGCCTCTCTCCAGTGGTGCCAGGACACACTCAGAGGGTGGCACAGGCGAGGGCTAAGTTTTAAGCAGGCTCTCACCACACACAGCAGAAACCATCCCTGGTGGCTCCAAGACACTCGCTGTCAGACCCATCCTGCTCCCACACGGGCCCTCATCTTCTTTCCTCATCCCTCCAGTTTTCTTCCTGCAGCCCTGACATTAGTTTTCAGGCAGCTGAACTCTTCTCACACCAGCTGCTACTGCACAACAACAGTCCTGATGTGAAATTTCCCAAGGCAAACCACAATAAACATGGTCTGCACAGGGGCACAAGCAGCTGGCACTCAGCCCAGCTCATTCTGCTCATGGCTTCACTGGGCCTCGTTTCTCCCTCTCTTCTCCACTGGGAGAAAGCTGGGCTGGACACACCTAGGCCTCTGCTGTGCACTCTGGCAGGGCTTTTTTTCTGACTTGCTAATTTTGCCCAGGGATTGGTGTCAGACTGGCAGCCCCAGGGACAATCCTCCTTTGGCAGGAGAGCTCCAGCACAGGCACTGCAGGTGATTTCATTTTTGGCTTCTGGCTTTTTATCCTGTGGGATGCACTTAAGTAAGTTACACTAAGTTCTTTCTCCTCCTTCCATCGCACCATGAGACTTACCAGGCACCTTGCAGGTCCCCTTTCCCCCTCCCCCAAAGGCAACCACGCTCAGGCTCTTCCCCAACAGAGGGGCTTCCCCCTCCAGCCCAGGCTGCAGATCCTGACTCCACCACTGTCCTAAAATAATGGAATCACGGAATATCCGGAGCTGGAAGGTACCCACGAGGATCACCGAATCCAACTCTTGACCTGACACAGGACGAGATCAACAATCCCACCATTTGCCTGAAAGCATTGTCCAAATGCTCCTTGAGCTCTGCCAGCCTTGGAGCCATGACCAAGGAGCCTGTTCCAATGCCCAACCATCCCCTGGGGAAAGAATCAAACCTCTGCAGTCCTGCCACTTACCATTCCACCGTCCCCAAGATTTTGGTCCTCAGACTGTCCCTTACATATGCCAAGGGTCAACAGCCCCTAAGTCTGAGATCTGAATTCTCTCTGCCCCTCACCGGCATTGGCCATCCCAGTACTTCCAGGATTTGGGATTGTTCCAGTGGTCCACTTCCTTCTGGCAGCTTGCTCTTCCCAGTGACGTGACCAAAACTGGCTGGGAGGACAGGGATCACCAGCCCAAGCTTCTCTCCTCACCAAGCACCAGCAGGACAGCAGGGACAGGCCACAGCAAAGCCCTACATATGGCCAGGACAGTCGTGGTGATTGGAGAGGGGCGGTGCAGCCACCACATGGGGTCTGACCACAGAAGACACTAGGGAGGGGAGGAGGAGACAAGGTCTGCACAGCCAGCTCACAGCATCACTCCACTGACTTGGTCAGCAAAGAAACACAGGAGCTTGAGCCTCAATGGGGCATGAAGCCCTGAGCAATGGTTGGGCAGCTCTGCCTCCACTCAGGGTCAAGGAGACACCCAGGGAATGATGAGTAGACCTTGTACAGGACCTGCATTCAGGTACATGATTCAGAGAGGCCCCACTGGCCCTCTGGAGCTCACCTCTTGCTGTTCAGTGGACAGAGTCAGGCTGGAAGTGTCCTAGAAGCTGTGGAAAGACTTTGACACAAGGACATTTCTGCATAAATGGAAGCTGCTTGGCACTGCTGGAAAGCCACCAAGCCTGGCTAAAGAGAAAACTGCAGCACTTGCTTGACTTTCAAAGTTGGCCCTGCTCTGAGTCAAGGGCTGGGCCAGAGACCTCTAGAGGGCTCCAAACCCATTTGCTGCTGCAGCCACCTGTCACATGGCAGGGCCTGCCAGCACGAACTTGTAGATATTGCAGGTGCACACTCCCAGACAGCTGCTGGGATGTCTCCCAGCACGCAAGGGAGTCCAGCACTAACAAAAAGGTTGCAGGCTGGTGCAAGGACTTCCATGTGAGTCTTAGCAAGTGCCAACAAAGGGACAGTGCTCGTCACAGCCAGTTTGCGGAAGAGCCGCATGGCCAAGCCCAGCTTTGTGGGGCCATCTACAGGATATGCCACCTCCCTTGCTCCGAGCAGAACGGGAAACCCTGAACCACCCACAGGACAACAACTCTTCCCCTCCTGTAGAGAATTACACAATGCCTCCAGCCATGGAAGCCTGCAAGGGAAATCCTCACAGCCTCCCAAAGGGCCAAGTGTCTGCAGAGGAAGGTCAAAACCCAAAAGGGGCTGTGCAGGAAACAGTGGACACCCTGTCCATGGTTTTGCCTCCCCCCTGCCAAGAGCATGAAGAAAGTAAGAGACCCTTACGTGGGCAGCTCTGCTTGGGCAGCAGCTCCCAGAGGCTCCATTGACACAGGGCTGCGGGCTGCAGCTGCTGATTCCTGTGTGCCTGCAGCTCCCTCGCCATCCTGTGCTGGGATGTGCTCTGTTGTCTCCACCTCAATCTCCTGAGCCGCAGGGCATAGCTTCACCCTCTCAGCAGCGGCAGCTGCCTCCTCCTCCTCCTCCTTCTTTCTCAGCTTCGCCTCCAGCTCCCGGCGCCTCTTCTCATCATCCTGCCTGGCCATCCGCTCAAACACTCGGAACGCCTGGGAGAGAAAGAGCAAACCGAGTGAGCAGCACTGCCAGCTCTGCCTCGGACGCTGAGAGAAGGAAAGAAGCAGCATCACACACTTGGGGCACTTATTCCTTCCTGCCCTTCCCCTCTCCACATCACATACGTACCCCAAGCTGCTTCAGTAACCAACAAAAACAGCTCGTGACGCTTTGAAAAGTCCTACAGCCATGTCAAGCACACCTCAGAAACTCCTGAGAGCATTTTGGAATTATTTCTAGGATTGTGTTCTGGCAGCCAACCTCACCCCATCCTGGGAAGAGAGCTGGTTACTCCAGGGAAAAGCAGAGCACTGAGATCCAGCTCTTGTCTGGGAGGGGGCTCCAAGGGAGCCTCCCTTTACCCCATATTCCAGAGCTCACCCAGGGACCATTTGCAAGCCTGGACTTAGACAAAGCCTCCAAAGGGCAAACAGGATGAGCTGCCCCAGGAGAAGCTGCAGAACAGCTGACCTAGCACTGGCTGTGCCCAAATGGACAGATGCAGAAGATATGATCCCAGATGAAATCCTACCCTGCACCTGGCTCCTGGCCATGCCTGTCCAGGCTGGAGGTTAGAAGTGAAGCCGACAACTGCATCTGCAGCAAGGGACGATGACGACTTAGACCCTTAAACCTGCACCTGAAAAGGCTGCAACTTCTCCCACCTGAGTGCCAGGGCATTGGCACTGTAAGCATGTTATGAAAAGTGTGCAAGCATCAAAAAAAGCCCTCCTTCGCTTCCCAGGAATATTTTGGAGGCAGATTTAGTGCTTCCAGCAGTGGACTGGCACACCTGCTCAATTCGAGTCTTCCTCTGGGTCCTAGAGGTGCAGGACAAAGGACATGGCCAAGGGAGGGCTCCCGTCAGTGCAACCACAACAGGACAGAAGCTTGTGCCACTCGCACCAGCCTTCCTCCCCAGGCAGTGAGCAGAGGGGAGGAGGTGGAAGAGGTGAGAGCAAGCCCTGCACGGATCATGCAAAGCAACACCTCAGAACTGTGTCCCTTGGGCTGCAGCTGAGCCAGGATGAGGAGTAACGAACCCCCTCCACACTGTTCCCATGCTCTGGATACCTTTGGTCGCAGCCATGAGGCCACCCTAACACCTTGCCATGACAGGAATGCTGCACCTCCTTCCTTGTGCCCAGCCCCAAACAGCCCCGGGTGGGGGGCACCAGACAGGAACCCCATCAACACTGCCCCTCTGCCCAGTATTTTGAGCTTCATGCCGTCCCTCTGCAGCCTGAACCCCCTCTGGTCCTCCCCTAATCCACAGAGGCCAGCAACCCTCCGGGGGGTCATGAGGACCCCCATGTGCCACAAGGCACTGCAGGGAGGGGCAGGATCCCTGTCCTTCTCACCCACAACACACCATGCCTGATGCGCCTGGGAAGGAAAACTCATCCTGTCCGAGCAGACAAACATCCTAAACCTAACCTCGCTCTAAGTTTTACGAGCTCGTTTCCTCCTTGCCAATGATGATTAACAGACCAGAGAAGCCTCAAGTCAAAGCTGCTCCAACACCGAACCAGGGAGACCAGGATTTTTTGCCTCCTCCCGGCCTGGAGCCGTACCAGTGCAATGCTGGCCACAAGCTCTCGCTGGCCGGAGCCCAGACCTGCTTCCCCCCACGATTCCTGGGTCCTCATCTGCCTCCTGCCGCTCTCTAGGTTCTCTGCTCCCAGGGCTCCCGGCGGCAGCTCCCTGAATCCACCCTGGCCCGGTGCTCCCGGGGCCAAGCTCCGAGCAGATATAGCACCCCGACTCTTCCCACCGGGGTCTCGAAATCCTCGCCTGCCTGCCTCCGGGGCTCCTCATCTTCTTACGAGAGTGACGCTTCCCCCCGGTTTCAAGGGACCTCTTCCGCCTTCCTCTGCGCTCCTCCAGGCAGCCCCAGGGGCTGCTATGCTGCCCTACCACCGCCCCGGATCCCCCGCCCTGCCCGGACCTAAGCCCGCTGTGCGACCGACACAGACACAGACACCGGCCCGGGGGATATGGCCCGTTCGGCTCGGCTCGGCCCAGCGGCAGGGACAGTGCTAACTGCCAGCACGGCCAGGCCGTGTCATCCCCCCGGGCCCCGCCGGTACCTGCAGGGCCATGGCCTGCGCCGCACCGGGCGGGAAGCCCAGTCGGTCCCCTGGCTGCAGGAGGAGCCGATAGAAGTCGGTCTTGCGGTAGAGGAAGCCAAAGAGGATGCGTAGAAACTCCTCCACATTGCCGACATGCTGCAAGATGCCCAGCAGCGCCTGGTCGTACATGTCGGTGAGCGCGGCCTCCATGGCGGCCCAGGGCCCGCTGTCACGGCAACGAGTTCAACCGCGTTTCCGGTCCGTCCGGAACCCGCCCCGTGCATATGTATTCCGGCCGTCCAGGAGGCCTCTCCAGCCCCGCTGGGGGTTCCCGGCATCACAGTGGCACCGCTGGGACCTCCTGTTGCCTCCCAGCACCAGGGGACTCCCAGACCCCTCTTCTACATGTCCCCAGTGTACCCCTCCCCATACCCTCTATGTTCCCCATGTCCCCGGCCATCCCCTCCTTTCGCCATTCCCGGCTCTGCCCCCGCGGGGCGGGGCGGGGCTGCAGGATCGGCTCCGTACCTCTAGGTGGCGCCAAGGCCCCGCCGCCTCCGCGCGGGGCCGGGGCCAGGACCAGAAGTGACGTTAGCCCGGTCCGTCGTGGCGGGCGGGAGCGGCTCCGTGGGTTCCAGCGCTACTTCCGCCGGCAGCTACCGGTCCTGTCTGCAGCCCGCCTGCATTCAGGGCTGGAGGAGCACTCACAGCCGTCCCGTCGCTCCTACCCCCCGGTGTCTGGCGTGGTGTCACCCCGGCCACTGTGACCCCTCGGCTGTTCCTCACCTTGTCGCAGGGTGGGTTTATCCAGCCGTGTGCGGGACGTTTGGTTCGGAAAGGTCCTGGGACAGACTTTATCAAAACCGTACCGAAATCAAAAATTATTTCATCAGCTGCTTCCCTTGATTGACTTGATCAAGACTGCGACCATCCAATCAACTCACCCACCAGATACCCATCCAATACTCCCTGCAAATTCACCTGTCCAGGGGAGAGAAGGGTGTTGTGGGTGCCATATCAACGGCCCAGAGAAGTGCCTTCTGTAGTCCGCCCTTCATCCCCGGGTGGAGTTGCTCCATCGCAGGTTGGTCAGGCAGGACTTGCTCTTGGTGAAGCCATACTGGCTGTCCTTAATCACTTCCTGCCCTCCGTGGGCCTCAGCAGAGCTCCCAGGAGGATCAGTTCCATCATCTTGCCAGGTTCAGAGCTGAGGCTGAGGAGTTAGTAGTTCCCAGAGTCTAGGTATTTATTTTCAAACCGGCATAGATCCCATTTATGAACCTTTTTATATCTATAGTAATACTGGAGCAACATGCTTTGCGTTGTTTACAACTCTGCAGATACTTCGCAGGTTATTTATAGGTTGTTATCTTAGTTTAAAAGACAGGTGTTGGCCAAGGAAGGCAAGAACATTCCTTAGATTAGTGAATATGACCCCGACTTCCCTCTGAATTATTATAGCTTTGAAATCAAGGTGCTTCTGGGCAAAAATATGGTGAAAAGAATAACAGTTCTTTATTAGTATTTATAACAAGGCAATAATACAGAAATAAACGTTTTGACAAAGTCAGAATACAACCTGTCACCTTGTTGGTCAGGGTACTGGTAGCAGTCCAGTTAAATGGTGGCTGCAGTCCCTTTGGAGTGACGGATGTGGTCTTGTTGAAGTGGCGATTCTGAAGATGGTCTAGTCCATCTCCGGAGATCCAGTGGAAAGGTGTAGTAGTGCTCCAGTCTCCGTTTATATGCAGTTCCTCCCCTCTGGGCAGGGCATCTCTCAATGGATTATGTAATCTTATGAGTCACTCTCGGAGACCTTGATGGCCCATTAGCCGAGATACCCGCCCCCGGAGGGTGTTGTCAGGACTGGGTCATTCCTGGGGACCTTGATGGCCCCTTAGCGGAGATAGCCCCCCCGCAGGGTGTTTTCAGGGCTGAGGTATGCTGAAGATAAAGAACACTGCCTCACCAGTTTTTAACAGGTTATGAAGATGGTGACAGAATACATACTTTTTGTTTATACCTTCCACGAAACCTAAGACAGTTTTCTAATGAACTAACTGAAAGTAGAAAAGAATTTTATCCAAAACCCATCTACCTGGCATTAGTGCATTGGCTTCTGTTAAATCTGAATTCTCAGTTTGGGGCTGGACACATTGTTCATCTACACATGAGAATATAACACAACATTTTAAATTTATCTTGGGAAGGTGGAGTTTCCCTTTCCCATCACCCAGGGCTTCACTTGATGCCTGTGACTTTTCCAATAGCACAGAGAAGGGCCTGATGACTCCATCCGCCAGTTCCCTTAGAGCTCCGAGATGCACTTTGGCAGCACATGCTATCGCTTTTGCCCAGCCCTGAAGTTCTGGACTTTTCCTCTTTCAGTCTGTCTTTCAGGCAGAGGAACCTCGTGGCACTGAGGGTGGTGGTCAGTGGCAATGCAGCTGCTACAGGGACAGGAGCCCTGGGGCAAGGACAATGCTCAGGGCAGGGCAGCGAGTGACCGAGGCTGATGCCAGTGGGACTGCACCTTCCCAGGATCCACACCAGGGATGAGGTCCGGAGTTTGGATGGGAAACTGACAACAAGGAGAGATGAAGATTCCAGGTGTTGGGAGGGGAAAAAAAAAATTTAAATTTTTAGTTTGTCTCTCTAGTTAGGCTTGACTTGGCTTTGCCTCGGGGAAAGGAATTTTCTTTAGGTTTTTTTTAGGAGATGTAGCATCACTCTAAGGAGGTAGGCTTAGCATACCAACAGACTGGGAGTAGCCCAAAGACACCCAGAAAGATAAAAGGCAATCAACAGAACATCAATGGAACATCAGTGGCCAACTACAAACATTTACCCTAGACGCCACCCCTGACAGAGTGGGAGACATCTGGTCCAGAAAGGACTGATATGAAAATTGAAGAATGAAAATCTAATTAACATCGGAGGGAAGGAGATTCAGATCCAATAGCAACGAGCAACTGGGGGTTGCTCAACTCTGGACCAATGAACTTTGAAATAGTGCATCTCTATGGGTTTTGACTGTATAAAGTTTGGGGGGAAATCCTGTTAAAACATGTTTTTGGAATATTTTCCTTGGCACATCCTGGCCAGAAAATAAAGTAATGCCTGATTCTCTATCACTTCAAATATAGTGCTAGCGGGTTTTTATTTTCATCCCGATTTTCGATGACAAGAGCAGTCACCCCCACCTCTGTCATCCCAGCTGGCCGTGCCTCAGCCCTGAGGGCAGCTCAGTACCTCTCGGACCTGGTTCTGATCTGGGGCTCAGCACAGCTCCTGCACGTCTTGGGTGCTGTTCTCCAGTGCCCCCAGTACTCCTTCTCCCTCCCGCACAAAGCAGTTCGGAGAATTAGCTTGTAATGGAACACAACACACCCAAGAGTAAATGTCTCATAAAGTTACAATCTATCAGCATTCCACGCTCAAATATACCCACGCCTCCCACCGCAGTGCTGGCTGCCAGAGCCCGGCGCTTGCCGGGGGCGGGGTTTGACCCGCTGCTCTTCTACTTCTCCCACTCTTCGTGTCTCCCGTGCGAAGCTGGGACATGGCAGGCGAAGGTAGTGGTGGGTCCTTCCCTCCACCCTAGCCCAGCTCTGGGGGCTCCATCCTGCCTGTGGTGAGTTGCTCCAGACTCAAAACAATTGGTGCGCTTGGAGACACTGCAGTGGGGCTGAGCAACTCTGCCGGCAGTGAGAGCAACCCAGCCTCTCCAGAGAAGATGGCTCCAGGGTCCCAAGGCGTGGGGATGCTGCTGGGATCGTTCTGTCCGACCAATCCCAAAGGATCTCCTTGGGCAGTGCCTTGAGGAGGATGTGTCTACCCTGGGACATGTGGTTGCTGGGGGATGCCACAGAGCCTGTCACCAGCATCTGCGGAATATTTGAGCCCCCTGTGGAGATGGCAGAATGTTGCTAGTAGAAACTCACTGTGAGGTCACAAAGCTTCCTGTGGACTTGCAAAGCCAGGCCCTGGTGTGCAGTGTAGGTTGGGTGTCACAGGCTACAGCAGCAGCGGCAGGAGCAGCAGCAGCAGCAGCTGCATTATGGTGCAGGTGCAGTGGGCTCTGACTCTCATCCTCCTACTGGTGGCCCTGCCAGCCCAAGATGTTGGGGCTGCTCCGTGGCAAGCACAGGCAGTGGGTAGGTGGGCTGGCCGGAGCCAGCACCCAGCTCTGACAGATCCTGATGAGCAACAGTGTTTTGGAATTCAACTGACACACTTTCTCACTAAAGTGCTGGAGCGTGAGGCTGCACAGGAGGAAGCACCTCAGGAAGGCCGTCAGGCATTGCCAGTCCCTGGGGAAAACACCGTGGCCTTTCACACAACAGATGTGTCAGGTAATCGCTGTCCTTTGCCATTCAGCGGCATCTGCTGAGATCCCCAGGTGCCTGCAGGCTCTCCCTCCGTGCCGCTGCTGCTCCTTGCAGCAACAACCAAACTGTCAGTGCAGAGCCAGTGCTCTGCCAGCAGCCAGGAGTGACTCTGGGGTGACTTTCACCTTGGGGGTAGAGATTGTTGCTGTTGCTTTGCCCGGGACACACACTCAGATGCTCTGTGGACGCAGCGAGATGCTCACCGCCTCTCACACTACATTCTCAGGGATTTCAGAACTTTGCTCTTTTGGGAATGAGGCCACCTGGACCCCCCTCAGCAAATGATGGGAAATGTGACAGCAGATCTAATGTCCCTCCCCCAGCACTTGCATCCCAGACCTTGCTGTGAGACCCTGGAGGCCCTGACACAACAGGGGGGAATCTGTCCTCAGGACTGGGGTGCAAAGGGATGCACTCTCAAGATCTGGCATGGCTCAAGGGGACCCTACATCATCCTCCTGCAAACTGTGCCTGAGCCATGCTGAGGCTTTACTTTTCCCTGATCCTTGACAGTGCCAGCCAATCCCGGGGAAGGCCCCCATGCCGGGATATAGGAATGCTTTCAAAATTATTGAGGCACTAGGCCGTCCTGCCAGGGTTTGTAAGTGGGAGACAAGTCCTGAAAACTGGGGACAGGCAAATGCTGCCCTTACTGGAGAAAAGGCAACAAGCGAGAGCAAAGTTCAGATGTCTCCTTAGAGGGCCTGACTGCATCCCCTTGGGGTATGGGTGCTGGGCTGGGGAGGGAGAGCTGGAGGTGGCTCTCCCTGATGCAAGGATGGATTTTGTCCATCTCACTCCAAGGGGCAATTGGTCAAACAGCAGCACTCCCCCGTGCTTTCTGTCCAGCCCGCTGAGTCCTGTCCAGGGGGACAGCAATATCCTTCAGCATCAGAGAGTCTCCATCCAGGGCAGCATCCACCAAGCCTCGAAAAGGGAGATGGGCAAATGCAAGAGAAATTGTGGGCAAATGTGAAGGATCCCCGGGAACAGGGAGCAAAGCCTGGATGTGCTGTGTTCTTCCATGATCCCCTCCCCTGTTCTGTTGTTCCATCGGGACAGGTGGTGCTCCAGGGTATGAAGGAGTTCCTTGGAGGGGTCTGACTGCAGCTGTGGGCACAGGGAAGGCTTTCCCAGCTGGACCCTGCATTGGAACTTGCCTGATACTGCAGGAGTCACCAGTCAGTCCTGACTGACTTCACAGCCCGAGTGCTGCTCCCAGGGTTTGCTGGGGGAAAAATGCAACTTTATTCTTTCCATTAAGGTCCAGAGTATCAAGATGGAAGGGGGCAATCTCCTGTGGAGACATCCAAAGTGCTACATGAAATCCTGAAGGAGCTGAAGATGATACTAGGAGGTGAGTACAGGTCACTCCTGACTAGCACAATGGGGCAGCAGAGGTTTCAGGTGCATGTAGGGGCACACCATAGCCCCCCCCACACACACCTTGGACCCTAACTGCTGGGACCCTCCATGTCACGCCCTATGGGTACTGGTGAGCTGCAAGGGTGGTCCAGAGCCTCTACTGCCAGTTGTGTCTCCAGCTGAGTCCCAGGGACTGTGTTTGCCCCAGTCAGAGCATCCCTGGCCAGAGCACAAGAGAAATTGTGGGCAACTGTGAAGGATCCCCAGGAACAGGGAGCAAAGCCAGACACTGGAAGAACTGGATTGTGGCCACTCCAAAGCATAAGCAAAGCTGAAAGGAGAGAGAGGGTCCAGAGTGCATGGACTTTCAAGGTGTTTGGGAGCTCCCTTGGTTTCTACTGAAGCCACAGAAATATTGCTGCCACAGGATATTCCCTCATTCAGAGATGATAACGAAGTGGGAAAGAACATTTGCTGGCGATGTCAGCCTTCCAGGGAGATTGTCAGAGGTGTGCAGGACACACTAATATGCACAATTGTTCCTTCAGGTGTGAACAGCTTGAGCCTCAACAGCGCTGTCAGCAGGAGATCCGCCAGTGCTGTGGATGATGGGGCAGACCCAAACGCTGTGGATGATGCGTCAGACCTAAGTGCTGTTGTGGTGGGCAGGGCAGACTCAGACGCTGTGGGTGCTGATACTTTACAGAAGTACTGCATAGAAGGCATTGTGGCGGTCCTTGGCTCGATGCTGCTGGGAATGGTGCTGTGTTGTGTGCTCCATGTGTGGAGGAAGAGGAGAAAGTGAGTTGGTGGGATAGAGGGTGGGCCTCATGCCACCCAATACCAAACCAGTATTGGGTGGCAAGAGGCGTTTCAGGCTCTGGTGCTCTGGGTGCCCAGTAAAGCCACTGTGGAGATTGGTGCTGTGAGCTGGCATCTCGTGCTCTGCTCGGAGCTCTCTGTGTCCACAGCTCCCCTATGCAGCCAGGTGCCCACAGCCCATGGCATGCGCGGTGCTGCTTTGCACCCTCACACCTGCCCCACGCCCTGGCTGGGCCTCAGCAGCTTCCTCTGTCCACAGGCGCCTCGCAGCTTCCAGAGCCAGTTAAGAGCACCCAGACAGCCAGACAGAAGCCAGCAGAATATTTGCAGGAGTATAAATAAAGATCAGCAGCACAATCAGCTGGGTCGTACTAGCAGCAAACTCCTGTGGGTGCCACTGCAAGGCCAGGGGGTCCCCTGGGTACTGAAGGGGTACAGGGGTCCCATGATGCCACTGAATCTAACTTGCCATTGATTCTAATTTGATTTTCCTATAAGTATTATCCATGCTGCAAGCAATACAGTGACCCCAAACATCACACTTCGTTGTGTTTTTGCAAATTCATATTAATTCCACCTGAACACGAAGGTGCAGGTGACCACACTCTGGGAACAGACTGCCCATGTTGTGGAGTCTCCCCTACTCGTGATATTGCAGAACTGTGTGGACACAATCCTGTGCAATGTGCTCTGGATGACCCTGCTTGAGGAGGCAGGTGGGACCAGATGACCCCACTGTTGTCCTTTTCAACTTTATCCACAATGTGATTCAAGTTTATTTGCACTAATACCTCTGCCAGTGTTTCACCAGCATATAGTGAGTGGAAGGGATCTCCCATGCAGGGGAGGCACCAAGTGAGGTTTCTTCATATGCGTGGGCACCATCTCCTGGAGAAAAGTATGGCAGGGAAAGCTGATTGAGTGAGCTGGGGCAGACTTTGACTGGGCTTTTTCCATCCCAGCTTACTGGGACACCAGGAAAAGGTGGGCTGCCTGTGCAGGCATCCCCTGTGGAGCTCTGCCACAGGGACCCTGTGTCTGGCTGCTGTCCAGAATGGGGACTGAATGCTTCCCAGCCTCCAGCAACACATAGACCCAGGAATATTTTATATATATTGATTTCTGTTCCATACCTTCTGTCATGACACATTAACACTCTGTAGTTCGTGCATTTATTCTGAACCTGCTTTTCTGTTGCTCCAATAAACCAAACTATTCATTAATCTGGATCGTGCAAGTCCTCATGGAACGTGACTGCACTTACAGTGCCCAACTGGTGATTCTCTGAAATTTAGCCCAGCTGCTCATAGCCCTTCTGATCTCTCAGAACCAGCTGGAAAACAAGGGGGTTTGTTTTCTGCCAAATTTCAAAACTCTTGCCAGTAGTGGTGGCAGTGGTACTAGAGGGTTCCAGAGCCCTTAGATTGGCATTGCTTGTTGTGACATCCCTGACCTGCCCTCCTCATGCCTGCGCTACCAGCTGTCCCTGCTTTGGCAGTGCCAAAGAGACACCTGGGTGATGCCCTGCAGGGCTGCAGAGGTCCCTGCGTAGAGGCTGGTGTCCAATCAGGGCCCAGAGGGAATCCTTGACTATCATCATAGCTTCTTGCTACCAGAAGCATGAGAGGTTCTGGCAAGGCTGGAGACACACAGAGCTGCCAGGGAAGGTGGAGGAGGAGGAAAGTGGCATCTGGCCTTGCCCTTCTACCCTGGAGAGCTCATCCCTGTGAGCCATGGTTCCTTTGCCAGTAGGTGGCAGGACATCTCGTCCTCCCCTGTGTGCACACAGATGCCTTAGGGTGTCCATTGGGCTCGTGGGGAAGCCTCTGATCTGAGGAAATCTTTTGGTGGAGTTCCCATGCCAGAGGAGATTTTAACAGGGTTGGCACAGAGGCAAGCAGAGACCCCTTGGCTCAGGTCGGGGTCTGTGAAGGAGATGTCAGCATGCAGAGACAGAAGAAATGGACTCTGAGCATCCCAATAAGAAAAGGAGGAGACATGAGTGATCCAGACTGGTAAATAAAAAAGATCTGGGCATGAGCAAAGGAGAAATGGAGGGTCAGAGGGGATATGGAGGGCAGAGGAAAGAGGTGTGAATAGGCACTGGGGAAAGAGGGGAGATGCAAGCTGGCTGGGGGGCCAGAGCAGTGTTGGAGAAGTGGTGTGCTCTGGGTGTGCAGGGAGGGGCAATGTGGACACATGTGGCAGGGGTGTGAGCAATGGAACCGCTTTTGGGGTGAGGTAAGGAGAGGGAGATCATTCAGCAGTTAAGTCATGGGCAAAACACTTGACTCGGGAAAATTAATTTTAATTTATTACCAATTAACAACATGAAAGAAGAAGATCGGTCAGGAGTGGAGCCAGGGTAGGAAGCAGGGCCAACTGCTGGGGTGCTGGGGGTTTCCACAGACTGGTGGTGGCACTTCTGAGGTCCACAGTGTGCCAGTGAGTGTTGGGATGCCCAGGGATGCTGTTGAACACCAGGGCACATTCAGGGACCTGCAGATCAAAGCCAGCATGAGGACTGGGATTGCTGATGCCAAGCAGATGGATTTTTGGGCAGGCTCAGCATCCATCAAAGGCTCCCAATGCAGGAGTTACAGACTTACTGGTGTTACTGGGGCAGGGGGACATAGCCTCTGGGTCTATATGTGAGATGGCCACAGGCTGGAGCGTTTCCCAGCAGCTCCTAGACTCCTGCCTCACTGCTTTAAGTGCCTCCAGTGTCACAGTCCCACTGCTGAGTGGGAGTAAGAGTGGAGCTGACAAAGGTCTCAGGATCCCCTCCCTGTGCTGGGAACCTGCACACCTGGGGGCATTTTGAAGGGCCCCTGAGACTGCTCCTTCCCAGCACATCCTTGGCCCTACACCCCATCCATTCAGCGCTGTACCTGTGTGACCAATGCTGCTCCCCATGTGCAATGCTCTGTACCCCCTTTTGCTCAGCGCTACACCCTTCCACGCTTGGCCACACACCTGCACACTTTGTGCTGTGCCGCATGTTTGGTGCTGCACTCCATGTGCTTGTTGTTGCACCCTGTACACCCAGCACTGCTCCCCAGACCTGCCTCTACCCCTGCAGGGGTGTAGGCACACTTGGATCCCTTCTCAGCTTTGGGGGTACAGGGTTATGAGAACTGGGGGCCTAGGACATGGATTTCCTCCCAGCTTCATCCAGGGACTCCTGCCTCAGTTTCCTCCCCAGTTCAAATATCTAGCGCAGATGGGGACACCCAGTGGTGACAGGAATGTGGAGTGGGGACAGGGTAAGGATGTGGGGTCATCCCCTGCTACTGCTTTGGTGAGGTGAGAGTGGCAAGGAGTCCCCAGGCTCCATGTATACATCCCTCCTCACCCCCCAGGCCCAGCCTGGGCTATGCTGTGGCTCTGTGCGCCCAGTGCTGCACGTGGCCTGGGACACAGGGCCCATGGGGACACAGGACGGACTCTGGCCGGGTGACACAGGGGCAGCAATGCAGCAGGGCTGGGGCACCCTGGCCACTTCCCCCCCGCACCAGGTGCCATCTGCAACCCCTTGTCACTAGTGTCCCCATGACGTGATGGCCTCCAATGGCCCAGCCATGGCCGGCCCCCAGCTGCTGACCCGTGTGGTGGCACAACCCCTGGCTGGACACCCCAGTTTCCTGTACCAGCTGACCCACTGCCCTGGGGCTGCCTGTGGCCTCTGCCCACTGAGCCATGGTTCCTGCTGGGCAATGATCACCCCAAGATGGGAATGGGCACTGGTGCTCACCCTGCTCAGGGCACACGTGTGCCTGCAGCATGTGCATATGGGGGCTGTGTGTGCACACATATTCACAGAGGGCTGCACACTAGCTGTGTGCAGGGGTTCACCCAAGCTGGAGGTGCTGGGGGACGCCCAGCAGGACCTCCTGGGACCCTGCAGAGCCCCCTAAGCTGCCAGTACTCAGCTGGGGATGCTGGTGCCATGGTTGGTCCAGGTGGGGACTGGTTTCAGTCCCCATCTGTGGCCTTTGCTGAGGCCAGTGGGTACCCCTGGGCTGATGCTGTTGCTGGGTGCTGATCTCAATCAGTGCAGGCACAAGGCCCATGTGTGATGTCAGTCCAGAGGTGGAGTGGGACTGAGCCACACTGGAGTGCCAGCACAGTAGTCATCAGCTCAGTGCCCGACAGGGCTGGTACAGCACCGCTGCTCTGCATGGCATAGGCTGGTCATGCTGGAGCTGAGCAGAGCCGTGCCACATGTGGGCCAGACCCACATGGACCCACAACCGTGCCAAAATGTGTCGGGCTGTGCTGGAGCCCAGCCTAGGCCCTCACACGTGCTGGGCTCTGCCCGTGCCACACCGGAGCAGAGCCCACATCGGTGCCAAACCGTGCTAGACGTGCCCGAGACCAGTCATGGCCACACCCGTGCACGCCTGAGCCAGACGGTGCCAGGGCAGAGCACACATACGCGTCAGGATGTGCCATACCAGTGCTGGGCCGTACCAGAGTCGAGCCACCACATTGCCGGGCTGGGCTGTTGCCGGTGCCGGTCTGTGCCGCTCCCGATCTGTGCCAGGCGGGGTTGGTGGCGGTGCCGGTGTCGGGGCGGGCCGGGGCGGGTCATGCTATTCCCGGGCCAGTGCCGGTACCGCCGTCCCTGCGCCCCCGGGGCCGCTGAGCGCGCACGTGGTTCCCAGGCGCGGAACCCGAGCGGAGGGGCGGGGCTAGGCCCGGGCGCTGTGCTCGGCGCTACCCAATGGCGGCGCAGCCCCCTCCCTTCCTTCGGTGAGTGGACCAATAGCCAGAGAGAACGGTGCCGGGCCCGGCAGGAGGGGCGGGGCTGAAGTCACGTGGGCGGAGAGGGCGGTGTTAAAGCGTGCCGGGCGCTGTGGCCGCGTCAGTCCGGGTGGCGGGGGTGTACAGGACTGGCCGGGACCGGCCGCGCGTAGAGNGCCGCGAGTAGAGTGGGGCGAGAGCGGCAGGGAAGCGGGACTGCAACTGGGGCTTCTCGGTCAGTGCGTCCCGGCCCTGCCCAGCCGGTGAGCGGAGGTGACGGGCAGGGGCGGACACACACACACATGGCGGCGGGAGGGGGCGGTGACGCGCGCGGGAGCGGCCGTTACCGGCGGCGGGAAGGGCCGGTATCCGGTGTTCATCTCGCTAAGCACTGTCTTTCCCGCAGGATGAAGAGTGGCGCAGACCATGGCGCGGTACTCAGCCTCCAGCCCCTGCGACCGACAGGCGCGTAGGACGTCGCAGCCCCCCCGAGCCCTATAGCGACCTCTTTATTTAATTTTGCATCTAATTTATTAACCCATCACCCCACTCCCGCCATGGAACCGACCCCCGCGGTGCCCACCGCCCCCATGGCTGACTTCCTCTGGATGCTGGTCCTGGGCTTCATCATTGCCTTCGTTCTGGCATTCTCTGTTGGTGCCAACGATGTAGCTAACTCCTTTGGCACTGCTGTGGGCTCGGGGGTGGTGACCCTGCGGCAGGCGTGCATCCTGGCCAGCATCTTCGAGACGGTGGGCTCTGTCCTGCTGGGAGCCAAGGTCAGTGAGACCATCCGGAAGGGTCTCATTGATGTAGAAATGTACAACTCCACACAGGAGCTGCTGATGGCAGGTTCGATCAGTGCCATGTCTGGTAAGTAGCAGGGAGGTCACAATGTAGGGGCAGTATGTCCCAGGGTGCCCTGGTGATGGCTTTCTTAGTAGGCTACTTCTTCTCCAGGATCTGCTGTGTGGCAGCTGATGGCTTCATTCTTGAAGCTCCCCATTTCTGGTACCCACTGCATCGTTGGAGCGACCATTGGCTTCTCACTGGTGGCCCAAGGGCAAGAAGGTGTCAAGTGGTCTGAGTTGCTGAAGATTGGTAAGTCCAGCTGGAAGGACCACCCCAGCTGTGGCCCCCATATGTCCCTGGGCTTCTTTTTTCAGCAGCAGCATGCTGATTGTGCCTTTCCCTTTCTAGTGTTGTCCTGGTTCATCTCACCCCTTCTTTCGGGCATCATGTCTGCTATCCTGTTCTTCCTTGTCCAGAGGTTCATCCTCTGTAAGGTAAGGGCTATCTGCCCTGTTTACTGACATTTTGGGGGCCTTGACTGCTTCCAATGGACTTGTTGGTTGGCTTACGGTCACCAGGGCTTCTCCTGGCACATCCTGTAGTATGTGTGTTGGCACTAGGGGAGCCCTTTGGGAGCTGAAGAGGTGAGAAAATGGGGCCTGTGGCCACTCCACAGAGTGGACCTCAAGGGTTTTGGGGCATCACCTCCCCTCTGAAACATGGGAGTTGTCTTGTCTGGCCTCAGTAGGAGCAGCCCTGTTTCCCAGTAGTGAAGTAGCCTAGAATTGAGAAGACCAGTGCTGTCAGTCAGTCTCTTTCAAAATCCTGGGGTAAGGATGTTTTTTTCCTTGGGTTAGGCTGCATGTGAAGGTGATGATCCTCAGCTGGGAGGGACATTCCTTCCACCTGGGACCCCAGCTATGCAGAGAAACTCCAGTATTTTCTTCTGCATATCTGAGGTTAAATTCCTTTAGGTTTTACCTCTAGCAATTCAAGAAATGTTAAGATCTTATCATTGGCAGGACTTTAAAATAGCGCAGCGTCACTACTGTCACAGTAACCTTGTGTAATCAGCCTCCAAAAGTGGGGCTGGCCCTGTCACACTTTATTCTGGTGCTGAACAGTCCAGTTGCTCCATGCTACTTGGCATTCAGGAAGGCTTGATGTGTTTGTCCTGTTGCCAAATCTGAATTGCTGAGCAGCAGTGGGGATTAAATGCTCCTGCTGCTGGGGTGAGGGCCTTGCTGCCAGGTATGTGGTCAAATAAGCTCCTTTGTATGTAATGGACTTTTTATTTTGTCCACGTCAGCTGGAAAGAGGCAAAAGCTTTGGAAGTTCCTAGGGAGTTTAAAAAAAAAGTGAGTAGAAATGGCAGTTTGGGGGAGCAAGGGAAAGGGCTCAGCAGCCAGGTAGAGATGAGTTGTTCCAGGTATGGGAGTGCTGGAACCCTCAGCTGGGCCTGCTCTGGCTCTCTGGGGAGCCTTGTGGGACTCAGGTATTGGGCTACCTCCTGCCCTCCCAGGTAGGGGATGTTTGACTGTGGGTTGTTCCCTAAAGGCTATTGGGAGCTGCCATCTGTAGGTGACTGAGGGCACAAACCCCTTCTGGTAAAGATCTGTTGCTAAGCTGCTCCTTGGTTGCTGCACAGCCCCCCAGTCTACCTCTCTACAGCACTGATCTGTTTTTTCCAGGCAGATCCTGTTCCCAATGGCCTGCGAGCTTTGCCCGTCTTCTATGCTTGCACTGTGGGAATCAACCTCTTCTCCATCATGTACACTGGGGCGCCCTGTAAGTGCACAGCAGAATGCTTGAACCTGAATTTTGAAATTCTTTCTAAAGCCTCCATTAAATGCACGATTTACCCCTTTTTTGCCTTACAGGGCTGAGATCTCCTAGAAGGCGGCTGGCCTGTGCCGGTTACAGAAGGCGGCAGGCTAGCCTGCACTGTCTGGGCTAGGTAGTTGCCCAGCCAAAGAGACCTGCTCAAACTAAACTCCTCCAGACCTTTCTCCTTAGACTTCCCAGGACTGGCCAATAGCATGACTACCCCTTCCCTTCTCTTATCTGTGCTAAAACTCAGGTATCTGCTGGCTGCTGAAGAGACTCTTTGGGCTGCCAGTAGTGGGACTAGGAGCAGGGATGGGGGCTGTGCCTCCTGATTCATCTTGTTCCTAAAAACAAGCTAATTAGTCCTGTCAAGAAGAGCCGGCCCCTGTGCTGCAGAGTCTGAGCTTCAGTTGGAAAAGCTGAAATAAGATGCTCTGTTGCAGAGGACAGGTCATGAGCAGTACTAGGAGAGGGCTCAGCAGGGACAGGCGGATTTGCCCGTGGAGTCAGAGGCTCTGTCCCCTCCGTTGTTTGCCAGGATGACTTGGCCCGAGATGTTTTTTGGTGTGAGTGTGGGTTTCCTGTTGTGGAGGAGCCACTGGAGGTGGGATATAGGCAGGCAGTGCTGGCTGTGGCAGGGTTTGCTCTGTAAACAGTGGATGGAAAAATTTTTGAAGGGATGTCAGCTTCCCGATCCCCGAGCTCTCCAATGTGGGGAAGAGGACAGGCCTGAAGTGGTGCTGCTGGGGGTACTGGGGCTGCTCCAAAATCCAAAGTGGATCTGTGTTCATCCTGAGCCCTGAACTGCTGAGTGAAGTCTAGGTCGCTCGAGCACAGGGTTTGCAGGCAGACCTGTGCCTGGGTGACACGTCTGGGCTGTTTCAGGAGCAGTAAGTCACTGCCTGCAGGGGCAAATACAGGGTTTGGGTAGTCACAAGCACCTGATGCCCTGCCTGGGGTTGTGTGATGCCAGTTCTCTGCTCAAAGTCAGCCTGCCTGTGAGAATGCTCCTAAGTGGGTCATGTATCACCTCAGATGCCATGAAGCCTAAATCCCCACTGACTCCTGGAGCGGAAGAGCTGCCCTCCCCAGCAGCCGTAGGGGCCGGTGAGCGCCAGTGGGAGCAGCCCAAGCCTCTGTGTGCTCTCCAGAGCAGGCAGGGAAGCGGCACCAGTGCTGCAGCACTCATGCTGGGAGGTGTTTTTTCCTTTGACATTGCAGCAAATGAGGAGACAAGCTATGTGGAGCCTGGGGCATGCACCTCTCTGTACAGGATTTGGCTGGGGGAAGGGGCTGTGAAGGGTCAGCTGCTGATGGGGATGTGACCCTTGGGGCTGCTTAGAGGGTATACCTGGGGTCTCGATGTGGTCAGTGATGCCTTCCCAGCAGTGTTTCTCCCTGGCAGATGGATTAGCTCAGGACTATTGCAGGTGATGGAGTCCTGTGCCTGGGAAAACCAAAGTCATATGTTGAGGAGGGTTTAACCCAGAGGTTTTCAAAGATCCATTGTTTTATTTCCTAGTGCTGGGCTTTGACAAACTTCCTCTGTGGGGTATCCTCCTAATTTCGGCGGGGAGTGCTGTTGTCTGTGCTCTTGTCGTCTGGTTCTTTGTATGTCCAAGAATGAAGAAGAAAATCGACCGTAAGTACCATGTCCCTCTGCAATCCTTGGGGAAGGGCACGCTCTGGCTAACCGACTTCTATTCCCAGTGGGAGATCCCATTAGCTGTGGGGCTGTTATTAGCAGAATCCTCATCTTTGCTCGGGGATTAAACCTCTCTGAGTCACTGGGGCACTCACTACACTGGCCTCTGCCTGCTTCCAGCCCAGGCACCTGAACACCCCCACCCCAGGAGCAGCTCGTGTGCTGCTGGGCAGTGTCTGGGGCTGGCTTATTTTCAGGGTGATCTCTCCTGGTGCTGTGGGCAATGTCAGACAGCCAGTCCCATTCTGACAGAGGAGAGAGAAGGCAAGAGACGATGTGCCTGTTATAACCTTTAATCTTCTCATACCTGCTGAGCAATCCTTGGCCTGGCTGATGCAGATCACAAGTTTAAAGCTGATGAAATCCTTTCCCTGTAGCAAAAAGCCCAAAACACTCTTCAAAGGCATCCAAAGGAGCAGCCCTGAGCTCTGCCTCCGGAGCAGTGCCTGGAACTGCATGTGGTCGTGAATATCAATGATGTGTGCAAGCTGGGGCCTCAGGAGTTGGTGATGAGGGGATGTCCTTATGCTGGTGTACCTGGGGTGTGACTAACAGCTTTATGGCTGCTCTTGACAATCTTACGGCTGTTCAACTTATCTCCTGCCTGCGAGGTGCCAGACAGGCTCCCTGCCTGCCCACAGCATCCCTAGGAGGAGGTGGGCATGCAGAAGGAGTCAGTTCTGCTGGGAATGGATGCCAGGATGAAGGGTTGATGCCACAGCGCAGCCCATGAAGCAAACAAAGTGACAGCGAAATGGTCATGTTTGTCACAAGAAGGTGGTTTTGGTTGCTGTCTGAAGGAGCTGACCTCATGTTTTCACCTGGAGAAAACATACTTTTCCTGGTAGAGGCAGAGGAACAGCCTCAGCTTCCAGGGCTGGGGGCTGCTGGCTTGGCTTCTCAGAGTGGACAGGAAACCAGGCTGCCTTTGGGAGGTGGAGACCAGCTCCTGTTTGGATTTGTCACCCACCAGTGGAAGCTGGAGAGGAGCCCAGGCTGGAGCTGCTGGCCTGGTAGAGGAGCTGGGCTCTTCTGGGCGCCTTTCTGTCATCTTCAGGGGTCACAGCCACTCCAGAAGTGGGTCTAGAGCATCCCACTGCCCACAGGGGTAGGACAAACATGGCCCAAAGAGGAACCTCTGCACTAGACATTACTGACATAAAAGCCCCATAATGGTGCTCACCACACCCCGTGTGGGTGGGGGTGTCTAAAAATAGGGGATGAGCTGGTTTAGATGGTTTGGCTGTTGTGCCCAGGACAAGGTGTGACTGCCCAGCAGTTTCCAAAGTTCAGGATGGGGGGGAGCTGTAAATTTTATTTGGCTGCAATAAATCTGAGTGGCAAGGGGTGTGGGCTTGCTGCTGGCATTGGGTGCAGTGGTGGGAAGGGGTTTGATGGCAGCTGCCCCCCTTCACAGGAGAGATAAAATCAAGTCCTTCTGAAAGCCCCTTGATGGAGAAGAATGTTGGCCCAAAGGAGGAGCAAGAGGAGGCCAAGGTGCCCCTGGGCGATGTCAAGGGCCCTGCTGCTGATGCAGGGTCGGCTGTCCCCCCTCGGGCAGCGGTGGAGGAGAGGATGGTCTCCTTCAACCTGGGGGAGCTGGAGGAGGCCCCGGAGCAGGAGAGGCTTCCCAGCCTTGACCTGAAGGAATCAAGCATTGACAGTGGTGAGTAGCAGGGAGTGATACAGGTGGTAAGACTTCCCCAACCCCAGGCACCCCTTGGTGCTAACCCCTCCACCCGCTGTCCCCACTGGCAGGAGCTGTGCGGCTGCCCAATGGCAATCTGGTCCACCTGAGCCAGGCAGTGGGCCACCAGATGGGCTCAGGCGGGCAATACCAGTACCACACTGTGCACAAGGACTCCGGCCTCTACAAGGAGCTGCTGCACAAGCTACACCTGGCCAAGATGGGGGACTGCATGGGGGACTCAGCGGACAAGCCCCTGCGGCGCAATAACAGCTACACCTCCTACACCATGGCCATCTGTGGCATGCCTCTGGATTCACTGCGTGCCAGGGATAGTGAGGATGGGGAGAAGCTGAGCTGGTCTGTGGTGGACACTAAGAAGAGGGTCCGCATGGACAGCTACACAAGCTACTGCAACGCAGTGGCAGATACCCACCCGGCTGCAGATGTGGACCTGAACACTGCCCAGGCAGAGCTGGGTGCCAGTGACCGCAAGGGCAGCAGCAGCTCCCTGGAAGAGTGGTATGACCAGGACAAGCCTGAGGTGTCCCTACTCTTCCAGTTCCTGCAGATCCTCACAGCCTGCTTTGGTTCCTTCGCTCATGGTGGCAATGATGTCAGGTCAGTGGAGTCAGTGGGTCCTGCTAGCTGGGGCTAGTGTTCACAGAATCATGGAATCACAGAATAGTTTGAGTTGGAAGGGACCTTAAATATCTTGTTCCAACTCCTGCCATGCCTGTTCCTCTTGACCAGGTTGCTCCATGCCCCATCCAACCAGGCCTTGAACACCTCCAGGGGTATTCCATCTTTCCAACAGCCTCTGGCCCTCTAGACCAGATCCCCTTTCTCTTCCAGCAATGCCATTGGGCCTCTGGTTGCACTCTTCCTGGTCTATCAGACGGGCGATGTGGCTACCAAGGTGGCAACTCCCATCTGGCTGCTGCTCTATGGGGGTGCAGGGATTTGCATCGGCTTGTGGGTCTGGGGAAGGAGAGTCATCCAGACAATGGGGAAGGATCTGACTCCCATCACACCATCCAGGTAAGGGCTGCCATGGAGCAGAGGGGAGGCTCCAGGCAGCCTGAGAGCTGTCTTCTGCTCCAGGAGCCTGTTTCCCTTCCCTCTTGGGGGGCTCAGTGGTGGAGCAGGGCGGTGTGTGGCTCCAACATCTCGCTGCATCCTGCGCAGTTCCTGTGCATCCAAGCGCAGGAGAGCCAAGCTGTGCTGCCTTGACCTGAACCCACTGGGTGTTTTGGGGTATTCAGTGCCCCTATACTGATCTGCAGCTCTGTCCCTGCAGCGGCTTCAGCATTGAGCTGGCATCAGCACTGACGGTGGTCATTGCCTCCAATGTCGGCCTCCCCATCAGCACAACCCACTGCAAGGTAGGAGGGGGTGGCAGGAGGATGGCTGTGGCTCAGTGTGAGTTCAGTGTTCCCGAACCTTGGTGCTCGTGGGGTTGAGCTGTGCGGGAGGCGCCATTCTGGGCTGCTGGCCACTGTCAGCTCCCAGCTCTGCTGCTTGCATTTCAATGTGAGGTGGCAGCAGCTGCCCAGGCTTGGGGTGTGGGTCCCTGGGGCACTCAGAAGATGATGGTAGAACAAAACCCCTTTCATGGTCCCCTGGGCTTTGCCAAGAGGGTGTGGGAACCCAAGTGCTGTAGGGTCCTAGTCCTGTCACCACTCTGGGGTGGCAGCTCCTTGCCCTGCACTCCCTGCCTGTGCTGTGAGCTCCCCATAGGGCTGGAGCAGGACCCAGGGCTCTGGGCTGGGGGTGAAGGAGTGCATGGTGGTGGGGTGTAGATGCCTGCTCTGATGCTGAGCCAGGCCCTGACTCCTTGGGCAGGTGGGCTCAGTGGTCTCAGTGGGCTGGCTGCGCTCCAGGAAGGCAGTGGACTGGCGCCTCTTCCGAAATATCTTCATGGCGTGGTTCGTCACTGTCCCCATCTCCGGCCTCATTAGCGCTGCTATCATGGCTGTCTTCAAGTTTGCTGTCCTGAACATGTGAGGGCACCAGGGCTCCCACTGCTCCTGCTTCCCACTGCTGCCCTCCCTTGAGGACCCACTGAGGCTGCCTGCTGTGGGGTTGGGGCTGCGCCCATCTGCGCATAGTGCTGTCACTGAAGTATCTTTTTTTTTGTATAACTGTCTTGGCGCTAACATTGTGGGGGTTGCACTGCCATGGCTGTATCTGCCCCCAGGTAATCCCCTGATCTGCTGTAGCTGTAGATAAGCAGTTACTGGGGGCTACTTTCACTTCGAATGATCCCCTGGCTGTGATTTCTTGGGGGAAGGACAGAGGTTGGTCCTTGTTTGCCCAGGAACAAAGGGCTGGGGAGTTGTGGGGCATCCCTCTTGCAGGCTCTGCAGTGTTCAGCTTTGCCTCCATTGCCATAGTGGTGTGGACACCATCCTGCTCGGGGGCCCTGGGGCCAGCGCTTGGGCCCCCTGTCACTGCTGCTACCTCGGACTCAATAAAGATTTCCTTCGTATGCCAGTGCTGCCTGTGGTTCTGGGGATTTGGGACACTGGGGGCCCCAGTTGCTGCCCCATAACCCTCCGTCCCTTGGCCCCGTGGCCTAGGAAGGAGCTGGAGATGAAGATAAGAGCCCCACGTGCCCCCTGGGTCATGGGATGGGCTGTAAACACCGCGGCCACAAGGGTTATCTGGGCCCCACACCTGGAGGCGGCTCCTGCCCATGTCACCAGCCCCACCCGTGGTGTGTGTGTGTGTCTCTGTCCGGTCGTGTGTCCGTCCCTCCCTAGCCCTGAGACAACCGCTGCTCTGCTGCCCCCTCCATGTGCCCAGGGATGCTCCCTCCTGCTTGGGTCAAGGCCGGTCCTGGGGCCCCACGTCAGCAGGCTCGGGGTGTCGCAAGAACGACGGTGGAGGCAGCCAGGCGTGCTGAGGGAGGGGGACGGCCCACGCTGGGGGTCAGCCGTGGGGTTCGAGAGGTGCTTTATGTGCGGCGTGGGGCAGCAAATCACGCTGCCCCGTGGCGTAGGGGTCGCTGTGTCCCAGGGGACGTGCGCGGTCCTTCCTGTACCGATCTCCCCACGGTGTGAACCGGGGCGTATCCGCCCCGCTCCCTGCCGCGGCCCCCATAGGGGCGGCTTTGGGGCGGCGGCGAGGCCGGTCCCTGACCCCGGTTAATGATTCGCCGCCGGGCGCTTCCCGCAGCCAGCGGCGCCACTGGGCAAACAGCGGCCCGAGGCACCGGCCCCGGGGGGGAAAAGGTGGGGGCAGCGTGGTGGCACGGCCGGGGAGCGGGGAGCCCCGTTCCGGGGGGCACGGGGAGCACTGCCTTTGTGCGGGGGCCACGCGTGGGGAGCTGTCAGTACAGCATGGGGGGAGCAGGGGGGATCACTGCCCCATTTGGGGATCACTGCCTCGAGGTGCCCCGGGTCCGTCCCGGCTGTGCTGCCCGATGGGGGCCGGGCCCGGCCGGTGGCCGGGGCGGGGCGGTTCCGCAAGGCCCCGTTAAAGCGGCGGCGGCCGGAGGCCGTGGTCGGAGGCGGTGGCGATGGGCAGCGAGAGGCAGCGGGGCCCGGTGGCGGCCCGGGGCGACCCGCGGGTCCTGCGGAGGGACTGCCAGCACCGGTGGGCTGGGGATTGCCAGGGGACTGGCGGGCGATGGGGGCAGCAGGACTTGGATGCGGGGCGAGGCCTTAGGGAAAGACAGATGGGGACGGTGCATGGGGAGGGGAGCAGGACCCGAAGGAAGAGCCCTGGAGTTGAGGTACCGGAGAACCCTCTCGGCTTATCGGGAGGGGGCAGAGGCCTTGGGCGTCACGTAGGTGTGCTGGGGTGGGGGCAGGTCCAAACGGGCTCACTATCGCTATTCCCCCCTCCTTGCCCCCCCAGCTCCATTTCCAGCTTTATAGCCCATTTTTCTGCTCCAAAAACTTGCTGTGGGGTCCCTGGGATGGGATGAGCACACGACCCTCCCAGAGCACTGATCAGGGACTGGGATAGGGAAACACGACTGCATCTCTTCCTCTGTGCCACCCCTAACCCTAAACCTCCCCTCACTCCGTAACTCCCTGCGTGGTCACTCCCAGGATCTTCGTCAACCGGAGCTTGGCGCTGGAGAAGATAAAGTGCTTTGGCTTTGACATGGACTACACCTTGGCCAGTGCGTTTTGACAGGGGCCGTAAGACAGGGTGGGGTGGTGGTGGTGGGATCCCCTCAGCCGCTGCCCACATTCCCCCTGCCCCCTGCAGTGTACAAGTCCCCCGACTACGAGGAGTTGGCCTTTACCCTGTTGCTAGAGCACCTTGTCGCCATTGGGTACCCTCCTGAGATCCTTGCCTACAAGTATGATCCCACCTTCCCCACCCGGTGAGTTTGTGGAAAGGGTCCCAGAGACTGGAGGGGAGGGGAAGTAAGCCCCCTACCCACTGACAGCTGTGTCGCAGGGGGCTGGTGTTCGATGCCCTGTATGGGAACCTGCTGAAGGTGGATTCCCACGGGAACCTGCTGGTCTGTGCCCATGGCTTCCGCTTCCTCAAGGGGTGAGTCTGGGAATCCCCCCCACCCGCTAGGGGCAGGGGGAACTGGGGGTCCCTCAGGGCAGAGTGCAGCTCCATGCTCCCTCCCCAGAGCTGAAATCCTCCACTATTACCCCAACAAGTTCATCCAGCGGGATGACATGAAGCGCTTCCACATCCTCAACACCCTCTTCAACCTAACAGGTGAGTGAGAACCCCCATCGTCCTGGCCCTCCCACCGTTTTGGGGTGCTGTCTTGCCCCACACCTCCTCTCACAGCCCCCTCCCCCACAGAGGCCCACCTCTATGCCTGTCTCGTGGATTTCTTCACCAATTGCTCCAGATATGTCAAGTGAGAGGGAGATGGTGGGTGGAGGCTTGGTATTGGATTGAACAGGGGATAAATCTTGGTGGGAGCTTCCCTTGGCAGGGCAGTCCCTTCACCTCCTCCATTCCTGACTGTTACAGCTGTGACACCGGCTACAAGCATGGAAACCTCTTCATGTCCTTCCGGAGCATGTTCCAGGATGTGCGCGAAGCCATGGACCATGTCCACCTCTCCGTGGGTGAAAAGGGCAGGGGGCTGGTGGTGGTGGGTGCTCAGAGTACTGGGGTTTCCCCACACGCTCAGCCTGGGAGGTTTTGGCTAGCCCCACCCCATCCCTTCTGCAGGGCTGCCTCAAGGAGAAGACACTAGAGAACCTGGAGAAATACGTGGTGAAGGATGTGAGTTGTGCAGACCCCCACGGATCCCTCCCTACTCTGCTCCCCTCAGTCAATTCCTCATGGCACCCCCTGGCCTCCCCCACACTGACTTGCCCCTCACCAGCCCCGTGTGCCACTGCTGCTGAGCCGCATGAAGGAGGTGGGGAAGGTCTTCCTGGCCACCAACAGTGACTACACCTACACTGATGTGAGTAGGGGATGTCCATGTCCCCCACCACCAGGTTCAGCCTGCCCTGGATGGGGGAGCCAGAGGGGATGTGCTGAAGCACAGGCAGGGTCTGCCTTCCCTGGGGGCAGCAGGGATGATGCCAGATGTCCTTGCAGGCCATCATGTCCTACCTGTTTGACTTCAGCAGTGGGGACAAGGTGAGTCTGTCCCCAGTGTGGGCTGGGTGGGGGGACACAGGGTGCCATCAGCATGCTCTTGTTGACCCCCTCCCCGGCATCCACAGGCTGACGTCCCACAGCGGCCCTGGAGGTCCTATTTTGACCTGATTGTGGTGGACACCCGCAAGCCCCTCTTCTTTGCTGAGGGCACTGTCCTGCGCCAAGTCGACACGGTGGGGACCCTTCCTCTGCTGCGGGGCCAGTTGGAGTGGTGGGCACTATTAAGGCACTGAGGGGCCTCCTGTGTGCACAGGAGTGTAGATTCACAGCTGGTCAGGCACCAAGCAGGCATAGGTAACAATGTCCCCCTCCTGGGCTCCTCTTGTTCTGCAGGACACAGGGAAGCTGCGCATTGGGACATACACCGGCCCCCTCCAGCACTGTGCCGTCTACTCCGGTGGTAAGTGCCCAGCTGGCTCTGTCTGGGCCCTGTGGGCAGCACAGGGAGACATGCCCACACCCCACCTTGACCCTCGGCTGTCACAGGCTCCTCAGATGTGGTGTGTGACCTCCTGGGTGTGAAGGGCAAAGACATCCTCTACATGGGGGACCACATCTTTGGGGACATCCTCAAATCCAAGAAGCGGCAGGGCTGGCGCACCTTTCTGGTGGTGCCTGAGTTGGCCCGCGAGCTGCAGGTCTGGACGGAGAAGAGTGGTGAGCAGTGCCCAGTTAGGGACACAGACTTTGCCATGCAAGGGGAGGTGGCCTGGAGTCTCCTACATCCCTCAATGACAAAACTGCCTCAGTGGGCCATGCCCTGACCCTCTTTGTCAGTCGTGCTGGGCAGTGGGTAATACTGAGCTGGCCCTGTTGCCCTTGCAGAGCTGTTTGAGGAGCTGCGGAGCCTGGATCTCTTCCTGGCTGAGCTGTACCAGTGAGTCAGTTGGGATGGGAGACAGGCAGGGGTGGGAACACCTGTGGGGAACCTTCCAGGTGAGCCCTCAGCTGGGTCTGTTCCACTCCAGGCACTTGGACAGTGGTAGCAGCGAGCGCCCAGACATCAGCTCCATCAAGCGTCGGATCCAGGTGACGCCCAGGGCACTGTCCCAGCTGACACACAGCTCAGCTCACACGCCTGCCACAACTTCCTCTGTGGGGGGCATTGGGTGCCCTGACAGTCCTGCTGCACCCACAGAAAGTCACACATGAGATGGACATGTGCTACGGGAAGATGGGCAGCCTCTTCCGCTGTGGCTCACGTCAGACGCTCTTTGCCAACCAGCTGATGCGCTATGCAGACCTCTATGCTGCCTCCTTCATCAACTTCCTCTATTACCCCTTCAGCTACCTCTTTCGAGCACCTCCTGTCCTGGTATGCAGCCCCTGGTCCCTGGTGCCCACCCACTGTGCCTCAGTTTCCCTTCCTGCCTGAGGGGGACATGGGGCTGATAGAAGTGGTGGGTGGGCACCCAACCCCTTGGGTGGCTGGTGCCAGCCTCTCTCTGGGAGCCTTGTCCGCCCCTTCCACAGATGGCCCATGAGTCAACAGTGGAGCACTCTCGCCTGGACTCGGGGGATGCAGTCACTGCCCTCCCTCCCTGGCTGGCCCAGCATGGCAACCCTGGCCAGCAGGTGGGTGGCAGGGAAAAGAGGGGCAGAAGGACATGGGCATCCTACCACCCTGATGCCCTCAGGGTCCTGTGTCCACTGAGCCCCTTCTGCACTGTCTCAGGTCCCCCAGGACTCAAGTGGGGAGGAAGAAGATGATGGAGAAGCCTGAGCACACCCCAGCTGCTGCCATGGCAGGTGCCAGCCCCATCGGAGGGCATTCGGTGGCCCTGGACGACTTGCACTGCCAGATCAAAGCCACTCATAGTCAGCTGCCACCTCTGGTGGCCACAGGATAGCTGGTGGCCCTGACCCATGGCCCTTGTCACACTTGTCCCTGGGCAGTTGGGACCTTCTTCTGACTCTGTCTAGAGCCAGGAGAGGGCGCCCCTAAGCTTGCCAGCTCATGCCCCTTTAACTCCTATCTCTCCCACGAGCTCAATGCCAGCCTGGGGCCACCTAATGCCAGGGCGAATAGGCAGTGCTGCTGCTCCAGTATCCCTGGAAGCCCCACTGCAGCAGTCGGGGTCCTGGCAGCTCCTGCCTCTTTAGCCTCTGCCCCTGACCATGAGCACTGTGGTGCTGGGTGGAGAGGGTGGGGCTCTGGAGGCAACAGCTGCTCTGTGGGAACTCCCTTCACCTGTTGTTCCCCTCTTCTTTTTTCTATCCTTTTCTATTTATAAAAGATACTCAAAACTCCTGGCACCGCAGAGACATAAAATTGGCTGTTTTAAAGGAAAACTGCTTTGTTCCTGCACCTGGAGGTGGGGGCAAAGGGCAATCTCCAATTCCTTGTCCAGCAGCTGGGACAAGCGCAAGCCCCTGGACAGAAGGTGGCAGCCCTGAGTTATGGCCACCTCTGCAGAAGGGGCCAGGCCAGCAGCGCTCCACAGAGTGGAGCCAGCCCCATGCCAGAACTCTGGCACACTGCTCCAAGACTTCTTCCAGTATCCATGACTTAGAAATGCTGAGCCACAGCTGGGGTTGGGTGCCTATGAGGGAGAGAGGAGAGAAAAGAGCATGATGGGGCCAGGACCACTGCTTGCTGGGGCTGGGTAGATGACAGTGGGGCTCCCCCACCTTCCACAGCTGCTGTTCAGTCACTGTTCCCAGCAAGGACCAACTGCCAATCCCCTCGCCAGCCTCTTGCCTGATACCTTGTGCCACTGCCTGCTTTAAGTTCTGGGACAGCAGCAGAGGGGGCCTGAGTGCACTTACAGGATTCATCTGTCCCTAGACCCCAACCATGGCCAGGAGTTGGGGGCCTGGCCTGTTGCACCCCAAGGTCCTCTGCAACCCTTGATGCTGCAGCCAGTCTCAGGGCCTGCACAGAAAAGCTTCTGGGGTGCTGCAGGTCTCCCAGGCCCTCAGGCAGAGCCAGTGCTACCACCTGTGCCTCCAGATACTGGATCTACATATGCCTATCAGTAGGGGACATACAGATGGTGTCCAGGTAGGGCACGAGACAGCTCCTGAGCAAATCCCTCAGGACATTGCTTCCAAACACTGGGAGGTGCCTGGAACAGTGAAGTCCAATCGACACCATTTTACAGCAGGAAAACTGGAGCATGTGTCATGGCAGAGGGGCTGAAAGCGGTCCTCGGGGACACAATCCCAGGAGACATAGCTGGTGTCTCCACCACTCACTAGCCCACACATATCTATACTGCAGATTTTAATATATTTAAACCAACATTTAGATATTTGAAACAGGCTTATTTCTGTGCTATCGTCTCCCCTCTACATCTGAGGGGCAGCAAGAGCAGTCAGTGCAGTGTGTATGAGGCAGCACAGTGGGCAGGCAGCCTGCCTCTGCTGGAAACCCCTCAGGAACTCTTGAGGGGGTATGAACTCAAACCCTCCAGCTCTGTCACTTCTGGCAAAGCCATGTTTTTCCGGAAGAAGAAACAAGTCTCCTCCTCAGCATCCAGGATTTCACTGAGGGATGACACCACAGGGTCATGGTCCTTCAGCATCTCTGGGTAGTGACTCCCAGCCCACTCAATACGTAGCGAGCGCCGCACGGGTGTCAGAAATTTCAATTCCGGGCCTTCCAGGAACTCCCTTCCTCTGTGGAGAGGACAAGAGCCTTGGGTAAACCCTGTGGAGGAGCACTGGCATGGAGGGTGTATGCTACCAGGAGCAGGAGGTTCAGTCTTACCTGGATGCAGATGTAACCTGTAACTTGACTGAGGGGGGAAGGGAGGTCAGGGGCCTCCCCACCAGGCCTGGAGTGGATGGTATGGGCTGTCTCTCACCTGGACAAGGCGTCATAGGCTCCCAAGGAATGGGTTCCTCTGCCTTTTTTCCTGGAAGGAGAGGAAAAGGCAACACAGTTGCAGAGAGCAGCACCTGGGGAGGGACTACACCTTGGCACTCTGGACACAGGCCAGGGGGCCTGGCTGCAGAGGCTTGCTGGGCCAGGACCCTCCCCAGCCCTGGCAGAGTGACATTTTTGAGATCAGGATTCCAGACTTTCACAACACTCAATCTGCATCGAAGTCAAGAGTGACACGAGGTGATGGGACAGACTGTAAACCGTGTTGCTTCCTGGCTGGCAACACCAGGGAGCCCCTGCCTGCCTGACCAGCTGGACCCCCAGTGCTCATGTTACCTTTCAATGTTTGGCCTGCATCCTTCAAAATATTGACAGCAGCTTCCCTGAGCTCCTCAAGTGGCTGTAGGAAAAGCAGAACATGGGTCAGGGCAGGTGTGGCATGGGAATGGAGACCAGAGTTACGGCAGAACAGGAGGAAAGGCTTTTGCTGCATCACAACACCCTGTGCTGAGGACAGCAGGAAGAGACTGCAGGATTCCTCTGTGCCCAGTGGGACCCATCAGCACTCAGCAGAGCTGGCAAGCTGCCCATCCTGCACGGGCACATCCTACAGCACGGAATGGGACTGGCAGCTCTAAAGGACTTTTTCACCAGTGACTAGTGCTGCTAAACTCATTCCAAAACCTGGCCCCTGGATCTCAAGGAAGCCCTCCACTGCAGAACACAGGGGAACACAGAGAGCTGGTGTGCCCCACTCACCTCAGTCCCAGCACTGACTGCTTCTCTGTACAGCTGCAACACATCAAAGGGGCCACTCCGGGCCAGCAGCTTTGCTTGGCAGATCCAGAATTTGGCAAATTTCTCTGGCTGGGGTACAAGGGACAGCACTGCTGAGAGCTCCTCTGCATTGACGCCCTGCAATGAGAAGCATAAGGGCCTGGAGAAAGGTGTCTATGGCATGGACCAGTGTGTGTGTGCACCAGGAAGCAGTCCGTGCCTGAACAGAGCTCCCAACACTCTCCAGGAGGAGGGTCTCAAAAGTCTGGGTTTTCAAGTCTCCTACATAACCATGGGCAAATAAAAGCTGTCCTGGCTCTATCTTACTCTTGGATAAGTGAATCTAGTGTTCCAGAGGGGTGGCAAGGGATAGACTCCAGTGCTGGCATTAATCGGAGCCAGTAAATCCTGGAGCAGGGCTAGCAGTCAGTGTTCCCAGCAACCATTGCCCACCAGGGCCATACCTCAAGCTGTGACACCCACCACAACAGTCCTTTTTCACAGTGTACCTCTCTGTTCTCCCAGTCAGCCCAGCTCACTGCATGACTTGGGCCTACCCATAACTTCATGAGGACTTTTATTTTCCTATGTTTCCCCTCTGGCAACTGAACACTTGCTCCTAACCCCTCTTAGCTACTGAAGGTACATGGTCCTTATCCCCTAGCATGCTCCAGGAGAGAAAAAGCTCCTTCAAGCAGCTCCTTTCCCATTCCCACCTCCTCAACGAGCTTCAGACATTCAGTTAATATATTGTTGATCTTCGCTTGGTAGTTCTGCTCTGGATTCTCTTGTTTCTCTTTCGCTTTGACCTTTCTGCAGGATGGCTTCACTGCCGCCTTCTGAAGCAGTGTCATTGGCGGCCGCTTGTATTTCTTGCCTTTGGATGCCAACCACTCCTCCAGCTGTTTCCTGTCCAAGGACCAAGAGATCGCAGTTACCACCCCAGCAGTCAGTAGCTTGGAAAGAACTGGTTGTTTTTCCTTGGAATCCCCCTTTGGCCAACTTCAGCTGCTCAAAAAGAATCAATATAGCTATCTCAGAAACACATCCACATCTGAGCTCTAGGCTGGGAAAGGAAAACACTTTCAAGCATAAGTCTTGAGGCTAAAACAGGAGAGTGGCTAAACACTCTCGTTCCACTTACTGAATTGGTGGGAGAAGAACCAAGGGTGCCACCCAACATCATCCCCAATCCCTTCTTTTTCAGGGAATCAACCTCCAAATAAGCTTTTGCTGATAAAAGACTTTGGACTCCATTTTCAGCAGGATGGTGCTGGCTCACCCAGTCAAACCCTTCAAATTCTGCTGTTTCCTGAAGGCAGGACCCAGGCGGTCAGAGCAGCCACTTACTTACGATCCGCAGCTGATGGGATCCTAGGAATGCACCTAGCCTGCACGCCACTTGCCTTCAGCATCTCTGGTTTAAGTTGATCTCTCCTACTCCTCAAATCACCCTCAAGTGATTGAACATGAGTTTTGGAGTTGTGTATGCTGTGAGGCTTGTTTGGGTGGCCTGTCCCTTGGGATGCAGCCGTGTGTCCAGGAGGCACCACCTTCGTGTCTTTCCTGTCCATCCCCTCTTTAACCACAGGCCTTGGCCATGGCAAAGTAACACCTGGGTTCAGGCTGGGTTTCACATTTGCGGTCTCCTGGGGTTTGCCCAAGGTAGGAGGCTTGGTGGGAAATCTCACTGGGAGAGGTTGGCCATGGTGCTTAAGACTTCCCCCTGGAGCTGCGCCAGGTGGCTTTCCTACAGGTTGCCTCCCTGTAGTAGTTGTTCCCTGGTTTGTCCCTGGGTTTTTACATAGCAAATTAGCAGAAGCAGGAGGGAACTGAGAGGGCTGCAACAGCTGAGTTCTGATACTTATTTTTTGAGATATGCCCTTTGAGTCTGGCAGGGTTTTCCTGAACTTATGTGGAACTGGTTCTTCCTCAGCTTGGCGGTTACTAATTCTGTCTTTTGGACCCAGAACAGGCCTTGACATTACGGCTGAGCTTTGCCTGTGGGCCAAGACTCTCTTCTTCCTGAGACTGTTTCCATCAGATTGGAAAGTTCTGATCAGCTCTGCAGCTGTGAAGGCTCGTGGGCTGAGGTTTTCCTTGTAGCAGACGAGCCTGTCCTGCAGCCCCTCATTCAGGGAGTGAGGTGTTCCAGGAGGGGGGTGGTCACTTCCCACCTGAGGTGCTGCTGCAGTGACAGTCTCCTGTGTAGTATTCTGGTTTCTTTCTGGATTTAGGTGACCAGAGCTTGAAGGTAGGAGCCTGCCTCTGGTCTGTGCAGGAGTAGAAAGCTTTGCATTCTTCCCTGGCTGCATCCCTGCTGCTCTCTGGGATGTATTTGAAGGTTTCTTCTGAGCAGTGTGGCCAGCATGCTGTGTGGATTTGGCTCCAAGATTGCCATCCCCTTGAGTACCCTCCATCACATTCCCAAGAACATCCTTCTTGTTCCTGTCAACCTGGAGAGACAAAGCAGCTCTCAGCTCCAAGGAAAAGGCAGCTTGGTCAGACCCTGACAGTTGGCCCAGGGGACAGTCATGTGACAAAGCAGCTGTCAACAGAACAATAACACAACACCCACCAGGACATGGGCAAAGGATCAGTCTCCCAGACTGAAAAGCCTAACTAGGCTAAACTCCTTTGAAAAATAACTAGTTGACTCATTGCCAGCTATTTAGCAATCTGTTGTATGCCCCCCATTTGGAGCCAGGAACTCATGACCTGGACTTGGGTATGTGGTTTTCAAAGCAGGTTATAGATCCAAATTGCAACCAGAATGAAAAATTATTATGACTAAAGTACATTCTCTTGTGACCATATAAGCAGGGGTCCTAAATGAGACCCTTTGAGCTCTCTTAGACTGCTATGGGCTTTGACCAGCATCTCCCTCTGAGCGGTGCATCTCAGAGCCAGCAAACTCTCATGTTTGCTGTACTTGGAGGAAGAGCAAAGGATGTCAACAGAGCCTGGGCTGACAGACTCTGAGCCCTCTCCCCAAGGCTCAACTCTTTGCCTGTTGAGAAGATACAAAGGCACCAACAGAAGTCCTTCACTGAGTTTGAGGGGAATTTTTCAGAGGCATATACCTTGTAGAAACTCTTTAGGTCTATGTATGTATAAGTATGCTGCAGCAAAGGTGTGGCTTTCCTCAGTTCTTAAGGACTTTAGATTTTAAAATCAGGTCTAGAAGCAAATTACTGTTGTGCTACAGTAAATTCTATATGAATCCTTTGTTAAATTGTTTAACTTAACCTATTTATTAAGTGCTGTTAAGTTTAAGTGCTGTTAAAACCTTCAGGCCTAAATTGTTAGTCAAGCCCAGTGCTTGGATTAGCAAGGCGGTCTGCTCTGAATCTTGTGACTCAATGGACCTTCCTTATTCCTTTTTATCCTTACCCTTCCCTTCCCTTGCCCCACTCCCCCAGCCTCCATACAGACAATTTCTGGGTTAGTTTTGGTTTTAGATTGATTGATTTTAGCTTGCTTTTTTTCTATGTGCTTTAACCATCCAGTAAGTAGTAAAGTGAATCTTGACAATGAACTTTGTTGTGCTTTCACTTTTATATTAAACTTGCTTTTGCTGATACCTTCATCGGTAATTATTTAAGCAACCATAAAACACTCATTCATGACAGGGGACACCATTCTGCCTGGACTCACTTAAAGCATGAACGACTCAAAAGCTTCCTACTTACATGCTTGAGTTTAGAAACTGGTTCTAAAGGTGGACTCGGGTGATTAGTCCAGTCCTTTAAAAAGTGTCTGCAAAAGTCAAACAAGTTATCAGGTTATATAACAGCCATAAGAAAAGCAGAAAGAGCTAAATATCTAACCCACTGCTGGTTGTCTCAGTCACAGGAGCTTAGGAGTAGCTTTCAGAAACCAGAAACCTATCAAGGAATATTACCACATACTATTAATTATTTTTCTTTTGTGTGGCAACAGAAAAGCAACACAAACCATTAACATCCAAGGTTGTCACAAAACTTCCATGGACAACAAAACTAACCAAAATGATTCCTGCAGGTGGTGGTCTGGCAGATAAGGCATTTGGAGACTCCCAAACTGCCCTGTGTGCCACAGAAGCTGAGGTCATGCTGCTGCCACGCTGCAGGTCACAGTGGTGCCTTGGCATGTCCTGACCAGAGTTCACTGCCGTGTGTCTGATCCACAAGCCCTGCAGCTGTCCAGGCACTGGCAGCTAAGCAGGAAGGTGGGACAGCAGGCTACTGTCAGCTCCCACAGTCCTGTCCTCCACTCCTCCTCACAGAACTGGAGCCCTCTGACAGCAGCCAGCTGTGGAGTTCTCCCATCCTCTGCTCCAGGGTAGCATCTCAGCCATCTGGGAAGATTAATGCCCATTCAAGTATTTTTCTGTAAGAAAGAGCCTAGAGAGTGAGGGGACCATTCTCTGGTCTGCCCAAGTGCTGTACTATGCCTAAAAGAAAGGTCAAGAATCTTCTCTCATTTTTATTGCATTAGTGGTGTTTCCCAGAGCCTGGCGACAGGGACTGGTTTGCTTTTTGTGGTATTTGATCCTGCTTCTTCATATTTTCCTGCCAGGTGCATTGAAAATGCCCCTTCCTAAAATTAAAATTAACCTATCCCAAAGGCCACTGGAAGCTGCCATTAAAAACCAGTGGTAAGACTTCAATCACTCTTTCCTTGCGATCTGGTCCCAAACCTGAGTTGCTAGCAGCAAAGCTTGTTCTGCCAGAGCCAGGAGCTGAGATGAGAAAGTTTCACTGACTCATAAAATATGCAGAAGAGATACCATCAGCCACTGGGAAATGTCAGCACTCAAACTATCCCTTTGCTCCTGCTGCCAGTAAGTACAAACCAGTGCCAGAGTGTTGTAGGGGCAGAGCCCAGACAGCAAGGCCCTGGCAGGTGCTGGTTGTTTGTACACAGGCCAGAGAAGGTAGACACTGGGCAGTGGGGAGAGTAAGCTATACCTCAGACCTTTACAGACAATCTCGTGCAAACCCAACATCCTTCTAACTTACTTTGCACTTGGGCATTTCAGCCTTTTCTTGGCTGCTTGGCAGTCCCATAGCTGGCTCCTCCGTTGCTCTGCAAAGAAATGACAGGAAATGCAGTGTACACAGCATGGTCTCAGTACTTGAAGAACGAGTACCCATGACAACAGATTTCTGTTATTCTCAAACACTACATTGCACATCTCTTGACCTCCCTACCTGGGGAGCCTGGCAATGCTGTGCCCAGAAATTCCCATGCATATGATATTGCCCAGAGGCTCATTGGCACTTAAGCTTCCCAACCCTCACAGTGCAATGCTGCTCAACACCTCAGTTGTGCAGGGCTCAGTTTGCAGAAGGGGAGATGCTGCCCATGATTTCATTTCAGCTGTGTATCCTGCCCACCTGCACCCACTAGCAGCCAAGCCCTCTTGCAACACAAGTAAGAGGGGAAAGCAAAGAGCATCTCAACAGGAAGACAGAGGATGCTTCTAACACCCTCAGTTCGACTACAGCCCTGAGACATCCCATAGCTAGAGTCCAACGTCACCCCATCGCCAGGGCTCCTGCCCCTAACACTCTCCCACTCTCACCCACATCTCGCCCTGGGCTTTAGGAACATGTTAAGCCCGCCCTGCCCTCTGCTCCCCAAGGCTTCCACTGAGTCCCAAGAGCAGCACAGCTCCCCAACACACACCCGATACTCCCACACTACCTTCTCCCAAACCCCCTGGGCCCCACAGGGGGCCTCCCGCGGGTTCCCACACTCTTGCCCATACCGACCCCCACCAAACCCCCCAGCCTCCCTCCCAAGACCTCAGCAGCCCACCAGGTCGCCCTTAACACCCGCCCCACAGGCCTGTCTTTGCCCGCTTCCAGCCCAACCCTCCCACAAAACTCGCGGCCTCCCCGCAGGGTACCCGCCCCAGGGGGTCCGCAGGTCACAGCACACTCGCACCGCAGGGCCTCATAGCTCCATTCCTCCCCACCCCTGAGAGTCCGCATCCCCCGGTACCGGGACCCCTCAGACCCAGCTGCCGGACACAAGCCCCTCACCGGCCGCTGCCGTCCGCTCCATCCCGGGCGCTGCCTCAGCAGGACCAGCATCACTCCCAACAACCGCCGCGCCGTCTTTATTAGTCCCTGCCTTCTTCAAACCGACCAATAGAGAGAGGCAAACGCCGGTTTTGGCTCCGTTATTGGCTGAGGGGGTAGGGGGCGGTGACAACGCTTCCCCTCCGGCGGCCGCAGCCACTGGGGCGGGCGTGGCTCCCGGCAATGACACGCGTTGCCACGTCGTGAGAAGCGATGTCGTGACGAACTGTGCCAGGCCACAACGTTTCACGGCACGGTATGCGATGGCGTGCCACGTCTGGACACGCAATATCATGCCGTGCCATGCCATGCAACGCCACATATTGCCATACCACACCATGCAATACTGCACCATGCTGTGCCACATCATCAGGCATGGTGTGGTGTGAAATTGCATGACATGGTACACCACATCATACTATGTGATATCATCATGTAATGCCACATCATGTAATGCCATGCCATGCCACTCATTGTCCTGCCGCACTGTGGCCCACCATGCCATGTACTGGCAGCAGCTGGGGCAGAGATGACAGCTCCAGGCAGCTGCCAGGTGTGCCAGGGATCTGCCAGGGGATGCCCACCCCAGTCACCTCCCAGCTGTGGTGTGGGCATGGAGACAGGGTGGTGGAGGGTCCTGCATGGGTCTGACCAAGTCAGGGTGGTCCCTGGGCTGTGGGGTAGCCCTCCACCCCCTGGGTTTTTACCCAAAAAGCAGCCAAAGCAGAAGGATTTTCCCATCTATAACCCCATCCCCCATGAGAGCAATGAGCTGAGCAATGCTGTCCTAGAAAACCTTTTATTTCCACCTCCATCCACATACAAGTTAAAAGCAATAATAAATACGGAAGCACAATAAATAGGTACAAAAACACTGGGCAGACACAATAAATAAATACAGACAGGAGTGGCTCGAGCCCATGGGGCCCAGAGCTGCTATTTCACATGAAATAGATGGGGAGGGGGGTTGTGTCCCAGGGGGTTGTACTCAGTACATACAGCCTGAAAACCGGTGACTGCCGGTTAGGTTGATGCAGGGTCCTCAGCGCCCGCTCAGCTCATAGGTAGCGATGTTAACCTGGTCTGGGGTGTTGGTGATGCCAACAGGCTGGCGGGGCTGCAGGGATGTGCAAACGAACCAGCCGGGGAAGGCAGCTGACTCAAAACGGGTGGTCCCCTCAGCTGCGCTGTCCAGGCGGTAGAAGATGAAGCGGGTCAGCTCCACACTCTCAATATCCCTCCTGATGTCAGCTTCCTATAACCAAGGTGGTGAAATAAGCATCAAAGTGGAATGGAGCCGCCAGCCTCACAAAGGACAGACTGGTGGGACCCCCTGCTCACCTCTAGCTGCAGCACGGGCTTAGTGCCACTCATCACACATGACATGTAGAGCTGGTAGCCCTTGATACCCAATGCCACTGGCACCCTTCCAGACCCTGGGCCACCCTGCGATGACCGGGGACGGTACAGAGCGATGTTGAGCTTCACTGCAGAGAGAAGGGACAGGTAAACGGGTGGTCCTGGGGCTGTGGGGTGCCTCCTGGGTGGTCCTGAGTTTGGGGACAGGGACATTGGGAAGGACCACATGCCCTCACCTTTCCGGCCAGCAGAGGGTCCCTGCAAGTGCAGGGCCACCAGCTGGGTGGGTGACTCTAGTACGAAGCACTTGTGGTCAATGTCCAGGATGTCGAAGGACTGGGAGCGAGTGTAGCGGAAAACAGGTGCCCCGGTATAATTGCCCTTGATGCACTGGAAGGAGATGGGCTCTGTGGGGAGCGAGACAGTCAGGGGGATGCTGATCCTCCCCGGTCCAAGAGTATTCCCCAAGAATATCCTCTGGCTGGGGTGACACCCCTGACATCACCCTCATACCAAAAATATCATCGAAGAAGCTGCCAAGGTCACTGTCAGCAAAGTCCTTGTGCAATGGCTGCTTTAGGAGCTTGGTCACAGCAACCACCAGGACAGCAGCCTGACGAAAGGTCCTGGAAAGGTGTCCCTTTGTCACTGTCACCTGGATGCCCACCTCAGGTGATGTCACCTCCAAGTCCAGTCGTGGCTTCTGGGGGGGAAAGGGGATGCAGGGTGAGAGCCTGACTTCCATACCACATGGAACCCCACCGCTCCCACCGCCCCAGTGTTACCTTCTGCGGGCAGAGGCAGTTGGGACCATACAATGTCTCCTCATTCAGGCTGAAAGGCAAACGGAGATGGTGAAGTCAGGGTCAGGAATGCAGCTTCACATCCCTGAAGTCCTCTACCACATGTCTATTCTTACCTGCTGCTCTCCAGTGTGTCCAAATCAGGGACGAATGCCATTGCCGCCACTGACTGCAGAGTCCTGGGCAGAGACTTTACAGTACCCACAAACTGCTGAGGCACTTGGCTGCCTGCTCCTGCCTGTCCTGACTGCAGTGTTGCTTGGCTGCTCTCTGAGCCTGGCGTCAGTGTGGCTGGTTTTCAAGAGCCTCTAGAAGGAAGCACCGTCAGAGTGGGATTTCCAGGTTTCGCAATGCCTGGTTTTGCCCAATTCCTCTATTGAGACTGGAGGGCTAGGGGAAATTGGTTGCCCCGGAGCAGTGCAGTGAGGAGGTGAAGCATGGAGTAGAGCAGGACCAGACTGTGGAGCCGAGCAGGGATGATCCAGAGCTGGGGCATGGGACAGAGCAGAAGTATACTCCAGGGCCAGTGTGTGGGGCAGAGAGCAGAGGGGATGTTTGGGATTGATATGTGGGGGCTGTGACCATATGCCAGCCTGCCGTTTGGTTGATCCAGCAGGGAGTTGGACTCACCCAGCCCCGGCTCCAGCCTCAGTCCCAATCCCAGCCCCAGCCCCAGCCTCAGTCCCAATCCCAGCCCCAGCCCAGCTGTGATGACACCCACCCTTGTCAGGACCGGGGATTGTGGCTGCCCCGGAAGGGGTCGGTGGTGCAAGCACTGCCACTCCACGATTTCCCCACAGCTTCCTCCTGCACTGCCCAGACCTATGGTACCATGGCCAGCTGTTCCCCTTGTCACCCCTCATGTCCCCACTGCCCCAACACCAGTGGGTGCAGGACCCTGCTGTCCCCTGGGTTTCTTGTGCCCACTCATGCCACCCTGGGGACATGGCCTTCAGAGACATGGCCTTTAGGGACACTTCTCATCATGTCCATCCAGTGTGCCAGAGATTGCACCATGCTGGGAGGGCCGGGGATGTGCGTAGCCAGGCTTGCGCGGACTCGGGCTGTTGGGGTGTTTTCCTGGCACCTGTTTCATTTCCTGAAAGTGCCATCCAGCCCGGCACAGCTCCTGTGGCCGAGACTGGCACCACCATGACTCACTGTCGGGAAATTTCCAGAAACCCAAACCTCCCGGAGCACCTCCTGTGACCTCCTGACCATCCGCTGGCTGTCACATATGCTGAGATATCCCCAAAGGCCTGACCCCACCCAGGGTAAAGGGTCCTCCATGCCACAGTGGAGGTCCCCAGGCCATGGTTGGGGCCCTCAAGCCATGGTGAGGATCACCAAGCCACAATGAGGGCTGTGGGCCATGGACCACGGTAGGTGTCCCCAGGCCATAGCAAGGGTCTCCAGGCCGTGGTGAGAGTTGTCTGGCCATGGCGGGAGTCATCAGGCCATACCAAGAATCTCCAGGCCATGGTAAGAGTTCTCTGGCAAGGACTGGGGTCCCAAGACCGTAGAGCGAACCCCAGGACACCTCACAGCCCGGCCCCGTTCTTCGCCCCCACTCCTCAGTTTCGCGCCTGACGACGCAGCCGCAATGGCCCGGGATGGAAGGGCGTGGAAAAGGAACGGGGAGACGTGACGTGTGACGCAGGGGCGGGGCGGGGCGGGACCGGTGGTCGGGGCCGCTGTCAGAGCCGGGGCCACGAGCGGGGTGTACGGACGCGCTGGTGGGTTCCGCGGCAGGGCCGGACGGTGGGGCCGGACCCAGCCGGGCCGGAGGGCCGGGGGGGGAAGCCGGGGCCGGAGCGGGGCC
>VZRN01006655.1:26811-59717 GCA_013397935.1 Dasyornis broadbenti | reverse complement strand
TCCCATTGCCCGTTCCCGCGCCCGCCGGCACGCGGAGGTCCCGCGCGCCCCACGGCCCCCCCGCGGGGCTGCTCCGTCCCGTTTTCCCGGTCGGGTTGTGCCGCCCGAGCCCGCGGCCTTCCCCGGTGGCGTCTGGTGAACTCTGCTGAGCCGGGGTCGGCAGTGTAGCGGCCACAGAGGGTCTGCACTGGCCCCCGCCAGCCCTGAGCCCCTTACCTGCCGCGGGCCCGAAGGTACCAGGTGCCGGATTAGCTGTGGCCCTGGGCCCGCCGCTTCCTGGAAAGTGGAATTTGTGCTGTTTTTAACCTAGAAGGTATTTCCAAGTCCCGTCATTCCCAAGTGCCCGCCGTCTAGGCTGACGTCCCCATCCCGGCTGCGGAGGGTCACATTTAGCACTTTAATCTGCTTATGGGCGCGCTCTGGGCCGTCATCTGTTGTGGGTATTTCTGAGGTTTGACCTTTTGGTGAGGTTTGGGCTGTGACTGGCTGCCCCTCTGCACTCTCCTCAGTCGTCACTCCCAGTGTGACCTTTGCATTCCTGTGTGACCCTGATATCCCTTATCTCAGACTCTACGTCCTTGCTCCTAGTTCTCTATTTTGATCCAATCATCCCAGCTCCAGATTTGCCTCGTCTCTGTCCAGGCTCGTAGCTACCCTTCCCACAAGACATCTGCAAAGAGCAGCTAGTTCTATGCACTTTGGGTCAAACTCCAGCATTAACCTCCCTGTTTTCCAGAGAAGTCACTGGATGCTGCTGACTGACAGCAAAAAAACTGGACATCAAACTGAAGAAGATGCTGCTGCTTCTGTCCTAAAGCTTTTTCCCTTCTGTATGCATGCCAGTGATCTGGCACCTGCTTCAGTTGGCTCTCTGAAATATCGTGGAATCATGGAATGCTTTGAGTGGGGAGAGACCTTAAAGATCATCCAGTTCCATCCCCCTACCATGGGCACAGACACCTTACACTAGCCCAGGTTGCCTCAGGCCCCATCCAAACTGGCCTTGAACTTCTAGGGATGGGGCAGCCACAGCTTCTCTGGGCAAGCTGTGCCAGGGCCTCTCTACCCTCAGGGAAGAATTTCCTCCCCGTATCCCATCTAACCCTGCTCTCAGTCAGTGGGAAGTCCTTGCCCCATCTCCTGTCTCTCCAGGCCCTTGTCTAAAGTCCCTCTCCAGCTCTCTTGGAGCCCCTTAGGGACTGGGAGGGTCTCTAAGGTCTTTTTGGAACCTTCTCTAGGCTGAACATCCCTAACTTTCTCCGCCTTTCAGATAAATACCCATGTTTTGCTGTGTAGGTCTGAAGAGGGTGAATGGAGAAAATTCCCAGTGCTGTGGCACTCATGGTCCTACACCTTCTGGCCTTTCTTGCCAGGTGTGATGGCGGGCAGGGTGGAAAGAACAAGTTCCCTTTTTCCTATGGGTAAATCTGTCAATTGCTTTGGCTGAATTCAGGTGACTCTGGGTCTTCCTCAGGCTCTTTGAACCAAAATCTTATGGTTTGTGATGGGAAGTGTAACCCCTGTCGTTCCAGGCAGCTAGAACTACAGAATCACAGAATATGCTTAGTTGGAAGGGACCAACAAGGATCAAGTCCAGCTCCTGGCCCTGTGCAGCACCATCCCCAAGAGTCACACTCTGTGCCTGAGAGCATTGTCAAAACACTTCTTGAACTCTGGATGGCTCAGTGCTTTGACCACTTCTCTGGGTACTCTGTTCCAGTGTCCAAACACCCCCTGGGTGAAGAACCTTTTTCTAATATGCAACCTAAACCTCCCCTGACACAACCCTTGGGTTCTATCACTGGTCACTACAGGGAAGAGATCAGTGTCTGAACTAGATTCAGCAAGACAAACCTGGCAAACTAGCAAAATGCTGGCCATGAAGGTGTGTTGTTTCCTCTAGTCCCTTGTGAAATTTCATTTTAATCTGGTGAACACACAGTAACTGATTTGACATTGCGCTGCTGCTCATTAAACTGATCTGGGATATGGAAACCAGCCTGCTGGGTCATCTCCAGCCTTGGGTCCTGCCTCTTTGTAGGAGGAGCTGGGTGAGAAGGGCAGCTCCAAGAAGAGCTGCTCCAAGTGCTTGCACTTCCTTCAGGATGATCCTGCTCCAGCGCTTTCCTTGGGCTGCAGTGGTTGCTTGGATGTGTGTAAACCCCATGGCTGACCCTGTGGCCAACCCCCTGGCTAACCTCAGGCCTCCCAGTACACGCCTTACTGAAAGCTGCAAGGTGGGACCTCTCAAAGGTCTCTGGGTTACTTTTCTGGGTTCTCTGAGTAGGGGAGAGCACCTCTCTGGATGTTTCATCTGCATTGACGCTTGGGTCTGGGCTTTTGAGGAGAAGCAGTCTGAACTGGAGCGTGCTTCTCAAGTGCTTTGCACTACTGTACCCCTACTTTGCAAGAGATTTTCCCTGTAAACGATTTCTTCCTAGCTTTATCCTGCTGCATGTCACAACAAACCAAGAAGAAGAAAACCTCGGACAAGCAGAGTGGTCACAGAAATTGAAGCCCAGTTCTACCTGGGAGGGAGAGTGATGGAAGAAGCTGAAATCGAGATGTGGGTGGCTTTAATGTGCAGCAGCTCAATTGAGGCCGGTGTTATGTGCCTGCCAAGCAAATTTGCTTTGCACTGTCATGACAGGGGAGATGACAATGCCATGCTGCCAGGGATGGGAAAGGCAGACCTGGCCATGCCAAGCATCCTGAGCAGAAACTGCATTTCCAAGCCATCAGGGACCTTCCTCTGGGACAGGGTGGCTGGATTAATTCAAATTAAAAACTGATCCTAAGCTCACTTCTCCATGCTCGGGGGAGGGGGTGGCCTCTGTTCAGTGCTCTCCTGCAGTGATTGCTAACCCACTTTTCTGTTCTCTCCCAACAGGAACTTGTGTGAGGCAACAGGACAAAAATGCTTAACTTAAGGACTTGTGCGGCAAAGCTGAGGCCATTGACAGCCTCGCAGACTGTAAAGACAATTTCCCAACACAGGCCGGCAGCACCCAGGACGTTCCAACAGCTCAGGTGCTACAGTGCACCAGTGGCTGCCGAGCCATTTCTGAGTGGGACTAGTTCAAACTATGTGGAGGAAATGTATTATGCTTGGCTGGAAAATCCCAAAAGTGTACATAAGGTAAGGATCAACCTTGCCAGGATGTCACTTTTGCTTCTCTGTGTGTCTGAGCAGTGGGTGCAGGTAAGTGCCACCTCTTGAGGAGGAGTGAATTCATCTGTAGGGGCTGGATGTTTTTGGACTGTCCTTCTGCCTCACTTTGCCCAAAAGAAACAGCAGTGATTCCTTGAGCAAGAGCCAAGAGGAGCTTTTTCTGTTCAAGAGGGAACGCCGTGGGCTTGGGACATGGGCACCATCCTGGATCACAAGCGGATACAAGGAATGGCTTCTGGGAATCCACCTGTAGCAAGCTCCCAATGCTGTATTTTTTCGATCTCCGATGGCTTATCGAGAGGTTTTATTCTGGAGTGGAGGATGGGGAAAAGGGGCAAGGAGGGTGTTCTCCACATTGTGACTGGTTTCCTTTTTGTCTCAGGCACGGCTGGTATTCCATGTTGTAGATGGGGCAGATGTAGCTAAGCTTGGCTTTGAGCTTGTGTGTGTAAAGCCAGACTGCTGATCTACAGACGGGGACGGGTACAGGGTCTGGTGGCCAGAGGGATTCCCATCAGCTGTTCTTGAACTTAAAACTGGGAAAACAATCCAGCTGTGGGCAATATGTGCAGAGGTCTGTCCTGATCTGGGTCCCTGAGGCTCTTCCAGCAAGGCTGAGCCCAGCAGGTGAGGGCTCAGCTGGGAGGAGGAATTCTGAAATCTGACAGCGTTTTCCCCCATCCCCAGTGTCTCACAAAGAAAATGTTCCTCTAGTGACTAAGTCTCAGCATTACCCAGGGGATTTTTAGGACAGATTTAAATATGTCCTGATGTGGAGCAGGGATTTACTTTATTCATGAGCCATGTGCAGACCAGGATAGAATGAATGAATGAACAATCAGGAGTATCAGGAATCTCATGCCCCGGCACTCGTGGCAGTGTTCATGTGTTTTCAATGGCACTGATCCCACCTATCCAGAATGAACATGCTAGAAAGTTGTTAATGTAGGATTTTCACAAAAATGTTGACTTCATGCTTCTTTGCAGGGAAACAGGTGACTCAGCCAAACTACAGACTTGGAAATCATATAACATCTTAGTTTGGGTTGTGCCCTCTGCCAAATAGTGACTTGAAAGGTGCCCAAGCACATGATACAACCCCTCCTTCAGAGGTGGGATATTGAATTAAAAGCCATGAGCTTTAAATACTGCAGCTTGATTTAAAAACAAGTGACGGTTACACCACCTGTCCCAGCAACAGGTACAATCGTGTCTTTGACAGAGTCATGGTGTGATACCAGCTCATTGATTCCAGACTCTTGACAATCTCAAAAGTCACTCAGAGCAGATGTGAGAGTAAACATCGGGACTGACCACAGAAGCTGGCTGGGAAGTGAGTTTGGGTCCTGTGGCCAGACCTCTGATTTGTTTCTGGTCTTGTCTCCTCATTAGTGGGGCTCATAGGCCTGTCTGTAGGTAGGCAGGGCATGTGCATACTTGGCTGAAGAAGTTGGAGGAGAATTTAGGTTGGAAGGAGACTGGAGCCTCTGCCCTGGCATCGAGCTTGGAGATGGCCTCTAGCTTGTAGGTGACATCCACCTTTGTGGCTAGACCAGGTCATTTGGGGTCCTATGCAGTCAGGCTTTGAGCCTCTATAAAGATGGAGCTTTTACCACCTCTCCAGGCTCCCAGTCCAGTGTTTATGGTGAAGAATTGCAAACGTGTGGTTTCTGGGTGACTGGCCTCTGGAAGTCAACATCTCTGGAAGTACTTCCAGTGCTCAGAGAGCAGTGCAGGAATTGACATAGGACTTTTCCTCCTGCATGGCTGGGACTCTTTTGTGACAGCAGGAAGATCAGTGTATGAAATTTAATTGGGGTCTTGCCGTTTCCAGGAAGCAAACCTGAGACTCATGATGGAAAAAGCAAGTCTTAGGGACTGCTTTTCTGACAAAACCAAGCTGGAGTCCTGCTTGGCAGAAAGGGGTTGGAGCAGGGAGATAGGACTGTATGATCTTGGAGTGTCCCTTCTAACTTAAACCATTCTGTGATTCTACAAAATCCAGCTCCAGATCCCAAAACTTCTGGTGGGCTTGATGTGTGTGTTGGTGTGGACTTTGCTGGTGCTTCCTGGTGCACGTGGCTTCATTCTGGTCTTGTCTCTTGTGTGGACTCCACCTCATTCCAGTGACTTGTTTACCAAGATTCCTTTCCAGCTCCTCTCTGCACTCCTTTGTCCTCTCTGCACTTTTTCATGGGTCCCCTGTTCCTGCTGGGATGTTGAGCCACTGTGCGCGGGCTGGGCTTGTGGCCGTCTCTGGTCATGTTGGCTCGCAGTCTTCATCAGCCTGTGTCCCCCTCCTGGGGGAGGAAAGTGCCACTTCTGTCCTTGATAAGTGTTGGCCTCCATGGTGCCAGATGGGAGGTCAGATCCTAGGGTGGAGCTCTTGGAAGGAGTCAGGCTGTCACAGGGACCTGGCTGAGGTTTATCTGTCCCTGTGTAGCACAGAGACCAGCTGCTCCTTGCTGTGCTGTATCCCACTAGAGAGAGACACATTCAGCTGGGAAGAGCTGGGGTGTCTTTGCTGTTGTCACCAAAAACCTCCAAGGCTTCCAGCTGATGCAGTGGTCCTAGCTGAGCACAGTGAATCCATTTCTTCCATGTAGACACCAGGGGTTTAAACTGCAGAACAAGCTTTAGTGCTTGTTTAAAATAGCGAAGGTATAAAATAGGTTATTTTAGAGAGTTTTCTGCATGGAATCCTTTGGCTGAACTCCAGTTTTCAAGTCTGATGAGCAGATTTGGGTAATAATAACAATAGAGTAATAAAAATTAGAGCAGAATGGGAGAAAGAGGAGGCAAGGGCATGGGGCATGAGTGCTAGTGGGCAGCCACAGGGTCAGAGCTGCTGGGACCACATACCCCAGAAGTAGGGACACCATCCTCCTGCCCCTCATTTGGCCAGCTTGGGTGCTTGGCACAGCCCACACTGTCTCTGCATACCCTAAGCAACATCATGGGTGCTGTAGCGAAGGTGGGCAAAGAGCAGTGGCTGCAGGTGGGTGGTACCTGCATACACCTGGGGTAGGTTCAGCCTCCCTAAGCAGCAGCCCTGGAATTTGGATTGAACCGGGGGAAAGGGACACAGCTCTCACCATGGATCTGTACATGAAACAGCCCTTAACACAGACTCCTTAACATGCCAGTGTTTGGGATTTTAAATTGAAAGGGGTTTGATGACCCCATCATACCTTGGAAAACCGAAGGTCCTTGTCTAGGTTGTTTAGGGACACAGAAATGTGCATAGCAAGAACCCATTGGTTACCTGCTCTCAGCAAAGATTGCCTGCCCTAAATTTGGTTCAGGCTACTCCTCCTCCTCCTGCAGCCTTAGGTTTTTGATGTTCCTCCTCTTCTCCCTGCTGGAGCAGGAAGTGCTGCCAGACCTGAGGACCGTGCTCAGCAGGGTTGGTGCTTCTGGAGCCCATGCAAGGGAAGGAGCAGGAAGCAGTCTGAGCTGGAGGTGGAAGCATTAGGAAGGTATGTCCCTTATGCACCTCCTAGCCTGAAGCAACCTCAATGCCTGCAGTGGATGGGAAATGTCACCCGTCTCCCCTTGCTATACATATTTGACCTCCAAGCTGGGAAACTGGGACATGACAGTATGAACCCATACCCTTCTTCAGGAGCTGAGTCTGGTAGAAGGTGCTGGTTTGGCTTGATGAGCTGGTTTGGGGCTGTTCCAAATAGAGGAGCCTGACCTGAGTTCCACTCACAGAACTGAGCTCAGGATCCCTCTAAAGCCTGATCTATCCTGGTGTGTGTCAGGCAGCTGGCTCACCAGTCCCACTTTGCCAGTGCATGGAGGAGCGCTGGGAAAGCCAGTCCAGGCTAATGCTTTGTGTTGTGGCTATGGGACTGTCTAAAAATGCCCTGAATCTGAGCTCTCTTGTACCCAAAAAGTATATCTACATATCATATCCTGTATGCATCTATATATATATACATATATGGTATACATACAGGGTATATAGTGAGTGGACCACTCACAGAGCTGCCATGGGCACAGAGAAGTCAGAGGGGAATAACCCCGTGAGTTTATTACTGCTGTTACCTTTGGCAAGTGCTGGATTAAGGCAAAGTTCTCCTTCCTGTGATAAAGCAGGATAACTCTGATGGGGCTGTTCAGCCGCTGCCATGGGAGATGTGAGCTCCAAAAGCACCTCTGTGCTCCCCAGAAATCCATGGGGTGGCCTTGGATACTCTTGAATTCGAAACCACATCAGCAAGTTGAAAGCTGATGTTTTTATGGCACTTACCAGGGCCTTAGCCCACCCTGTGCCGTCTGGACATCATTCTGTGGAGCAGTAAAGCACTCAGTGAAAGTGCCTAAGCTGACCCAGCCGGTGCCGCACCTTGTTTGTAGGGTTTAAAATGAACTTTTCCTTTCAAAACAGAAGCAAATTGCAACTCCAAGAGGTATGAATGGCAGAAGGGAGGAGGTTCTAAAGGCAACACCCCTAGCTCCGTCTCTGTTCCCAGCCCCCTCCCAGATTGACAGCTGCTCCTTTTCTCTTATCTGTCTTTATTTGCCAGTACATTAAACAACCTTAAACCACAGAGCAAAGCAGCCAGCCAGGTTCCTCTCCATCCCAAGGGCACAGAGCCTATCCCTGGGTGCTTGTCCTTCTGTTTGCAGGAGCTGATGGCTTTGGGGGCACCCAGGAGCTCTGTGAGCCTGTGGAGGGGAAGAGCAGGGATGGAACAGAAAGCAGCTCTCCTTTTCCCACTGAAATTTTCTTTAGCAGTCAGAACAGGGTTGGGTGTTTTCGGTCTTTCCTTTTTGTTTCCCCTTGGGGGAGTGATTGTTTATCAGTTACAGTGTCAAAATGTTCCAGATTTTTTTTATGTTCCTTTAGCGTCACCTGTTTCTAAATTTATTCATGTTGTGTAGTCATGTGATGGGGTGATGGTTTGGGTAAGTTGGGGCTGGAAATACCTTCCTGGGGCATGTGATGGGTGCTGCAGCTGGAAGAGCTCCAGGGAAGACAGCTTAGCTGGGGCAACTCCAGCAAAGGGCAGGTTTTCAGTCCTCTCCACCCTGCTTCCAGGGGACAAAAAAGGTTTTCTGCTGCAGACAACCCCTGCTTTGAGGGCACTTTTCTACTTGATTTAAACACTGGGGATGGCTGGGCTTTGCCTATTTCCAGTCGCCAAGGCTGTATTAGGTGCTTTCCAAGGTGCAGGTTGCCAAGCTCCCAGTCAGTGGAGAGACCCTTGGGCTGAAACCAGCATGCAAATCCCACAGGATTTGTTTCTTCTGGCTGGTTTCCTGGGTCTGTACTGGCACACAGCTGCTGTTCTTCAGTGCCCTCACCTTTGCCATCACTTGGTGGCACATGGGACAAGGCATGAGCCTTGTGATGGGAGGATGTGGCTTGCACTTTGTTTGGTCAGGCTCTCCCCTTCCCCAGATCTGTTGGTGCTTCTATGAGGAAACAGGTTAACTTGGGTTTGGCCTGGACACTTCCAGGTTTTTCAGACAGTGCTGGAAAAGTATGGCAGTACACCAAGTCTGTCAAGGGCTTTTTTCCAGTGTTTTGATTTGTTTTCTTAACACCTAGAAATGCCTGTCTGCAGAGCGAACAGGAGCAGAGGTGGCAGCTGCCTCATTCTGGGCATGGGAGAGGTGGTATGGCAGTACATCTGTAGTGTTGGCATTGGTGTCACCAAAAGGACAGGGAAAAATTGAAGAAGAGATAGAAAAACTGGTTGAGGGCTGAACAACACAGCTTGTGCAGGGATTTAGCTCTCAGACCATTCAGACCATGGAAAGAGGAAGAGGTGTATTTAATTACAGGGCAAACATATTTTTTAGAAAATATTGAGGATATTTAGAGGGCAGTGGCTTCCCTTGGGGAGACGGAAATGGGCTGGAAGTCCAGGCTGAGGCTTGTTGCTCAGAGCAACAGTTCCAAGAGCAGAGCCAAGGCATGGGGTATCACTGTGAGCTGTCCTGGGTGCCACTGCCAAAGGAGGGGTGGCTCTGGGGTTGGCCTCATGCCAAGAAACTACTCAGATTGATGGGAAGTGGGATAGTGATGTAGCTGGAACAGTGGGAGAGCTTTAGTGCTCTTCTATTCAAGGCAGGTGAGTGCCTTCAGCAGCAGCTGCATGGAGCTGAGGTACAGGGGAGGAGGCAGCTCTGTCCCCTGCTTTGGCAGTAGAGCTGATACCTCTGTAACCTTGACTGAGGAGGTGTTTGGGCTACAAGTGATGACCCTGGTCACATCTCTTCCTTCCTTTTTCCTAGTCATGGGACATCTTTTTTCGCAACGCCAATGCTGGAGCTGCTCCAGGCACTGCTTACCAAAGCCCTCCTCCACTGACTACCAGCCTCTCCACCCTGTCCCAAGCCCAGTTCCTGGTTCAGGCACAGCCTAACGTGGATAAACTGGTGGAGGACCATCTTGCAGTGCAATCTCTCATCAGGGCATATCAGGTAAGGGGACTTCGTGCCAAGGAGGGTCGTGTCCTTTGTAGAGGGGCTTGCAGTGGCTGAGGTGGGCTGGAGTTAGTGTGAACGATGCATGTGTTTGCATGGAGAGTGTGCAGGATATGAACTGGGCTGCCTGGTTTGAAATAGGAGCAGCTGATCTGTTGGGGCAGAAGCTCATCTGATGCTTTGCTGAACAATAGCAAGATTAAAGCTATTGTCATCCAAACAGGGTGGCAGGGAGGGGGAGATCTTCTCCACACAGGGTAGTTTGCTGCCTTCTGGAATGCTGCTCCTGTGCCATGGGCTCCTTGCATGCTTAGCAGTGGCATGGAGCACCCATTCTGCTTCCTCCCTTTTGCTGACAGAACTAAAATAAAAGCTCAGGAAACATTTCCATCTGATTTGCAACCTGGAAGAGGCCTGTGGTGCTGGTGGGCTGCAGCTCAGACCAGTGCTGCCAAGTCAGCCTTCTGGAAGAAACGAGTTTGGAGCAGGAAAGAAACATCGTCTGGCTGGGGGAAGGCCAGCAAGTATTTTAACTCAGGAGAACATTTAACTGTGTTTCTACATCTGTGTTATCTTTTTACTTTTGGTTGTACTCTGGTTTATCAAGTATGGGGGCTGTAATTATGGCTATGGTGAGAAGTTAATGAACCCAAGATGCTGTGCAGTTGTGACTGTGAGCTTCATTGTTCCTGTGACGAAGCACTTGCAGTGCTGTGCAGTTGTGTTCCTGCTGAGGTATGGGGAAAATCTAACATAAAAGGCTGTGAGCTGAGGCAGGAAATGTAGCACTGAGTGAGTCCAAAGGTCTGCCCAGCCTTGGCCCTGCTCTCTGGTTCCAAGATAGTGCCTCTGCCCTGCCTGCCTCTGCAACTGCAGTGCTGATGTCAACATCGGGACCTGTTTGTGAGGACCTGCATGGCTGATTCCATGGAAGATGACCACCCTGTCAGCTCTCAGGCAGCTCCTGCCAGTGGAACAAGCGGGTAGAGGCCAAGTTTGAACATGTGGTGACTGATGTAGATGGAAGCAGAAGCTCGACCTCAGCGATTTGAACACAAAATCCGTAACCTCTTCAGCATGCCCGTCTCTTCTGAATGGCAGCACAGGAGGATAGTGGCTCTTGGATGTATTTTTCTAAGCTGTCTGTAGTGAGAAATCCACCTCCCTACCTGCTCTGGTGTCAGGGCTGTACCTGCAGTGGGATGTCCAGGTAGGGAGGTCCAGGACAGTATATGGGAAGTATGAAAGAGTGGGTGAAGGAAGGCCTGCATGTGATTGGTAACCTGCTTAAAACACCACACAACTAATTTCTTGCTTGGATCAAGCTTGATTTTCCCTAATTATAGGTGAGCAATGGCTACTCTGCTGCAGTATCAGTGATGGCTCCTTAATTGCAGCTGTGTTTGCATGTCCAAGTCATTATTAATTTTGAGTTGTAGAGTGGTTTGGCTTGGCAGAGGCCTTACAGACCATCTTGTTCCAATAACCCTGGCATGGGCAGGGACACCTTCCACTATCCCAGGTTGCCCCAAGCCTGGACCAGCCTTGGCCTTGAACACTTCCAGCAATGGGGCAGCCACAGCTTCTCTGGGCAGCCTGTGCCAGGGCCTCACCACAATCACAGGAACAATTCGTTCCCAATATCCCATCACACATTGCCCTCTGGCAGTAGGAAGCCATTCCCCCATGTCCTGTCCCTCCAGACCCTTGTCCAAAGGCCCTCTCCAGCTCTCTGTAGGCATTGAAATGGGCTCTGAGATCTCCCTGGAGCTGTCTCTTCTCCTGGCTGAGCACCTCCAGCTCTCTCAGCCTGACTCCAGGGCAGAGGGGCTCCAGCTCTTGGAGTATCTTTCTTTTTCCTTGTTTTGGCTTGTGTTGCATATGGATGCTAACAAGCAGCATGGCTCCTGTGGGGAAAGAGGTGTCTTCTTTGCTGCCACACTGATTTGAGGATTTTCTCTGTACCTGCAAACTGCTGAGGTAATCTGAAAGCCACCTCAGCTTGAAGCTGTTTGCTGGATTAAGTATCCTCCTGGTCCCACTGAGAGTATCCTGGCCATGGGGAGCAACATAGTGAGCTTCCATCCTGCTGACTGCTATGTGATGGGCTCACCCCTGTGCTTTGCTGCAAGATGGACAAGCAAATAGTTCACAGACACAGCTGGCCCAGAAGATCTTTCCTGTGGCCATTGGTGCTCAGGGCTACGGTGCCACCTGGCCCTGCAGAGAGCAGGGGATAATGGTGCTTTCTTCACAGTTTGCCTTAATGCTGATGGCTGATTTCAGACTCTTGGCTGGTGAAACCACAAAAATCCCATCCTAAAATCCCCATGGGATGCTCTGAATAGGAATTCTTTCTGGTAAATAAGGTCTGATCAGCGTGTCTGGTTTGTACAAGAGGTTTAGTAATCCACGTGTATTCGAGTGCTTTTCCAAACTGGTAGCAGGTTTGATGCCCAGGGTATTGCTTGCAAGGAAGGCTCTGCAGCCCGTACCATGGCAGTTACATTTCCTGCCCCATTCCCAGCATTGCTGGTCCAGAAGCTGTCAAGGAATAACCTGTGGCTCACCAGTTGGAGAGTGCTGGGCACCAAGATGACCTGTGTTTGCCCAGTGAGATGTGCTGGGATCTGTCCATAGGTACTGACTCCTGTGGCAGCAAAAATCCAGAACTCCTCATCACCTTCTGTTGTTCTCTATGGCACCCAATGTGGATTCAGACCCAGCACAGGAATTCCTGGCCTGACTGCTGCTGCCAGGAGCTGTCAGGACTCCCTTGGTGCAAAAGCCCTTTGTTATTTCCACACCTGGCCCTTCACAGGAGAGCACTTCAGGTTCTGCTGTGGGCTCCTCTCTCCAGTGGGATGCTGTGATCTGCTGCATAGCTGGGCAGATGTTCCTCAGATGCATTCCTTGGCCTTTCAGGAGCTACTGCTGCTGATGGTAACACTTGTTTTCTCTGCTCTGTTTGACACCTACATCTGCCAAAATCGGGAAAATTAATATAATCCCAGAATAGTCTGGATTGGAAGGGTCCTTAAAGCTCATCTTGTTCTACCCTGCTGCCCCCCTGCCACAGGCAGAGACGCCTACTACAATCTTCCAAGTTGTTCCACAAGCCCCATCCAACCTGGCCTTGAACACTGCCAGAGATGGGGCAACTACAGCTTCTCCAGACAAACTGCCTCTTCATGTGCCTGTGATGCTTAGGAGGAGGCCATCAGTGTGAAGTTACTGTATCTGTAGAGAGGAGCTGTTTGAGTTGGACACTGGGAAGGCATCAGGAGATCCTTAGACCCTGTCTTCTGCTGTGAAGGAGTTTGCCATCCCCCTGTACCCCTGCCAGACCTGGTGTCAGGTAGAGCAGAGCAGGCTTGATGGCTGCTGGCACTCTCCTGTGTGCTGTAGGTGACAGTAACCCAACTTCTCCAGGCTTCAGCTACAGCTAGAATTGGGGTACCTCTGCAGAAAATGTAAAGAGGGAAACTCTGAAAGAAATTTTCTAACTTTTTTTTTTTTTTTTAGGGAATGTCTCTTCAATTAACTTGTTTTAATGACTAATCTGTGTTGTTGCTTCCAGGTCAGGGGTCACCACATTGCAAAGCTTGATCCTCTCGGCATTAGTTGTGTAAATTTTGATGATGCGCCAGTAACTGTTTCTCCAAACGTCGGTGAGAATTACTCTGCAAATTAATTCTAATGTAATTTAACTTTTTTACCCCTCCCCTCTTTTGTTTTTCTCTCCCTTTTGGTTCCTGTTCTACTTTCCATTCCTGATGCATTTCATAGATTCGAGGGCATCATGTAGCACAACTCGATCCACTGGGCATCTTGGATGCAGATCTGGACTCCTCCCTTCCAGCCGATATTATCACATCCACAGACAAACTGGGTGAGGGCTTTGAGACCAGTTGGTGCTGCATTGCTTGAGCTCCCTCTCTTTCACAGCTTCGTAGGTAGATTGCTTCACAGGTCGGGGGTCTGAAGTTTCCTTAGTAATGATCACTCTAAAATTGTAGTTGCTGGCAGCAGCAGCAGCAGCAGCACAGTCCTGCCACCCTCCAGCTGTCGCCCCAGTACTCAGCTCATGTTTTTTCAACCAGTGCCAATCAGTGATATCACTGATCTTGCTCACCCAGGGCTGGAAGCAATTGCACCTTCTGGAAATGCAAAGCAGAGAGGTTTTGTGTTAGTGAGAGCTGGAGGTCTCCTCTCAGCTCCTCTTGCTGCCCTTGGGGACCCTCAAAGCTGGGGGTGAATGTACTGGGTTCTTCTCTGCAGGGCTGAGGCTGCATTCCTGAACTTCCAGCTTGCCCCAGCATCTGTAAATCCTTTAATTGCCCTTTTCCCAAGACTGACCTGAGTTCCTGCTGGTGATCATAACAAGGAAGCTTTGGGATGCATTCCTGGCCAAGTAGAGAGGTGGCAATCCCAATGCATTTGAGTGAGAGCTGCATGAGTGTTATACAGAAGTGTGTGTGGTGCCCAGGACTTGAAATCCTAATCTGAAAGTGCTTAAACCCAGCACCTCTCCATGTGCTTTAGAGCTGATTTTTGTAGTTCGCTACCATTCTCCTAGACAGGATGAGGTTGCTGAACTCTGTCACCTCACTGGTGCTTCCCAGGCACTCTGGCACTCTTGAGTGCTCCAGAAGCATGCTCATGCTCCTAACATAGAGTAGAGCAGCAGTGATGATTACTAACCTCGCCAATCAAAACAGCCGATCAGAATGCACAGTTGCATGTAAACCACCTTAATTCCTTATTCATCTGCCAGCACAAGGACACCAGCCCTGGACCTGCTGGACCTTCTGACAGGATTACATATACTAGGAGCAGTAGGGAAGGGAGTAGGTTTTGGTTGTACTAGTTCACTGGATGGTGAGGAAGTTGCTTCATCCCACAGTCTGGACTCTGGACACAGTCTGGACATGCTTCTCTGGAGGACCAAGCTTTGGCTGAACCTCAGGAGCCATCTAGCTCCAGATTGGAGCATGTCCTGTGCCTGAGATGTTTTGATGGCAAGAGGTGGGGAGATGTTGGCTGTGAATGCAGGTGTGGGAGAAGATACATGTGCTCATAGTCAGCACTGCGAGGAAAGCAGGGAGACTTTTTAGATAACCTTGAAGCCATTCACCATGGTGGGGTAGTGGAGAGGATGAGAAAAGGCTTTTCCAGCTCAGGATTTTTGGCCTCTGCTGTGGGCACTGCAATTCTGAAGCAGAGCAGGAGAGGAAAGCCCTGAGGCCTTGTGCCTGGTGGATGTGTATCCCTTTTGAGAATAGAGCAGGGTCTGGATGAAACCCAGAGCAAATCAGCTGCGAGTGGTGGCAGTGACAGCTGTCCTTCGGTAGGAAAGGGAGCTGGGTGTGGGGAACAGAGTTACTGTGCTGCTCAGGAAGTCATAGACTCACAGAGTGGTCTGGGTTGGAAGGGACCTTAAGAAGTCACCTGGTCTAACCCCACTATCACAAGCAGGGACACCTTCCACTGTCCCAGGTTGCTTCAAGCCCTGTCCAATCTGTCCTTGAACACTTCCAGGGATGGAGCATCCACAGCTGCTCTGGGCACCCTGTGCCAGGGCTTTACCACCCTCACAGCGAAGAATTTCTTCCTTATGTCCAATCTAACCCTGCCCCTTGTCAGTGTGCAACCCTTGTCCCTGGTCCTGGCACTGCACACCCTGGTAAAAAGTCTCTCTGCTCCTTTCCCATAAGTCCCTTCTATACACTGAAAGGTCACAACAGCATCTCTCGGAGCTTTCTCTCTTTGAGGCTGGACACTCCCAGCTTTCCCAGCCTATCTCCATAGCAGAGGAGCTCTAGGCCTTGAAGCACCTCTGTGGCCTCCTCTGGACTTGCTCCAGCAGGCCCACATCTGTCTTGCCCTAGGGACCCCAGTGCTGGAGGCAGCACTGCTGGGGTCTCACCTGAGTGAGGCAGAAGGATAGAATGCCCTCCTCAGCCTGCTGGTCGCACTTTGATGCAGCCCAGGACGTGTACAGATCTCCGGGTTGTCAGTGCACGTGGCTAGCTCATGTTCAGCTTCTCATCCACCAGGACCTCAAAGTCCTTCTCTACAGAGCTGCTTTCCATCGGTCGGTCCATCTGTCCATCCATCCATCCATCCATCCATCCATCCATCCATCCATCCATCCATCCATCCATCCATCCATCCATCCATTCCCTAGTCTGTGCTGGGACTGGGGATTGCCCCAACCCTTGCATTTGGCATTGTTGAACTTCATGAAGTTCACACAGTCCCTCCTCTTCCAGCCTGTCCAAGTACCTCTGGATGGCATCCTGTCCCTCCAGCATGTCACTTCAACACTCAGTGGTGTCACCTGGCTGAGGGTGCCCATCATTCCACTGTCCGTGTCGTTGATGGAGGAATTAAACTTTACTGGTCCCAGTACAGACCCTTGAGAGACACTGCTCCTTACTTCTCTCCACTTGTACATTAAACTCACAGATCTGCTTCAAGGGAAGGTCAGTTCAGAGGGGAAGTCAGCTCAGAGAGCTGCTGAGTCTGCTAGTTCCTCAGGAGCCAGCTGTGTTCCAGCCATGTCCTGGCTTCAGAGGATGCAGAGCCTGATGTGATCCAAGAGCAAGTCCTCCCTGGCGGCACCAGCCAGCCCACTGGGCTGGCGGCAGCGTCACAGCTGTAACAACATCTGAGGGAAGCAGTCCAGACTCCATTTTTCCTGCCTCCCCAGGGTGAGTGGCCACAAGCCAAGCAGTGTGTCCCAGTGTGGCTCACCAGTCCGTAGGCATTAGCTGGAAGGGAATCTCAGCATGGGATCTCTGTGTCTGAGCAAGCCTTTAAGCTTAATTTCTGTTCTTTTTTGTGGCTTTCATATTAAAATACCTGTCATTGTGGCTACTGGTGTTGATTTGATTCTCAGGAATCCATTAATTCATAGCAAAAGAAGAGTCCTGGGAACAAGATATACTGGTGGCAGCTGCCAGCTCATGCTGGGGTTGCATCTCGTGGTAGAACCCCAGACTCAGGTGGCTAGATCTTAGCAAAGACTTTTTTTTATCTTGCTGTAAGTATTATTTATACAGATTAGATTTCCCCCTGGTATTCTTATCTTGGAAAACCTCATCTGGTCAATCTTAGCTGTAACTGGGTGAACTTAGATTGGAAATAGTGTTCGGGAAGTGGGGAAGGAGCTGCGGTGGTGCAGTACACAGGTCTCCAGCTGGGCCTAAGGTTGGATGTTGCCTGCTTGTGGCAGAGAAAGCCAATTTCTAAGCAGATCCTGCTGGTTTTTTTTTTTGCTTTGAAAGAGTATGTAACACTTGACAGGGTGATTAATAACAGGAGTGGTTTTGAAACTTGGAAACAATCTTGTTTCCTCTTTCTGAACAGTGAAGTCCTTTAAAGGTCAGCTTTTGTGGTGTGAGCTCTGTTGCCAACAGTTTAAGTGGCAGTGCTGTGATTCAAAGGAGTTGGATGGTTAATCTCAGAAACTGATCTTTCTTCTCAATTGCCTTTTGTATAGCAACTGGTTTGGTTCTGGTTTGGAAGGTCTCTTTGGATTAAGCACTGCAATCTTTGGGGAAAATGTCAGAGGGAGGAAAACCTGCCCAGGGCTACTCGGTCTGAGGAGTGGTGGGGCTGGAGCCACCAAATTCCCCTTTCTCTTGTCTTTTCTCTTGAACAAACAAAGTAATCTCGTCTTGGTCTTCCACTGCAGCTGGTCTGGCATGGTAAGTGTGTAAAACAAGGACAGGATGACTACAGGAACTCAGTATGACCCTGAAAATAGAAAGAAAGAAATAGTACCTTAGCACGCTGAGATCTGGGTGGTGTGTGGAAGACTGTGTGTGTCTAAGTGTCTGTCTGTCTGTCTTTCTCCCCGTGGAAGGCAGCTGCCTCTGCCTCATGCCAAGGGGAATTGATGGAAATCCTCCTCCAGCTCAGGAAGAGCCTGGCGAGCCCCTGCAGGGAGCTGGGCTTGAAGTGCTCCCACCTTCCCTTTATCCACTTTGGGGAAGTGTCTGATTTTCCCTCCTGACCCAAAGGACAAGTGTTTCCAAGGCCTTTTTTGTAACCCAGGTGAGACTGAGGCACTTGGGTCACCTAACCTAGCCAGGCAGGCAGCTCTGGTGCTGCATGCTTGCCCACTGCTCCAGTGTGCCGGTGCTTCCACCTGCACCAAGCATGCTCCAGAAGAGACAGCTGTGCATGCCTGCCTCACCACCGTCTCTGCTGTCTTCCTCATGAACTGCCTGCTTGTTAACACCCCGATCCTCCTCCTCTGTGCAAAGGCAGCACCCTTGCTTCCTTGGGTTGACCTTGAAATCCTCCTAGTAGCATGAGCAGAGCAAACCTTCTGGAGCAGGTGTTGGTGGGAGGCAGCTCCCTGCTCTGCAGAGAGTCCCACTCCCTATGATGCAGCTTGGCAGGATGCTTTTGGTCGTGGCAAATGAAGATGCCAGGCCACCCCCTCTCCCATCAAGGTGTTAGGAGATCTCAAACCATGCAGCTCAACTGCTCCCCAGTGTCTGACGCCCCCCTTCCCCTCCTACTCCCCCCTCCTCTAATCAGACTTCCCACTAAGATTTCTCTTCTGCCTAGTGTGTAGTCATCCTCCATCCCAGCCCTTTTGCCTCTGATGGGTTTTGACTGTATTTTAAATACTGTATTTTTTGACTTGTGCTTTCCGTTACTAGTTTTCACGGTCCTAGATTTTTTTTTACTAACTTTGACTGCGTCTCTCTATCTTCTCCCTTTCTGCATCCCCCTCCTTGCCCCCCCAGACCTCGCAGTGTTCAAGGAGCGGCTGAGAGTGTTAACAGTAGGAGGTATGCAATTAACGAGCCCTTAACCCTCTGGAGTGCAGGACTCTCTTTGAATAGGTTATTCTGGGCATGAGCTGAGCTGGTAAAGTGGATCCCTCCTATCTCCCACCACTCCTGAGTTTTGTGACGTTTTAATTTGTACTCAAAGTCTTGATGTAGGTGTGTGGTTAGTGACACTTTGCCTTGTAGAAATCCTCAGTTTGAATCTTGCTGGCCTTTTCTATACTGTGTTTGCATGCCTGGCTTGCTAGAGTACATGTTTTGTTGTGAACATTAATTTTACAAGGCCTCAATCTCTCTTGTTGGTTCAAAGCTCCTAAAAATCCAAGCTGTCTTCTGGTTCTCTCACAGGGAAAATTTGACAGCTTATCCCCTTGTCTTCCTCCATCTGATGGTGTTGCTGCCTATAAATACTGAGCATTGTCAGAGCTGGCAGGCTACAGCAAAGCAAAAGCAAAGATGCTTAGATGTCCTAAAACACCTTATAAAATCTGATACTCCCTAAAGTGTGCCAGAGTGTCTTCAAAGCATCACAGCAGAACAAGCCAAAGCCCTGTGCTGCAGGGCTGTAAGCCTCAGCAAATTACTGAGGATTCCCTGAAACACTTCAACAGGCAGTTTGTCTGGGATGCTCCCTGTTCATGGTGCCTCTCTCCAGGATTTCTGTTTAAATGGGAACCAAAGAGAAGCCCCAGAGACATGGGGCCAAACCCTCAACTCCTGCCTGGTTCAGTGTTCCTAGGCATAGCTCCAGAGCAGAGCTGCTGAGGCCTGGCTTCATTCCCTGTCCTGGGACTCTAGTGTCCAGGAGGGTGGTCTTAGCAGCAGAGGGGATGGACCGCAGTGGGAGCCAGGAATGTGTCTACTGCAGGCTGACTGGAGTCTTCCCAGTCTCTGAAATTGTCCCTCAAGGCTGCACAGGGATGGACCATGACCAGCCCTGTCATCATGGAATCACAGATTGGCTTAGGCTGGAAGGGGCCTTACATACTACCCCGTCCACTAGACCAGGTTGCTCCAAGCCCCATCCAGCCTGGTCCTGAACACTTCCAGGGATCGGGTTGTCTACATCCATTCCTGACCAGACAGCTGGGGATAGACTTTTAAGATGAAGTTCAGGAAGGGGCCAGCTCAGGAGGGGCCAGTTTTTGCATCCCATTGTCCTGAGGAAGGTGGGTTATACTGCCCTGCAGTGTTTAGACAGTGTTCCCCATCCCCTGTCTAAAAGAACCCCCAGCTGGGGTCCTGGGCAGGTTTGGAGGAAGCTGGGAGGAGTAGTGGTAACTGCCTCCTCTGCAGCTCCTGCCCTGGGGTTAGGAAACACCTTGGGACCAGGCTTTGTTGGGAGTGTGGGAGGGATGAGCAGGAGCCCGAGAGAGGTGTTGGGCCGTAGAGTCACTCTTTCATCCAAGCTCCTGCTTCACAAGGGTCCTGGGACTCCCCAGTTCCTGGCTCTGCTTCTGCCTTTCTGCATCAGTTCAGTGAGGTGAGCGCTGTCCCTCCTCCTCTGTGCCTCAGTTTCTCCAAAGACAACCATGAGCTTCAGTGGGTACTGAGGCATCTCTAATGGCTTTAGGGTACAGCGGGACTCGCCTGCAGCCCTAAATACCAACCTTCAGCTCTTGAGGCCTGCTTGGCCCCTCTCCAGGCCCAGCCCAGCTCCCCACAGCCTCCATACCATGAGTAGGAGCTGCTTCCAAACCATCAGCTGCCAGTGCCAAAGGGAGGAAGTGTGCTGAGCAGAGCTAGGCATAAGCTCTAATTAAAAAGCTGTTAATTGGGGTGAAAGGGTACCTGGGCAGCCAAACCCCTGAGTGGCTGCTGGCTGCCCTGCTCCCAGGCTGAGCTATTCAGGAGAGTCCGTCAGAGCCCTGTTGTCTTTTCTCTTTGTTGTTTTTCTGTCTCCCTTCTTGGGGTCTGTTTGGTTTTGTCTGTTTTAACCGTTTTCTTCTCTGTGTTGACTCTCAATTTTTAATTCCTGCCATGTGCCAACACCTCCGGTGTGCTCAGTGACTCCTCAATTCCTGTTTCTTTTCTCTCCCCTCTGTTATAATTTGTGGTGTATTTTTTGTGTTCTTGGGGCTCCAAACTCCCTGACTCACTCTGGATTTTAATTACTCATTTCCATGCATATACATTGCTTTGTGGTTAATTTCCTGTGGTGCCTTCCATAATAACTCATTGATCTGTGCTTAATGTCTTTTTGTTTAATTATGGCTTGGTTTTTATCCATATAAACCTCCTTCATGCTTATTATTTTTTTTATGCTGCTTTTTTTTTTTTGTCCCTTCCCCACCTCTCCCAAATGCACCCGGTCCCTGTGTAATGGCATCCCCATCCGTCTTCCTTCCTTCTTTCTCTTGCTTGTCCCACCCATGACAAATCCTGCAGGCTTTTATGGTCTGGATGAATCTGACCTTGACAAGGTTTTCCACTTGCCCACAACCACTTTCATCGGTGGAAATGAATCGGCTCTTCCACTCCGGGAAATCATCCGTCGGCTGGAGGTGAGGAGGGCAGAGGTCTATGCCAGACCTGTGTGCAGTCAGGGGCAGAGGCAGAGCAGTTGTCTTTGGAAAGTCCTGAGTCAACCAGCACATTATAAGATTTTGAGTTTGGGAACTGCTTTGCAGCACTTGCCCCAGTCACAAGAGCCACCTCGAGTAACCTGCTCAGCTCTGATGGCCTCTAGTTTTCTGCTGCATTGCAGCAATGCACTTGGTTTGCCCAAGGTGGAGCAAACCCCAGGCAACTAGATAGTGCCTTTTTTGAAATTTCTCCAGCTATGCTTTCCAGTTTGAAGCAGCAGCTGGTGCTGGCAGAACACAGGAGCAGGCTGGAGACACTGCAGCAGTGTTGCTGTGCTGCATGGGGGTCCGTCAGAGGGTCTTGGTGCAGGTTTGAGACCCCTGGGGCTGGGGCTTCCAACTCGTGCAGGCAGTTCCTCTTTTCTGCAAAATTTCCTCCCCTCCTGTGCTTGAACTGAGTGCAGGCAGCTCTCAGGCACCCTGGAGGCTGCTCACATGGTCTCTGCCAAGACTAGTTGACCTTGGAAAAAGTAAAACTGTGCTTAGTTCAGCTGCAGGAATAGGCGTGTCATGTGTTGCGGGAGGAGCTGCTTCTGATTCTCCTCTGCCCTGATGTGGGATTTTGGACTGCTCACAAGCGATGTCACCAAGAGGGAAAATCTCTCCTCTGAGCTGGATGTAAAGGACTTGAGGGGCTGATTGTGGGCCCCTCAAGGAAGGGGAGTTAATACAGCTTGATGCTGAGTCATGTGCACAGTCTGACCTGTCCTGCAGCATCCCAGAACATGCCTTGCCACATCCCTTTTCCTGGGAATACAACTCAAACAAGGCTCTAAAGCAGGGCTGTTGCAGGGCTGGCAGCTGGGGTACCCCCAGGATCCCCCTCCAGCTGACAGGCGTGAGGGTCAGTGTCTCTGCTGGCATAGAAGGCCCCTTTGGTTGAAAGGGTAAAGGGGGAGTGAAGAGTCCCTGGCCCTGTGATCCAGCTGGGTGCTGCAAGTGTCTGTCTTTTGGGGGTTTGAGGTGCTGAAGCCCTGGGCTGTTGTCTGATGGCCCCTCATTTCCCATTGGAGCAGATGGCATACTGCCAGCACATTGGTGTGGAATTCATGTTCATCAATGATCTGGAGCAGTGCCAGTGGATACGGCAGAAGTTTGAGACCCCAGGCATCATGCAGTTCACCAATGAAGAGAAGCGCACACTGCTGGCAAGGCTGGTCCGCTCTACCAGGTATCATGGGGGGGCTTCACCTTCTCCATATCTTCCCCAGAAGGTTTACTCCCAGCCAGAGTGATGCAGTCACCATCTGAGTCACATCTTGACATCATCTATCACCATCAGCTTAATGAGCAGGTTGATGCCAGTGAGCTGCCAGCCTGGCAGGCTCAGGTGCTGGCAAAAAACCTGAAAATGTGGATGATGCTGAAAGAAAAGGTCTGAAAATAAGGATTAAATGCAGCACGGTGTTGGAGCAGGGGGAAATGGCCAGCCGAGCTCTCTGGGAAGACACTGAAGTGACTGTTGTGTGCTGCATGGTATCAGCTTAAGCATCAGTTGGTGTTGTGGCTCCCTTGGTGCAGTCCCTGTCCATTCTCTGGTTTCTTCCCTCAGCTGTAGCCCTGGCATTGATCCCTCCCTCCCTTTGCCTTCCAGGTTTGAGGAGTTCCTCCATCGGAAATGGTCTTCGGAGAAGCGTTTTGGTCTGGAGGGATGCGAAGTGCTGATCCCAGCCTTAAAGACCATTATTGATAAGTCAAGTGAGAAGGGAGTGGATTATGTGATCATGGGGATGCCACACAGGTAACCTTGCCTCAAGCCACGGTGCTGCTTGGTGCAGGATGCAGGCGGGGGGATGCTGCCAGGGTTTGGTACTGGAGGGCACACTGGTTTCTACCATCACCTAACTGGTTTCTACCATCACCTAACTGGTTTTGGTTGGTGATGAACCTCAGCTGGAGAGCTCAGGCCTTAGCTGCTCTCTGCTCGTCAGGGTCTTTCCAGCTTGTTTGTAAATTCATCTGGAGAGGGGTGGTGGCTTGAGGGCAGAGCTGGAATCACACTGGAATCCCAGCACCTGCCCACTCTGGGGCATCTCAGCAGGTATGTAGGATGTAGTGTTGGCCAAACCATCCCTGTGATGAGGGATTTTCAGGCTCCTTTTGGGGAGCCCCCATCTCTGGGCAACCCTACAGCCATCGCAGGAGGTGTGGGGTGTGGCAATGGGGGCTGTAGATCACCATCAGCACTCACTGGCTGTCAGCAATAGTCTTGCTTTTGCAGGGGACGCCTGAATGTTCTCGCCAATGTGATCAGGAAAGAGCTGGAGCAGATATTCTGCCAGTTCGACTCCAAGCTGGAGGCTGCTGATGAGGTGAGCTTCTTCCATGATTGCAGCAAGCTGCTGCTGCCTGTCCCTGAGCAGTCCCTAGGGGCTGTGGCTGGATTGTGCCACTGCTTCTGGTGCCACTCAGTGGCACTGGTGCCGCAAGGATTTCCATGATGCAAGCACTCCTGGCTGATGGGAGCCTTTGTATAGGTGCCAGTGCTGGTCTGTCCTTGCCTGTCCTGGAGGTGACGTGTGCCCTGGCTGCTGCTAGTGTTTCCATCACAGGCTGGGCTGTTCGCAGCTCTCCAGGGTGTGGGGTGGATGCTGAGATAAAGGGAAGGCAGCCAGGAGCAGAATTTAATTTGTGCCCCTGAGCACCCCCATCTGGGGTTCTAAAGCAGCTCCAAAAGCTCTGTTGCTGCAATAAATTAATGCTCCAAAGCTTCAGCATCATAAGCTGGGATGATTTGGCTTTTGGGAAGCTGGGCTGGGCTGCCTTGATTCTACCATGATCTTCAGTGGGATTTCAAGGCGAGAAAGCAGCAGCCTGGGGCCTCGAGGTGCCATGATGGGGTACCTGGCAGTGTATTGGGAACACTGCCATGGATGGCCATGCTGCTGCAGTGTCGGTAGAGCTCAGGTGAGAGTTACCTGTTATCCAGGGTGTTTGCCCAACCCACCACACTTGCTTCATCCCCTGCACCTTCAGCTGTATTTAGATGGACTGGATGCATAACTGAAGTTGGTGGTGGTTTGGCACCTGTAGCAGGCTTTCCTGAGTGCCAGTTCAGCTCCTGCAGTGAGTACCTGCTGTGTTGTGACAGTAACACCAAAAAATGCTTCCAGCCTTGGGCTCAGCACTCCTCTGTCTCCTTCCACGCCCCAAAAGCTGCTCATGCTCCTTGGGGGTGACTCTCTTCTCCCCTCCACCAGGGTTCCGGTGACGTGAAGTACCACCTGGGCATGTACCACCGGCGGATTAACCGCGTCACTGACAGGAACATCACCCTTTCCTTGGTAGCAAATCCTTCTCATTTGGAAGCAGCTGATCCTGTTGTTCAAGGCAAGACTAAGGCAGAGCAATTTTACTGTGGGGACACGGAGGGGAAGAAGGTGAGTGGTGCTCAGATGTGTGCAGTAAAGTGGCCTAGGCTGGCTGGATGATTTTGGTGGGGACAGGCTGGTAGGAAAATTAAGTAACTTGTCTGTTTTTGTTTGACATTCCCTCCTCGCCTGCTGTCACCCTGACTTTGCTCCCCCATCCTTCCCCTCCATATTTGGAGATAACTTTGGGAGGGGCTTGCCCACCCTAGGCTCCCATTGCTGCTTTCTTCGTCTCTGAACTAAGATATCTGGGCTGTGGGCGCAGTAGATGCACAACCCCTGACTGGAAGACAGGGATATGAGGGGCACTCCAAGGCAATCCAAACACTACACCTTGAGAGGCTTGGCAGTGGGATCCCAATGTGTCCAGAGATAATAATTCCTGGGACTGGGAAAGCTGGAACTGGCAACAGGAGGCAGCTCTCCACACCCTGGTGGGAAGGGGCTGTGGGGAGCTGTTTGCTGTGTGATTCATTGCAGACCTGTCTCCAACCCCAAGAAGTGGAAGAGTGAGATCCAAAATGCTTCCCTCCCTCCTACATCCCAAGGGCTGAATATAAATAGGCAGATCCTGTCCTTGTCTGGCAGGCAGTGTCCTCAGCCAACCCCTGGGATGGTGACAAAATAACATCAGTAGTACTGAAGCTCCTGAGCCCACTCCTGTCTATGGGGCTTCTGGGCTGAAAGCGTGAGGGAACAGGGTATTCTTCTCTTCTTCCCCCAGTGAAAAAAAGGCTTTGCTTCGGAATTTATGTGTTTGGGAATGGGACTTGCTGCCCAGCTGGGGCATACCGGGTGTTGTTTTGCTGCCTGCTCTCAGGGTGTCCCATGGGTGCTGCCCTTGCTGGGGTGAGGCTAGTGGCCACAGCCTCTGCCCAGAGGTGTGTTAGCCATGGCTGACTCCACTCCCATCCCCTGGGAAAGCATTGGATGTGTTGATGAGCTGCTCCATGTCCTTTCCGGGATGTTGAAAGCTCGTTGGGAGGAGAGCTGGGCCCTTTCCTGGTGGTGCCCTGCTCGTTGTCCCTGATGGCCATCATGGCTTCCTCTCTCCCAGGTGATGTCCATCCTCCTGCATGGAGATGCTGCATTTGCAGGGCAGGGCATTGTGTATGAGACATTTCACCTGAGCGACCTTCCCTCCTACACCACTCACGGCACTGTCCATGTTGTGGTCAACAACCAGGTGAGGAGCAAATCCCCTGTGCCTGTGGGTCCCTGGCAGAGCTGTCACTGCAGGCTCTGGGCCAGGGAGTAGCTGGAACCAGCAGCAGCTGTTTCCCTGCCAGTGTTCCTGGCAGGAGCCCTAACCTGGAGTCAGCAGGGGGTTCTTCTCACCCAGCTGCTCAACAGCAGTAGCTTTTGAGCCCAGTCTGGTGCAGATGTGATACAACCTAATGCTCAGTGTGCAAGGTCTGACAGGGCTGATCCTTTCTGCTGCCACAGAAATCAGAGGCATTTCACTGGGACCAGCCTGTCCCCGCAGGTTCAACAGGTACCAGGATGTGCCACTGTGTCCAGACACAGGAGGACAGCCAGGTTTTGCATCCACAGCTCAGCTGCAGCAGCTGACTTGCCCTTGGAGCTGTGTGGACAGTTACCTGGGCCAGCGAAGTGCGGCTGTCTCAGGCCGAGCCAGCTGTGACATTGGTGTCCAAAGAAGGAGCCACATTGCAAAGTCGTGTCCCCAGTCCAGCTGGTAACACTGTGCTCATCCTGTTTCCCCTCGCCTGCTACAGATTGGTTTCACAACAGACCCCCGGATGGCCCGCTCCTCCCCGTACCCGACCGACGTTGCCCGTGTGGTCAACGCTCCGATCTTCCATGTCAATGCAGATGACCCTGAAGCTGTTGTCTATGTGTGCAATGTGGCAGCAGAATGGCGAAGCACCTTCCACAAGGACGTGGTGGTGGATTTGGTAAGGAATGAGGCACAAGTCCCTGAAACTGCGACTCTGCCAGGGTGTGCTTGGGTTCCTCCTGGGCGGTTCGCGACCCTCCTTCACATGACCCAGGTAGCTCCTGAGTGCTTTTGGAGTGGTAGGTCATAGGCAGCTGCATTCAAAGGCTCTTTCCTTTCTTGGCAGGTTTGTTACAGGCGCAACGGGCACAATGAGATGGATGAACCCATGTTCACACAACCCCTGATGTACAAACAGATCCGGAAACAGAAGCCAGTGCTGCAGAAATATGCAGAGCTGCTGATTTCCCAGGGGGTGGTAAATCAGCCGGAGTATGAGGTACCATCTGTGGGGCCTGAAAGGAAAACTGCAGGTGACATCTCCAGGGAAAACTACTTGTGTGGTTCAGAGCTGGGTGTGAAGCATGTGAAGGGCCCACATGGGCCCACAGGAACCACCTGCTTGTGCTCGTAACCTAAAGGTGGCAGAGCAGTGCTGGGGTTGGGCGTGCACTGCAGACCTGGCAGCGATGGAGTTCAGAGCCAAGGCTCGTCCTTGGGCTGTGTCAGCTCTGAGAAGCGCAGGAACATCTCATTCAAGGATTGCCCTGTGATCAGTGTGGAACAGGCCATGCGGCTCTGGGCCACTGCAGCGCAGGCAGGTCCCATTGCTCAGGATCACGGTGGCTATGGGTATCTGGGGCAGGTCCTGTCCTGTTTCTGCTGCTTGGGCAGCTCGCAGTGCAGGGGCTCTGCCAGCCCTGCTTGCCCTGGCACCACCTTCCAATATCTGTAGAGTTGAACATGAGATGTCAGCTCTGAGCATAGTAGAGCTGTCTCTTGGGGAACAGGGGTCCACTGTGGCTGTGCTCTCTGAGGCTGAACTGCACAGCTTTGGGGCTCCCCTGCTGTGGGGACCACCTCTGCCCCTCGGCATCCTTGCAAGGTTACGCCGAGGTCCTCAGGCACAACACTCTTGTTTGGAGATCCCCTGTTAATGTTTTTCTGCCTCCTGGCTCTGCCTTTCAGGAGGAAATTGCCAAATATGATAAGATCTGTGAGGAGGCCCATGCCAGGTCCAAGGATGAGAAGATCTTGCACATCAAGCACTGGCTGGACTCACCCTGGCCAGGTAAGGCACTAGCAGCGATTTGGAGGCCATAGCAATGCGCCTGGCCTCTCTAGAGCCATGGCAGAGATTTTGTAGTAAACCACCCCAGAGGGGAGGTTGGTGGTGCTCTCCCTGTTCCTGGTGTCCCCACCTTTGCTTGAGGGCGTCTGTGACCTGAGCTCTTCCCACAAATCTGACATGGCTCCTGCAGCATGTTGTCTCTCCTTTTCCCACAGGTTTCTTCACTTTGGATGGACAGCCCCGGAGCATGACCTGCCCTTCCACTGGCCTCAATGAAGAGGACCTTACACACATTGGTCAAGTGGCCAGCTCAGTGCCAGTGGAGGATTTCACTATCCATGGAGGTAGGAGCTTGTGGCAGCTCTGCCAGACTGGGCATTTGTTCCAGAGAGGTGTGAGATAGGGCTGGGATGTGGCCTGGAAGGAAGGGACCTATTGTACTGCTTCAATATGTGTGGGCAGCAGGTCAAGGGTGGGGATCTTCTCTCTCTATGCCACACTCCCGAGTCCTTGCCTGGAGCACATGTCCAACACTGGGGGCCCCAGAACAGGCAAAACCTGGACCTGTTAGAGGAGGTCCAGAGGAGGCCTTGAAAATAATCCCAGCGCTGGAACCCCTCTGCAGGAACTCCAAGAGAACTGAGAATGTCCAGCCTGGGAGAAAGAAGGCTTGAGGGAGACCTTAGAGACCCTTCCAGTGCCTAAAGGGGCTTCCAGGGAGGTGGAGAGGGACTTTGCACCAGGGCACGGAGTGACAGGACAAGGGGGAATGGCTTCCCACTGCCGGAGGGCAGCATTAGATAGGATATTGGGAAGGAATTGTTCCTCGCCCTGTAAGGGTGGGGAGGCAGTGGCACATATTTCCCAGAGAAGTTGTGGCTGCCCCATCCCTGGAAGCGTTCAAGGCCAGGTTGGACAGGACTTGAAGCAACTTGGTCTAGTGGAAGGTGTCCATTCTAGTGGAGAAAACCCCTATTGCAGGGGTTGGGCTGGATGATCTTTAAGATTCCTTCTCACTCAGACTCTCTGAGTCTATGAGAGCTTGTTGATGAGGAGGCTGTGGGTAAGGGAAGTGAACCAAGGAATAACTCTTCTTTGGAGCTGATCCTTCCCTGTAGTCCTGATTCCTCATCCATGGTTCATCTCTCCAGCAGAGGTGAATCCATTCCTCTGCCCATTGCACTTGCAGTCTGTCAGTCTGTGGGCTGATTGTGGAACAAAACTGGTGTCAGTGGAGCTCTGTCCCATGCTGGCTGTGAACCGGCTCCTGTCCTGGCAGGTTTGAGCCGTATTCTGAAAACCCGTGGAGAGATGGTGAAGAACCGGACGGTCGACTGGGCTCTGGCAGAGTACATGGCATTCGGCTCCCTGCTCAAAGAGGGCATCCACATCCGCCTGAGTGGCCAGGATGTTGAGAGGGGGACATTTAGGTAAAGTCCTGCTTTTGGAGGCTTTAAAGGCAATTCCAGCACTTCTGAAGGGGATCCAAAGGCTGATGATGAAGTAACTCTTCCCCCTTTCCCAGCCATCGCCACCATGTCCTGCATGATCAGAACGTGGACAAGAGGACCTGTATCCCCATGAACCACCTCTGGCCCAATCAGGCTCCATACACTGTCTGCAACAGCTCCCTGTCAGAGTATGGTGTCTTGGGTGAGTGAGTGGGTCTGTGCTCGTGGCCCAGGGTGATGCCACTCTGGGAGGGCAACCCAACCACCTTACCGCTCTTCCATCCCTCAGGATTCGAGCTGGGCTTCGCCATGGCCAGTCCCAACGCCCTGGTGCTTTGGGAAGCGCAGTTTGGGGATTTCCACAACACTGCTCAGTGCATCATCGACCAGTTCATCTGTCCCGGGCAGGCCAAGTGGGTCAGGCAGAACGGCATTGTCCTGCTGCTTCCCCACGGCATGGAGGGCATGGTAAGGACTCTCCTGGCTCACCCTGGAGGCAGAGCCCTGGACAGCAGTGGCATGGATGGAGGAGCACTGCTCATGGCACGGCAGTGCCTGACATCAGGTTCTTATGCCTGCAATGACCATCCCCCTGCTTGGTCCTTGTAGGGTCCCGAGCACTCCTCTGCCCGCCCGGAGCGATTCCTGCAGATGTGTAATGATGATCCTGATGTCTTCCCTGTGAGTGGTTGCCCCCATGTGTGGTGCTCAGCCTGGCGCTCCTGTGCCCTGGATTGGGCCGGGTGGAGGGGCCCAACACCCATGTGGGCTTAGCAGGGGAGCCGATGGCAGGAGGCATGGGATGCCCTGGGCTCATGCTGCCTGGAGGGTTTGGGGAAAGGGCCTGAACCTGGTACCCGGGCTGCACCATAGTCCGAGGCAGAGGTGGCCCTGAAAGTGGCATGAGAGGGGGTTGCTGGGCACCCCTATGGCCAGACCAAGGTGGAGGGCACAGCCCTGAAGTCTCTCCCAGGTCTCTATGGGTCTCTGTGTACTCTGGAGAGGGAGCAGAGGGAAGGAACAGGGAAGGAAGGAAAGGGAGGGAGAGAGGGTTGGGGAATGCTCCTCTTCCTGGAGCCGTGAGGCCAAGAGGCACCTTGTGTTTCCTGAAATCCTCTCACCCATGCTGGCCGAGGCAGAAGCTGGATGACTTTGATGTGCGTCAGCTCTATGAGTGCAACTGGATCGTTGTGAACTGCTCCACTCCAGCCAACTTCTTCCATGTCCTCCGGCGCCAGATCCTCCTGCCCTTCCGCAAACCGGTCAGTGCCAGCAGCTCCGTGCCCAGCTTGGTGCCCAGGCAGGGCGCTGTGTCCCTGCCAGACTGGGATTGGGCTGGGGGCAGCTTGTTCCTGCACCTCAAACATGGGCAGTTGCCCTCTGCCTGGCCAAGGACCTCATGGTACTTGGGACTGGCTTGGCACTTGATATGCTCATGTGGGCTGCCAGGGCTGTGACCCCTTCCCAAACTCCACAGGGAGATCAGGGCTGTTGGAGCCAATGGACACTGATACACTGATAACCTAATTCAGCCACTTCCAGTCAGCTCCAGCCATGGGATAGGGAGGTCCCTGGTAGCCCCTCAGCCTCCTCCCCAGGGGACACCCTGACTGGGATGACAGGAATGGGTGCCCAATCTGGCAGAGCATCGCTGAGTGAGAAGCTGAGTGAGAAGCAAATTTCTGGCAGGATAGGCAGGGGACGGCAGACGGGTTGCTGTTCCAGCACTGGCTTGCAGAGGAGGTGTTTCTGGCAGGGCTGACCACCTTGCTCTGCCTCTTATTCTCCACTCCAGCTGATAATCTTCACTCCAAAGTCGCTGCTGCGCCACCCTGAAGCCCGCTCCAGTTTCGACGACATGCTGCCAGGTACAGGCAGCACAGAGATGCCTGTGTTTCCCCAATGCTGCTCCACAGGGTGAAGGGCAGGAGTCTGTGGCCTTGGGTAAAGTCCAGCTTGCTGCAGCCTCCCCATGCTGGAGAGTGGCCAAGTGAGGCCAGGGCCAATCTCCTTGGCACACGGGAGCCCCCCCCCCATCAGGGCGAAGTGTGGCACCCTCGGGAGATGTGGCTCAGTGATGCTTCCTCCATCAGCAGCCACTTGCTGCTGGTATTTGGCAGCCCCAAGTGACATGTGATGATGTTTTGTAGTGAGAGTTGTACCTGTACCTGGGTCAACTGACAGCCTGAGAGGCCTGACTGTGCCTCTCAGGGTCCTGGAAGGCGCTGGCATGGAATGTGCGTGTAGTGACTGCTGGCACAGTGCTGTGAACTGCTGTGGCTCAGGGTGTCATTGTCTTCCTTGGCAGGCACCCACTTCCTCCGTGTCATCCCTGACAGTGGCCCTGCAGCCCAGAACCCTGAGCAGGTGAAGCGGGTGCTGTTCTGCACTGGCAAGGTGTACTACGACCTGACCCGTGAGCGCAAGGCCCGTCAGATGGAGGCCGACGTGGCTATCACCAGGGTGGAACAGGTGAGCAGGGTCCTGCCACCACCATGCCTGCAGTGGGCCTGCAGCCCCTCAGACACTGCCCCCTGTCCCCTGTGACACCACTCTGTGTCCCCTGCAGCTCTCCCCGTTCCCCTTTGACCTCCTCCAGCGGGAAGCCCAGAAATACCCAGCTGCCGAGCTGGTGTGGTGCCAGGAGGAGCACAAGAACCAGGGCTACTATGACTACGTCAAACCCCGGCTCCGCACCACCATCAACCGTGCGAAGCCTGTCTGGTAAGGATGCAGGGGTTGACTGTGAGGCTGGGAGGGGGTTGGTCAGTATAGATTCTTCTCATGCCCTGCCTTCTCCCTGGCAGGTATGCAGGGCGGGAGCCAGCAGCTGCCCCTGCCACTGGCAATAAGAAAACCCACCTGACAGAGCTGCAGCGGCTCCTTGACACAGCCTTCAACCTCGATGCCTTCAAGGACCTGGCCTGAGCGCTGGCATGGCGCAGCATGCTTCTCAGTCTGTCTGTCTGTCTATCGCTCACCTCCCCCCCAACTACAGACCTTGTCAACCCCACACTGGTGCCTGGAGTCCTTGTCTGCATCATGGCAGGGCGGCACCGGTGCAGCTACCCTGGGAGCAAGAGGGTCTGGGGGCTACCCAATGCCATGGTGGGTGAGACCCATGGGCCCCCAGAACCCTGGTAGGACTGGTCCCTGAGGCTCTTCTATGGGATGTCCCATACTCCCCAACAGGGGCTGGTCCCCAGGGCTCTTCTATGGGGGTGTCCAGTGCAATGAGTCTTGCACTTGACCATGTGCAGCCATTGCCTCTTGGAGGAGGGAGACAGGGCGTCTGTATGCCCTGAGGGCCCTGAGGGCCCGGGCAGGTGTGAGAGTGCTGGGCCCGTTTCAGCTTTGCCTGTCCTTGGGGAGCATCTTTTCCCCCTGCGTCTGCACCATCCTCCAACTCTGACCCGCCGTGGGCACCGGGCTAGTGCTGGGTGACATCTCCTCTCGTGGGAGATCCTGAGTGGGGGTCGAGGGAGGTGATCCCCCGGATGGAGCTCATTGTTGGCATCTCCAGAGCCCACCGCGTCCTCCCATGGGACGTCCTTAGGGGGTGGGGGGGAGGGGGGCAACCCCAGCTGGGACTTGCCGTCGGTGTCCCCAGAACCCACCGCGGCCTTTCGGTGCGAGACGGGTCCTTCAGCTGCGGGAGGGAGGTCGTGAGGGACGCGTGCCACACCTCCGCCCATACCCGTGGCTGTGCTGTCACACACCGACTCGCCCATCGTGTCACCGCACGCTGTCCGTGCAGCGGGCGCGGATCCGCGTCTCTGCGCGCAACCCGTTCACACGCGCACACACGTGCACGGTGCCACATGCACGCTCGTCTCGCGGTCCTGCAGCTGCAGCGCCCGTCACACTACCACACACACACGGAGGCGCACCCACTGCTGCCCTCGCAGCCCAGACCCTCCTTCGGCGCTCGGCTCCCCGCGCCTGGTGGGGCGGGGCCTGCATACTGATAAGCGCGCGCCCCCATTGTGCGCGGCGGCGGCTGCCTGGCCCCGCCCCTGGTCCCGCCCCCCGCGGAGC
>VZRN01006655.1:7984-19255 GCA_013397935.1 Dasyornis broadbenti | reverse complement strand
GCCCGCAGCGTCGCGCTCGAGGAGCTCGAGGCACGGCGGCGCGATGGCAGCCCAGGGTCTGCTATCGCCCACGGGAGTCCCTCCGTACCTGGCCTGGATACCGCTGGTTCCCCTTTACCGCTGGCCTCGCCGCCACCGTGTTCCCGCCGCGGCTCCGCTCCGCCCCGGCGCCCGGGGAGCGCGGCAGCTCCCCCCACTGCGGGTCGCAGTCGTGGCTGCCTCGCCGCCATTTTATCGCGGGGCCCCCGGAGCATCGGGATGAGCCGTATCGAACTCCTGGGCGATGCTGCCCGGGTCTGGGGATGCCGGCGGAGAGCGCCGGCAACGTGATCACCGCGGGATTGTCGCTGGAGGGCAAAGTATTTGTCACCCCGCCCGGGGTGCGGAGCATCCCTGGCACGGCTGGGCCGGCTCCGGGCGCCTCGGCTGCTGCAGATTCGGGGCCGCGCTCCCGCGCGGGTGGCGCATCGAGCCCAAAATCCTCCTGAAGCGTTGGGAGGCGGCGCGCGCGCCCCGCCCAGGAAGGCTTCAGGCATATTAATGTTTAATTTAATCCAGGCCACCGGAACGACCGCTCCTCTACCCCGCTGGTGAGACGTGCGGTGCCGCAGCTGTTAGTTCAAAGCTTCCAGATAATGGTGTGAGGTGGGGAGGGCTCTAGAGGTGCTAATACGGCCGAGAAGCTGCCACCCGGAGAGAGTCCTGGGCTCCAGGCAGTACCTGAGGGGATTCCTGTGGTCTGGGGTGGCCCTGGGGAGTGGGGGTCAGCAGTCAGTCACAAGCCCAGACTGACAAATGTCTTTCCTCTCTTCACAGCTGTTTGCAGACAAGGTCCCGAAGACAGCAGGTTGGTAAAGCAACTTTGGCTCCACTGCAACTGTACCAAGCCCTAGTACTGTCCTGAACTCTGGACAAGTAAAGCTGTACATGGTGGGTTTGATTTCCTTTGCAGAAAACTTCCGTGCTCTGAGCACTGGTGAGAAGGGATTTGGCTACAAGGGGTCCTGCTTCCACAGAATCATTCCTGGGTTCATGTGCCAGGTGCGTGGTGTTCCTGCTGCATTGAGTAGGTGGGTGGGTGGGTGAGGTGATCTGGCACTCACGTGGGTTTTGGAGTTGGATACTGGCAGATTTAGGGTGGGAGGTTGGTTCTGCCTCTTGGCTGCACTCAATTGAGAGTGTTCTCCTGCACCCATGACCTGAAATGCTGCTTTTCCACAGGGTGGTGACTTCACGCGCCACAATGGCACTGGAGGTAAATCCATCTATGGGGAGAAGTTCCCTGATGAGAACTTCATCCTGAAGCACACGGGTCCTGGTATCCTGTCAATGGCTAATGCTGGCCCCAACACGAATGGCTCCCAGTTTTTCATCTGCACTGCCAAGACCGAGTGGTGAGTTGTGGGCCATGGGAGGAGAAGCTTGGCGTTCTCCAGCTGGGAGATGTCCTCTGTTGGGGCACATCAGGGACCAGCTGTGACTGGTACTTCTCTGGCAGGTTGGATGGCAAGCATGTTGTCTTCGGCCGTGTCAAGGAGGGGATGAATGTGGTGGAGGCCATGGAGCGCTGTGGTTCCAAAGATGGCAAAACGAGCAAGAAAATCACCATCACTGACTGCGGGCAGCTCTCGTAAACCCTTCTCACCAACTGACCATTCCCTGGGCAGCCCGGGCACCACACCCTGCTGCAGCTCACCCGCTCCCACCCCACTCTTGATGTACTGCTGCGTTTCTACTGGGTCATGGTCCCACCGGGCCGCAGTTACCTTCGAGTCTAAATAAAACGAGTTAAACTACATGCACCATAGCAGTCCCCTTCTGTCCCCCAGCTGGGGGAGGGCAGGGTTTGGAGCTGGTGGGGGAGGAAAAAGGGGAGTGTCGAGGGGGCAGGAGGACCCCTGCCAGTGGAGTGGTTACACCAGGTTCCCAGTGGGATCCAGAGAACAGATTCAGCCGGTCCTGGCACTGAGCTGATCTGTGGGGGTCCTCTGCTTCAGCTGGGGAAGGGTTCCACTCCTGTACCCAGTGCCCTGCATGTGTGGGGCTGCAGCAAGTATGGGAGGAACAGTGACCTGCACCTTGGGGTGCCATGTGGGTCCCTTTCAACAGGTGACATATGGCAGAGCTGGTGTGGACTGTCCTGGGAAGAAGAGCATCCCAGTTCCAGAAAGGGAGAGTTCCAGTCTGGGACCTGTTAAGGCAGCCTGGTTTGGAGGTGGTTCTCTGATGGGGATCCCAGTGGTCCTTGTTTGGGGGATTGTGGTCCCAGCTTGGGGGTGCCCAGCTCTGTTAAAATTCTAGACTTGCCACAGTCCCAGTAGACAATGGGGTGATTGGTATGCTCAGTTCAAGGCTGGGTGCACAGCTCCAGGATGATTTCAGTGCTTCTGGTTTGAGGGTGCCAGTGTGGGAGTAACTCCAGGACCCTGTGGGTCCAGCAAGGCAAGGTCTGGCCCCCTACCCTCTTTTGCAGTGTACCCACAATACCTGAAGGGCACTAAACTCCCATCTGCACCTGGAGCTGCACCACCACAACCCGCCCGTGGGATTTGCCTTGGATGAGACTCTGGTGTGGGTGAGGTGACCCCACTGCTGACAGTGTAGCACACACAGGATCCGAGGGGCAGATGAAGCCAGCAGCAGCTTCTGCCTTGTTACTCCCTGCCCGGGAGCCAACCGGGTGGGGCGGCGTCCCTAGGGCTCATGGCAGTGGAGGGGCATCCTGTCCCTGGGCTGCAGAGTAGAGGAGGTGCGAGGGGACCTTTCCGGGATGCACCAAGACAAGGTGGGGGAAGTTTTTCTGCGATGCACCAGGCAGACTTTAATTCCATGGGGACCCCCAGACCCCAGTGGCATCGGTGGCCCCTTGGCTGTGCTGGAGTACCCTGGGGACTCCCAGCCCCCCAAGAGTGGCAGTGCGATCCTTGCCCCACTGTGGCATCGCCTGGTTAACCTCAGCCCCACTGCAGCCAGTGGAGGGGACATGGGGCTGCTTTTTGGCCTGGCTCTGAGTAGTCCCATCAGAGGGTCCGTGTGGGGGCACAGTAGGTTTGCCTCCTCAGCCACCCGACCATCACCGCCGAGAGGGACCGTTCCACACCCAGCTTGGTGCGACAGGCACCCATGACCTGGGTTCTGCCCCCCAGCAGTGGGAGGATGCCCCGGGGGAAGTGGCATCCACTTCCCCACGAACCCAGGCCTGGGGTGGGTGATGGGGTCCTTCAGGCGCTCGCGGCTGGGCAGCTCCCCCGGCTTGAGACCCGCACCCTGGCATTGTCATCAGTATCGCCCGGCGCCCTCCACGCCGTCCTCTCCATCCCCGACCCCTTCCCCCCGTGTCCCCTCCCATCCCGGCACTGCCGCAGCGGGAGAGGGCGGGGCTGCAGGGCCCGCTCCGAACCGCTAGGTGGCGCCGCTCGGGGCGGAAGTGGTGCGGCCGCGGCTCGGGAGCTCTGGATGTTTCCATGGGGATCCGTATGGACGGAGAGGAACCCATCTGCAGCAGCAGATCCCTGATGCCCGAAAAGATAGGCTGGAAATAAAACCCCATAGCCCGGTGTCTACAGAGCAGGTATTTGTTTATTGCAGCGCTGGAGGTGAGGGGGATTTGTCCACCTAACTCACCCACCTTTGTCAAGTGCTGAGCTTTATTTACACAGAAAATAATGCTTAATGTTTCTGTGTCACTATAACATCATCATATATGTGCCGGAACTAATATACAGAACATGATGTCATGATNGGGGTGGGGGGCGCCGCTGCCATTTCCTTGCCCGGCGCGCGGGCCGGGTGGGGGGCCAGCGGGCGCCGCGCGTGCGCGGAGGGGGCGCGTTGGTGTGGCTGCGGGGCTGCGGCGCCCCTGGCCCGCCGGGGCGAACAAAGGGCCCCGCCGGGCCCGCAGCGTCGCGCTCGAGGAGCTCGAGGCACGGCGGCGCGATGGCAGCCCAGGGTCNTTTGTGATGAAAGCTCTGAAAGCTCAAGGTCTTCATTGCACCTGAACTTTTGAACTTTGTCTTTGGAGCATGCACAGTTATGGTGTTCCTTAGTCTTTCTAGTTTTAACCAGTTTAGATTCTTTGTTTTGTGGCTAACTGGCTTTACATTTGCCAGTTTCTCATTAGCACGTGTCCATTTTTGAAACTATCCACCTGGTGAGTTGTTTGGTTTTTTTTTCTTTTTTTCTTTTGCCTTCTTCTTCTATTCAGCATGAAGCACCTAGTTAACTATATACTAGCCATTACATTGTATAGGAAGTTATAGTTCAGTTTATATTAGTATAGAAAGTTATGATTCAGGTCATATTGATATATATATAGGTGTGATTCAGGTTATACTGATATAGAAAGTTATGGTTCAGGTTATATTGGTATGGAAAGTTATGATTCAGTTTACATTGATATCTTATAACTAAAGCTATGTAAGCATCTTGTAACTTTGGCCTAAATTATATTTGCATCATCCCGCACAGGTTTAAATCCCCTAAGTCCACATTAGGGAGAGCAGGGTCAATTTAAGGTTCAAAACCACAGTTTTGTACTACAAAACCACACATACAAGTTCTAAGGTTTATGCTTTAAAGTTCAAAGCCTCATTGAGAGGGCCAAGACCATAATTTTTGAGGCCCATGATAAATAACATAGAGAATGAAAATTTTCAGCTCCCCTGAAGTTGCTGAATAGAGCTTAAAGACTCACTGGCAAAAAAGATAAAAGGATGCAAAGGTATGCACGCAGGACAATAAACATAGCTTGAAACAGTGGAGAAACAGATAAAGAGGCCTATGTATTAGAAAGTTTATTCCAGCTGATTTTGGGATCACCCGACGTCTCATCTGGTGGTCAGATCATGGCTCTGACCCCACTCCTCTGTTCTTCCAGCTTTGGAAGCTTCGCTCAGGACCAACAACATGGTTCTGCTGTGCCTCAACTACTCAAGGACCACAAAGTGATAGTTTCATGACCCTCACCCTGGTGTGGCGCCCCAACCTGACAATTCCCAGCCTGGCTGCACCAAAAATCCAGATATTTTGTGTGCAATTGCTGGATTTTATCTTCCATTTGAGCTGTTGGAGAGTCCAGCATTGCCACAGGGCCAAACCCTGTCCATCAGCTTCCAGGAGAGGTGGCTTCACTGTCACAGGAATTAGGTGCATCTTGATAATTATGGGAGAGGAGAACGAGCATCTCAGTAACCTGTGGACACTTCCTGGAGTATCTCGTGGCTGTTGGCTCCATCCCGCTGGGGTCTGCTGCTCTGCTCTGTGCTAGAAGGTTTTCCTCCACTTCTTTACTCCACTGAGCAGTCTTAAATATTCCTGAGAGCCTCAGGGTGGTTCCCAGGGGTTTGTTTGACTACGGCCATCATGGTCCTGGCACCTTGCAACTGGCAGACAGAAGGAAGAGGCTGAGGCTGCTACTGACACAAGAATTGCAAAAGCCAAATGGGGGCCAGGGGCTTAATCTGCCAAATTCAGCCTTGTTAGAGGCAATAAGACCTTTTCTCCCCATGCTTCCTGCTCTGCAGCATCAGCTTCAGATGCTTCTAGTGCAGCTTTTGGGTTATAGCCTTACCCTCCATCTCCCCTCTCTGCATGAGAAATTCCTGCTGTCGAGTAAATTTAATCCAAATTTCAGTGTTTTATTGAAGTCCAAACAAAGCAACAGCTCCAGTGTCTCTCTCTGGGGCCTTCAGTGCCTCCTGTGCCAGAGAATGCTCTGTGTCCCACTTTCAGCTCCTCATCTGTGGGAGTGGCATGGTGATACCTGAAAAATCGCCCTTTTAAAGCATTTTTTTGGGTATAAAGGGGTAGAATCACCAACCCAACCCTCCTGTCAGGTCAGCTCTTGGAAAAAACCCGCTTTTCCTGCTCTCCATTTGCTGTTTCTGTGGGAATTGGGGTCCCCACCATGAGGAATTCACTATGGGGAGATTTACACCCTTTAAGACACAACTCAGTATCCAAGTTTGACCATTTATTTTCCCACTTAAATATTCTCTTTAAATATTGTGTTATTGCAGGAAAATAACAGAAAAGGCTAGGGAAAAAATATTAAATATCAGGCTCTACATTCCCATTGGAAAATTAAAAATCAAAAGCTACTATCCAGTGTGAGCCTGGAGTTTTGGGGGGTGCAGAGTCACTGTTTAAATAGGACAGGGGACACCCAGATTTTAGGGAGTGGAGGAGCTTGGTAGCACCGCAGAGGAGCGTGGATCAAGCAGGGGCCAGCAAAAATGTGGATTAAACCAGAAAAAACCCAAAAAACACCCCAAACCAAACACAAAGGCAGAAACACGCTTTGACTGCATCAGGAACAGCAAAATCTGTAAAAAATACAATGAATCCTGTCAGTACTTTGTGTACTGGGGAAGCACCACCTGGCCCTGCACAGTGGGGCCTATCCAACTGGGATGGAGCCTCCAGAGCCACATTCTGCTGCAAGGGTCTTGACCTGGCTGTGGGATACAAGGGACAGTACACAGAGCTAGGAGGGAGCATGGCGTCTGTGGGAATAAAAAAAGGGGGAAAATAAAGATCTTGACCCATTCAAGTGGTACTGTTTCCACTGTTTTTTTGGCCACCTCCATAGTGGGATCTTCCTGATAGGAAGAGACACGGGATGTCATGGGAATCACCCAGCAGGAACAAGGTGTTGGGAGGCCGTGCTTCAGCTTCCAGTTCCACTTCTAGAGTCACTATGATATATCCTGCTTTTTCACTCACCATTGACCATGAAACTACAGCAATAGGGAAAAATATTTAAATCAGCATCATCAAAAGGAGTATCTTTCAAATGGGCTCATCTGGAGAATACTTGTTTGATTGTCTTCAGGCAGTCATGTGTCGGTTCTGCTTCCCCGTGAGCTAAGTAGGAGAGTCACAGAATTCAGGCCTGTTGTTACCTAAGGGCCACCCTGGGGTTGGATCAGGCACAGCATCTCCTGCCAGTCAAAGGAGGTGATTGTCCCTCTCTGCTCTGCACTGGTGCAGCCTAACCTTGAGTACTGTGTGCAGTATTGAGCACCACAATATCAAAGACATTAAGCAATTAGAGAGCCAAAGGAGAGCCATGAGGGTGGTGAAGGGTCTGGAGGAGTCATATGAGGAGTGGCTGAGGGCACTCTTTCTTTCTGTCCCCAGGCTTTGCTGCCCCTAGGTGATAGTGAATCCCAGATAAGTTACTCTTATCGGGCTATTTGAGTCTTGCTTCTAAATACCCTGTACCCAGCTTGTCCCAAGAAGTTCAGAAGGCTGATGGTCAGAGAGATTGCCTCCTCCTGAGTCTCAGCTGCCAGTAGGATGTTGTCTATATACTGGTGCAGGGCAGTCTTCATGTTTTTTTTCTGCCAGTACTTCAGTTCCTTGGCTAACTGGTTTCCAAAAGTGTTAGGAATAAATCCCTGTAGTAAAACAAACAATCCTTTTCTAGGGTTTTCCCATTCAAATGCAAACAGCCGCTGGCTTCTAGGGTACAGTGGGGTGGAAAAAAAAAAAAGCATCCTTTGAATCCAGAACAGTAAACCTAGCCAGAACTAGGACACCTTGGCTAATCAGAGCGCCTCATGGTGTAAGTCATCTGTTGCCGGGCAGATCAGCAGAACCTAGCGCCCTCCACGGCACTCGGCCAATCAGGGCGCGCTCCGCTGATAACTCCTCCGTTGCAGGGCCGCCCAGAGCTGCGCGCACCGTAGCCGGACAGGCAGCGCCCCCGGCCTGAGGCTCGGCTTCCAGGGTTCCGGAGGTTTTGGGGGGTCTCAGGAAGAGCCGGGACTTGCGGGATGGGGTCAAAAGTATAAAATTTTATTGGGAGGAGGTAAATGGGGTCCCCCCCACTGCACTGACCCCGGCCTCGGGGGGAGACCCAGGCATCTGGGGTGTTGAATGGGGGCACCCAGGGGTCAGGCAGGGACAGGTAGGATCAGGTGGTGTTAGGTGTGGTTAGTAAGGGTCAGGTGGGTTGGGATGGAGTCACACAGGGTTCAAGCAGTCAGATGGGGTTAGGTGGGGTCATAGCCAGTGCCAAGGTGAGGCATAGGGCCAGCAGGGGTCAGGCCGAGGTCAGGTGGGGTCAGTCGGGGGGTCAAAGTTAGCCAGGTTCAGGCAGTGTAACACAGCGTTAGGTGTGTTCAGGAAAGGTCAGACAGGGTCAGCTGAAGTCATGTATATTCAGGAAGAGTCAGAAAGAGTCAGGTGAGTCACAGAGCGTTCAGGAAAAGTAATAAAGTGGTCAGGAGGAGTCAGGCCAGGGTCATGGTGAGCCCTGGGGCTGGCAGGGCACCATGCGCAGGCGAAAAGGGGGGCAGCGCAGCACAGTGCCCGGCGACCCCCTCAGCCCTGGCAGTCCCCCCGGGCCCGGCTCCAGACGGAATTCTCGCAGGATCAGCCCCAGGAACACGAAGAGCTCGGCCCGCGCCAGCCCCTCGCCCGGGCACGATCGCGCCCCGCAGCCGAACGGCAGCAACGACCGCAAGGGCGCGCCTGGGGCCAGGAACCGCTCTGGGAGGCGACGGGTCAGGTTTGAGGGAGTTCCACGGGGATGGGGGGACCCACAGGCTTCCGGTAGAGCCGGGCCAATGGGGGGACCCACAAGTTTCGAGGGAACCCGGGGTTTTCAGGTTGGACCCTGGGTTTCAGAATGGAGACATGGGGATTTGGGGCGACCCAGGGGCTTGGAGGGATCCTGAGGTGCGGGTGTGACACCAGGGTATCAGAGGGGGTCCACATGTTTGGGGAGAGTTCAGACACCCGAGAGGGCTCCCAGGGGTTTTGGGGAGGGGATGTGGGTTTGGGGGGGACACCCATGACACCAAGGTGTTCCCAGGATACCCAAGTGTCAGGGGAAGCCCCATGGTTGAGGGAACCCACAGTGTGATGTTTGAGCAGACCCCAGGATTTGGGGGTGATCCCAGGGGTTCAGTGGTGACCGACAGGGCACAGGAGTACCCACATACCAGGCAGGAAGGCCTCAGGGTGCTGCCAGATGTCAGGGTCCTGTTGGGCTGCCAGCAGGTTGGGGACCAGGACAGTGCCGGCCACCACGGGTAGCCCCCCAAGACTGGAAGGGGATAGGGGGCATTGAGATGGGCTGGGATCTGCTGGGAACTACTGAGAGCTACAGGGGCTATACATACTAAGACATACTAAGGCCATACAGGGGCTCTCTGGGGGCTGCTGGGTACTGCTGGATGTCTGTTTGGGTCTGCAGGGTCCATAGTGGGATCTGGTAGGTGCTGCTGGGAGTTATTGGTGTCTGTTGGAGTCTACTGGGGCCATACTAGGGCTCTCTGGTATCTACTGGGTGCCTGCTGAGGTCTACTGGGAACTGCTGGAGCCATACTGAGCTTTTCTGAGGGCTACTGGATGTCTGTTGGGGCTTAGTGGGGCCACACTGGCACTTACTGGGACCTCTTCCTGGGATCTTCCGGGCTCTGCTGGGGCCTACTGGGGCTATTGTGCGGTCTACTGGGATCTACTAGGTGTCTGTTAGGGTCTACTGGGGTCATTCCAGGACATGTTGGGGCCTAGTGGGATGTACTGGTGTTATACTGGGACCAGTATAAGTCTTACTGGGATTTACTGGGGTCTATTGAGGCCTACTGGGTCCTACAGGGACTTATTGGGCTGTACTAGTCTGTTGGGGTCTGCTGGGGTTCTGCTGGGATTTATTGCCACCTGCTGGTCTATTGTGGTCTTTGTGAGGCCATACGAGGACCTGATGAGTCTTAGTGGCACTCACTGACACCCAATGGACTCTGCTGGGTCCTCCTGGACTCTACTGATGACACCGAGTGGTCCCCACTGCTCTGTAGCAGTTCTTCTCAGTTTCCCCTCACCCACACTGGTTCAGACTGGTCCATAGTGGTTTCTCCCAGCATCCCTGCCCCACACTGGCCTGTACTGGCCTGTACTGGTCTGTGCTGGTACCTGGTTTGGCGCAGGGCGCAGTGGGGCAGCCCCAGGGGCGCAGGGGGCCGCAGCCGCAGGGTCTCGCTGATGGTGGCCTGGAGAAGGGGCAGGCGCCCCATGTCCCCTGGCCCAGGTGGGCCCTGTGCCTGCCCCAGCTCTGCCCGCAGCTGCACCTGCAGCTGCACAGGTGGGGCAAACGTGTGTCATGCCTGCCGTGGGGTTTCAGGGGAGGGGTTGCATCCCAGGGGGCACATAGTGGCAATGGGATGACAGAGGGACCCCCCAGAACCCCAGACCCTCCTGAACTCACAAACCTGCCCCTGGGACCCCAAATCATCCCCAAACCTGGCCCTCTCCCTTGGGGACCCCCACAAGCCCTCGGATCCCTCCAAATCCCCAAACCTGTCCTGGGACCGGAATCCCCCTCCCTCCTCCTTTGGGACACCCCTGAGCCCCCAGACCTGTCTCTTGGGACACTCTGTCCGTACACCCTGAGCCACCTCTCCATGGAAACCCCAAATCTGTGGAGCCATATGGGGACACAGACACAGCCCTGGTGTGTCAGTGACATCCATGTGGTACCTCAGGGCAGGGTGGGGGGACACTGGTGGCCACAGGGGATGCATGGGACATGGGTGAGGGACATGGGACCTGCCTGGGGAACCCATGTGGGGACATGAGACCCTTCCAGGAACATGCGTGGGGACTTGGACATGGCTGTGACATGCCTGTGGCACCTCAGGGCGGTGCAGGGGAACGGTGCCAGGCATGGAGATGAGGACATGGGGGACATGTAGGACACAGGTGGGGACATAGGACCCCCAAGGACACACATGGTGTCACACATGTCATCTGGGACCAGAGAAGCAGGAAGTCCATGGAGAAGGGGGACATATAGAACACCTATAGGACACGGGTGGGGACACGGGACCCCTGGGGACACACAGGACCCTCCAGTGCTGCATGGAGGACACAGAGGGCCATGTGTGTCACCTCAGGGCGGTGCAGCAAGAAGGCCACAGCCCAGCCCAACGCAGCCGCTGTGGTCTCGGTACCCCCAATGAACAGGTCGACCAGCGCCATGTGCAGCCGGTGGGGGCTCAGGGCACCCCCCTGCACCCCAGGATCATGGCCCAGCAGCATCCCCAAAACTGTGTCTGAGGGAGGGGAGGGGCACTCCTGGCGAAGGGATGACACATTTTGGGGGGTTCCTCTGATGCCCAGTTGCCCCCAAACATGGGAGTCCCTTCCAAACGCCCGAGTCCACCCAAACCCCTGGTTCCTCCCCTTACCTTCATATCTCCCCAACCCTGCATCCCTCCCAGACCCCCAGGTCCTCCCACCCCCTTGGGTCCCCCCAAACCC
>VZRN01006653.1:355155-404830 GCA_013397935.1 Dasyornis broadbenti | reverse complement strand
CTCTTTCTCCTCCACCAACATAACATATAACATAATAAACTAATTTTCATAAATTTTAAAAGAAAAATGTAGCCTTAATTTGTGAGACTTTGTTATTGAAAATTTTGGAATTCTGAAATACTTCAGTATCACATGGCATAGTTCCAGGCTACAACAAGTTGGATATTAATCTTGATGTCTGCACTGCTCAGTGGTTCAAATGAAAAAGTAATCCATTAGGAACCTCCAAGTAATTTTTGTTATTCATTAAATTCTTTATTTTGAAAAATAAAATTTAAAAAACCAAGTTCATTTTGAAAACCAAATTTTCTCAGTAAACAGTTCTGTGAGCTATTTAGGTAGGAAGTCTTTGATCTCCATGCTCAAAATATTACTTCCTAAGAAAATGCAGCTGTTTTTTCTGCAAGCAAGAACATTCCTTCAGGTCTATCAGCTGAGACTATGTTCTGTGTACTTTTGTCATGAACCAGCATAAAATAGGAAAAGTCATTCAGGACAAGTTTCAAAACTGTTCCTCTCCTGCAGAATACAAAAACCCTTTGGGCAAAACTTACTTTAGAACCTCAAGCAACAGGAGAATGTTTATTTTCACATGCAGCATTTAGAGGAACAACAGGATGGAATCATTGAATGGGAGTCAAGATTTTTAAAAGGCATATGCAAATGTCTTTACCAGAAAAAGCTGAGCTGACTCTTTATTCTGGCCCCTCACATTTTTCATCCTTACAGGAATCAGGTGTACGGAAACACAGAGCTATTGACTGATATCCTGCCTACAGCACAGAGAACTTTAAAGGGTGAACTGTGTAATACCAGTGCCTGCAAAATACTTGGATTTTTTCCCAAAACCGAGGTATGTTATTTGGAGGTCTAAGAAAGCTTAAAACAATGTTCATAAGCAAATTACCAAAGCCAGAGAAAAGCTTTCTGATTTTCCTCATGGCTCACACAGCTTGAGATGGATTGTCTCATGAAGCAAGTATCCTCGCTGAATAAATGTAGATTGACACTTGATTTGGGGCCGTGTGAGGATCCCTGCCCTAAGAATGCTCAGCTGTGTGTAACCTCATACTTTTTCAAGACAATTGACTTGTTCGTGATCATGGAACTTCATTAAACAGATCGTTTGCTTTGGAAGGTATGTTTCTTTTCAAACCATGGAACAGTTAACTACAGACTGTTGTGGCCTTTCAATACCCAATTCTGGAGCAAAGAGCTCCAACTAGAAAAAGCATTTCACAGGGTTTTGTTGTCTGGTCTCATATATGTGGGCAGATTCAGGACACTAGCCATTGCCAGGTGGGAGATGTGATTTCCAAGTCCAACTCTGAAGCTGGACTTCATTCCCCTGTGAATGTGGGGAACTGTGATACTGAAGAGACTGAAGGCATCTGCGTTGTTCTTGTTAGTACCTCAAGCTCTGCTGCCGTGAGGAAGCATGTCTCCAGGGGCTGATCTGGATCTCTTTTTCAGTAGCAACAAGGACCACTAAAGCAGCACAGTGTATGCAGACTTCCAGGATCGGGGCTTGGCAGAGGACGAGTCAGAGTTTGAAGTTTAATGTTGCTTTAAACTTCAGGACTGGTCAGAGTGGGCAGTGGAGATGAACAGTCACTGCCAATGTCATTGGGTGATGACATTGATGAAAATAAGGAAAAAAAAGTGGGAGAAAGACAATGATGATCTTCCATCCTCACTGATTTTTCTTAGGTGGAAGCAGCACAGGTCTTACCAAAAGTCCTACAACCAGTGTGTGCCACATGCCCTGAGTAGGAGCCATTGCACAGCATGGCCCAAATAGTGCATCACTTCCAAATGATAATGGATTTTGACACCTGGCTAGAAGATAACCTGTAAAGCAAGACAGCAGCTTGTGCCAGGGTACTGGTGCACAGCACGTCAGAGTAGAGGGGCAAATGCATTCCTTTCTCAAAGGTGACTTTGCCCCATGCCACTGCAGAAAACAAAACATCAATATGAAGCATTTATGGATGTTTCATCTCAATTTATTGTAGTCAACAAATGCATGCAATGACAGAAATTAGACACTCTGATTATGCATCTTGTAAGCTGAATTAGAACAATTAGGAGATTAGAAGTGAGCTGCTGAAGTACTTTTACGAGATTTTCCTGTGTCATTGTGCTTCTCTGGGACGGGAAAGCAACTGTAGGAAATGGAGGAATTCCACAGTGCAGAGAGGTTTGGAGCAGGTGTTAGCCCACACGAGAATAGACAAAGCACTTCTCTGAGGGGTTATCCTTCCGCACCACATCATAGTCACAGGTTTCCTTGTTGAAAATGACTTTACAGTTCTTTTTGTCATAACCAACAGGAGTATGAAAGCTGTCAGTGGCAAAGAGAAAGCAAATGTTAGCTTGAGAGCAATAAGGTTTCACTACTTCAGTCATTATAGCTTGAACTACCACTGAATGAGAGATCTCCGAATCTTTGGCTAAGAGCAGCTGAGCTAGCTAGAGTACCACACGGCTGCATCTTCCAGAGCCTCAAACGATGCCCTGTGCATTGCACTGAATAGATGTATCAGCATGCTCAGCACTAACAAAGGGATTTCTAGCACAGCACTCTGCAGTGTGACATAAGCATGGGCTTGGCACCTTTTCTATTTTTTCCATTAATTTTTTATTATTTCCAGTATGCGTAGGATGTGGTGGCTGTTTCCTGATAGATTGTGCCACCCAAACAAAAGCAAATATCATAATCAAGCTATTTTGGACCTTTGAGAAAGCAGGAGAGGAGGAAAGGAGGATATTGGAGAGAGAGTTCAGAGCAGAGCCTTGTCATTCTATGGTCAGCATACTCTCTGGAGAAAAGCAGCTCAAGAAAGGGATTCAGATCATCATAAGCTTTTTAGGAAAACTTCACTTAAGTCACTCCTCCCTACCCCCACTTTCTTAGCTAATGAAAGACTTAACTGCAGTGGAAAAGGGGTTCACAAGTTCCTAAAAACTTATAGTCAAGCACCAACTGGATGTGCCTGGAAGGCACTCCCAGTCAGCAGAAAATGAGCTAAGGTAAACACAGCTAAGGATCCAAACAATCGAGAGCTATTGGTGGCTTTCACTACCTCTGTGACATGGGTGAGAAAAGGCTCCCTAGTGCCCTTACAAACTCATTTCTCCTCAGCAAATGGAAAGGTATTGTCATCTTGCAGGCAATGATGGTACCAGGAAGTTCCAACTTACAGGGAACAGCATCTCATTGCAGGTCGGCTGCAGCTGCATCTGTAGCAATCTTCTGTCCTCTCAATGACTCCAAAGGGATACAGTTTTCCATTCAGCATACAGCCTGCATAAGACAGCAGCAAAACAGAACATGTTCTTTAAGCCTCCGCCTGAAGAGTTTAAAAATTATTTCAAGTTTTCTGAAAATGTTATTCCAGGCAATAATAAAGTACAAGGCATTGGGTTTTACTCTCTCAGCTCCTGAATGAGCTCCATGTGCTGGAATAGCAATAGCAACCTACCACCAATAGCAATAATATTGCTGCAACCATACTCAGGCAAGGGGAAGGCTTTGTTTGTCCCCCGCTTTTGGTAATGTGCTGCTGGAACCCATATTGGTGTCTTTCCAATGTCTTCTCCCTCCCTGGTATTTTGAGCCCTTAATGGCAGCTCCACATAGAGCCAAGCTAGCACAGAGCAATCAGGTCAAAGAGCCTTCCTTGTTCTTACCTTTTATGGCCTCCTCTGGCTTGTGAATTTTAGTCCAGCAGTATGCATCACCCAGGGTCACTATGATGCCCATTGCAACAAGGAAAGCCAGAAAGCTCTTCTGTAAAACAAACACAGAGCACATGCCATGGATTTTGTTCCACATTGATTAGCTGTATTTTCAAAAGCTGTCACAGAACCTGAACCAAAATTAGAAATAATGTTATATGTACATGAAAATAATGGAAAAATACAGTTCCGATATTTCACTGCATTGATAACTTTTTCATTTAGGTGGGAAAATACAACATAGCATAGCAGCAATATGTCACAGCATCACTCCCTGTCAAAGTTCAATCTCTATAAATCACTCAAAGCTTTAATAGTATTACACACTTGAAAGCCCTGTCAAACTCTTGTCAGTGCTTTATTTATTGCCTTTGAGTCAGCTTTAGTTATTTCTCCAGCAAATCATTGTAGAGCATCCCATTGCTTCACTTTTGGGTATTGCAATTACTTCACATTTGGCAGTGGAGAGGAGATCTCAGAGCTAAATCTCTTCCAGTAGGTTTTTTGATATAGGTGGCTGGGTAGAGAGGAGAGAGATAAATGTGTGTCTTTGGGCAAAATTCGAGTGCTGTATATTGTTCTTAGCATCATCTGAGCTGTCTTGTCAAACCATGCAGACACAGGTTTGGACTTGACACAGAACACGCCTCCGTTTGTCTGGTGGGGCAACAGCTAAGCATCTGTAAAAGGTCTTCAGGTATGTCCCCTGGGACCTACTAACAACCAGAACTTCCTTTGAAAAAGCCTGAATGACTTTGTAATAATTGTTATACTGGGGTAGAGGGACTGAAGAAGCAGGAGAGAGCATAGGTTTATTTTGATGGGTTGCTCCAGCCAAAAAACTAAAAGCAAAATTTAGGAATAGCCAGAGACTGAGAAGTAATGGAGGAAGTTCTTTACATTTTCTTGATAGCACTGGCAGACTAACATGAAAGGATTCTAAAATGAGTAGGTCTTTCTAAGTTACTGTTCTGAACTTCAGAAGCTGTTGCTGAGCCTGCTGCTGTGTGAAGCTGGGGTTTAAAACAGCAGTGAGAGGCTTTGGGTTTACCCAGCGCTGCTGTCTGCCTTGGCTTATTTTAATCACAAATGCCATAAGACATTGAAAGGTCCTGAGCCTTAGGCAGGTGGTGAGCCAAGGAGAAACTCCTCTGTCTGCTGTGGAAAAAAACTTAATCCTTGGTGTGGTACTTTCTTATGGGATTGAGTAACATTTGTGGTGTTGTGAAAGTGAGGAGAAGGAAGGTTTATGGAATGGTCCGGGAAGGGTGTAACGCTTCATTTTCATTGTGGTTCTGTGATCTGGAGTTCCTGAGGCTTTAGGCTGGAGTAGTGACAACTGCCATGCTGAGCACCAGAGCCAGAATGAGAGAAGTTAAAGAGAAAGACTGAATCTCCTAAAGTGCACTATTCTGTGCTGCTTGGGTCAGGTGTTTACAACAGCATAGATTGCCCATGCCATGTCACTCACGCCTTTATGGAAAATACAGAAATCCTTCATTTATTGCACTGTCTTCTATTAATGTTTTATCATTTTTTCCTCCAAAATTTTCCTTATCATGCTATTCCTAGAAATGCCAGTCAGATGAGATTGGGCATGCTCCTCTCTCTGAGGATCAAAGTTTTAGAACTTCCACTGAAATTAAACAGAAACATAAGGGGAAGTCTGCGCTGTTGAAGCAGTTGGCTGAACAGGATTTATGCTGCAAAAAGCAAATGATTTGTAAGCTAACAGAAACTTAGCAGTAAAGCTTAAGCAGAGAAAGAAGCAGACGGTAATTTCTCCCCTGTTTATGAATCAACATATCTTACAGAAACTACTGCCTCCTCTGTGGAACCTATGCCATTCCTGAGATGCTCATCAAAGGTAGTATTTGATGTCTGTACCTTTGGGATTATGTGAGCACAAATTACAGGAAAACCAGGCCATAGGACTTTGTCTGTCTATTTATCGTTACCTAACTGTTGATTCAGATTCTGCAAACACCTTTGAGGCTTGAAGAGTTGGAACAGGACACAGTTTGAGGGATCAAAAGTGAAGAGCAGAAAAAACATACGGACAAAATATACTTTTTTTTTTTTCATTCTAAAATGACTATATTTTAAACTGTATTTCACATTTATAAGTTCTAAAAGCGTGGTCCTAAATGCTGGGAAAATTCTGACTGTTTTCACAAACATTTCTCACGAAAGCATAACAGCAAGTAAAAGACTAAGAGATATCTTTACAGTTTCTTGCAAAGAATTACAACACAAAGAACAAAATTCACAGTAATCTTCCCAGAGGTGTCTTCCTGTCTTTGTATCTTGCAATTTTGAAATACAATATAGCCACATTTAAAATGTGTAACTACATGGTTCTCTTAAATGCTCTCCTTTTGCATTTTAAAGCAAATACCTATCTGTATCCCCATTAAAAAAATAACTCAGCAATCTAAAGCTTTGACTTACCATTGTGGGATGCTTGACTTCGAAAGAGCTCCAAGTTTCCAGAGAAAGATGAAGTGCTTTATGTGGAATCAGAGAGCATTTATTTTACGGTGCCTTTATGTTGTGCAATTCAAGTCTCGCTGGAGGGAAAAATGCCTACTCAATGCAAATGCAATTATTTCGTAATATCCAAAGATATCTCTGAAATTTTTCCAGCTGGCAATGAGAAAATATTTGATTCTGTAGAGCACTGACCTGGGTAAATTCTTGAGTCCAGAACCTGTATTCCTTGGAAGCATTATGATTAGAAAGAATGCCTTTCTGATAGAACACAAGCATTCGTAGCTAAGCTGTAGACAATATTATCCAGATAATATCCAGGTGATTTTTAGGTGGGGGAGAAATACATGAGAAATCCTTTCTGCTATCACTGGGCTGGAACATGCTAAGTAGTGCACTAGGGATTAATAGGAAATGGAGCTTTTGCCAGATCTTTGCCTACTCATGGTTAATGCTGTGGTGTGCACTGAAAGATAACCAAAGGTACTTGGCCATTACCAGGATCAAAACCTCTTAACATTGAGACCTTAGCTGAAGCTGGATCCCATTACAGCATTTCTCTTTCTCCTCCACCAACATAAAAAATTCCTCTCAAATCAAAAGCCTGTGGAACTCTTCTACTCTTATTGAACTAATTCAAGCTTTGACCTAAATAATCATGGTAGAGTATATGATCACTTTTATATGTGCTCTTTCCCAAGAAGTGATAAATTTCAGAGTGCTAATCAAGTACTCTCTCTTGCTCCTGCAACCTCTTTTCAGAAACTAATATCAGACTGTGGCCCTACCTACATTTTAAAATAATTCATTACAGATGCTGCCAAGCTATTTGAAACTTATTTGTGTGGGAGACTTATCATGACCTACAGGAAATTTAGCCTATGATTTTAAGTTGTAGAGATTTTGAAAAAAATGAGCCAAACCATTTGGGGCTTTTTTTTTTTTTTTTTTTTTTAAGAGTAAATTAATCAGAGAGTTACATACTTTGCAATGATGGCAAGAAAAGTTGTTCTTTTTAACTATGCACTATGTATTGCTGCGTACTGCTAATAATTAATTTAACACAAAGAATTCTTCAGGAGCAAAAGAAATTAAAGTACATCACAACATAATTCCATGACCTTCCTGAAGGAAACCCTAAAGCTGAAGTCCATGCAGGTTTGATAATTTTTTAGTAAGAAAGACATAATTAGTGAAAAGTTCCTAAGCATTCAATTTTCACACTAAATACCTGACATCTTTTTTCTCTGATATAATCACTGCATTTTAAAACTTCAATTTCATGATTGTCATGCTTTCATTGAGAAAATTCAATAGATATACTTTCTCATCCTTTGCTTCTGGCATGGTAGATAACAGTACTTTATCAGTCAACTCTCCCTCTTGTCCCTGTTTACAGAGTGCTAAGTCAGCTTACAGCCTTTCTCAGGTGAGTACAGCTGTTTCCATCTTTCCTGGATCTAACCTGGAACGTAGGTTCACAGTCATCCTGGCTCTGTCTTGCTTTATCAACTATGATACATCAATTAATATGAAAAGTTTAATTTCTTGATCTGCTTAGAAAAGTGGGAGGGTAGCACTACTTCATTAGTCCTATGAGTTTCATGTTTCAAAGTTTTGCTGAAGACTACAGTAGAAAACCATGGGACTGTGATTCAGGAGTTTTTTTATTTCTTCATTCTGATGCTGACTTGATGCATGATATTTGGTGATTCCCTTAAGTGTTTCAGATTTCAAGTTTCAGAGCTTATTACCCAGAGGAATGCAGAAACCAGAGACAACACAGAAGTCAAGTTTCCCCACTCCTCACACAGTAGGTATTCCTACACCTCACCAAGGAACTCCAGGGTAATGGCTGTTCTCCAAGCCCATGATTTTACCACCAGAGAAGAACTTTTCACATCCAAGAAGGATCAAACCATGAACCAATGAAGTTGTGTGTCCAAGTCCAGATTCATTTGGAGGGTTAGTTCTTTTGCTGTGGGTTTTGTTTTTCTCCCTTAATTTCTAGTTACCTGAACTGAATTTATCAGACTGTTTATTTTTTTACTGCTTGCACAACTTATTGCAGTAAATCATTTGACTCAGTACAGCAAGGTCTTTTTAGGTGACGTGGTAATCATAGCCTGCTTATTTCTGACACACGGGCTATAATTAATTATTCCTAGGAAAGCTGATTTCGAATTCCCTGAAATGAATAATTACACTAATAGGCAAGCAGTGTGTTCTGTCATTGCATTAACCCGCAATGAACACCAAGCAGAAGAGGAAGTTCCTCTGGAGGCTTCAGGCTCCTGTGCTGGTCCAGTAACAGCACATGTACTTATTTCTAGCTATAGATTCTCCTTTCTATACTGTGCGCCAGGGTCTGAGGCATCTTTAAGCCCTGACTTCGCTTGTCATCCCCAAGACTTTTTGCAGCCTGCAGATAATGCAGGTGCTGGGGCTATCTCTTGGGGACTAGGGAATTCTGGTAATTGCAGGGCTTGAACAACCACATCTCTCTGCATATGTACCAAGACATACAGCTTTACCTGTACATGAGGGCAAGGAGTGGCAGTGAAAATTAAGAACAATGCACAATTGTATTGGGGTTCTTTCCTGCAGGATGCATAAGCCTAACTTTTCATTGTAATTTGACTTTTTCTTATGTTTGCATCCTGTTCTAAGGTTATAAAAACATATTTACTTTCTGTTAGCTATTGGGAAAGCTAGCTATGGTATTCTCTTTACCTTGTAAATATTTGTGAGTTTAACCTCGTGGTAAGGTATGGCTTTAAGCATGGATATCAGAGACCTCAGCCCGGTACAGTCTTACATGTTCTGGTTATTAATATGCAGATTAGTCCCTGATGACATATGTAATTTATGATACCTTTACATCACATAATCATTTAGAGAGTGATGGGGAACAGCAAGTGATTTTTCTTGCTGACATATTTTCTGTAAACTTTAAAACGAACCTGTCTGCATTTCTCTCTAAAAGGATTTTTAGGATGAAATGCTTTTTGTTACCCTGTCTGTAATGTTTAGGACAGGACTTCTAAAAAGGAGATTTCTGTTGTGCCATTCATAATCCTCTCTGCTCAGAGACTGGTGTATGTATCTCAAATAAACAACTTCCCCTAAGGAAGCCATCAGGTTCTATGTAGCTGTCATGCTGGGGTTTTAATGGAAACTGAACTGCAAGACCCCCAGATCTGAAGCTGCCCAATGCTAAGACCCTACATTTTTGCAACATCAGTGCTCAAAGAGCATGTAGATCTCGTGTTTTATAATGCACAAAGTTCTGTGAAAGTGGAGCTTTGCATTATCAACAAAGGATTTAATTCCACATGTCAGTGAACATGGAAAGTAACCAAAGGCAAACTTTTCTGGTTGTTGGAATGCTGTGGAGGAAGAAACTAAGGCAAAACACTGAAAGGCTTTGAGAACAATTTTATATTAATCCCATCTGTGGTTTTTAACAATCTTGCTCAAGATGTTTTGAAACTAGCCTAGGCTAATATTTTTCTACTTGTCTTTTGTTAGTTCCTGCTTTACTATCAGTATACTAAAATTCTTTAAATTCTACAAGGTTTGAAGGTCTGAGCCAGTTCAGTAATGATATCTTGTCATAGAATCATAGAAAAATAGAATTGAAAGGAATATGATGATACTTCACTTTTAGATGTTCCTGCGTCCCTTATCTAGCAATGTATTTCCAGTATCTGAATGTAGCCATCAGATCAATATATGAGAACTTGGAGATCTTGGGTGATTTTTCTTATTTGAGAACCCAAGTAAGATCAGTCAGTGCCCTGTCCCTTATGAGTGGCGTCAATGTAGCCAAGTGCAATGAATAAATAAACTCCATGTGCTAATATAAAGGTCTGATTATTTCCAATGGATTATTTAGTTACTACCTGGAAGAACAGGTTATTTTATTTCCATTTCCTTTCTCGTGAATTCATGTGTAATAAAGATCATAAGAAATACAGTGTTATTTTTATACAAGGCTTTTTAATCCATCGGGGGGAAAAATATACCATGAAAAGGGGAAGTTAGCTGGGTGTTTTACCTCTAAAGGCCCAGGAATAATTGAATAATCTGGCAATTTGCACTGTAGATTTGTTCATGTTAATGTGTTTTCTTCTAGCAAATCCTGGAATTCTGGAGTGGGTTTGTTGAGGTTCATCCAATTTAAAGCAAATGAGATTTTACTTGGCTTAAGGTAAGCCTTGCACTTTCTTCAGTAAGAAAAAAAGGAGGAAGGGGGTCCCTTTTTACTTGTAAGCCTGGGCATCAGCAGACCCCGCTGCAGCGCTCCAGCGAGGACTGATGTGCTGCAGACCCTCCTCGACTTTGTTCCCAGCGCAGCGCAGGGCGCCGCGCACGTGTCCCTTACAAGCCATGTCCAGTCTCTCAGCGATGGCTGGCAGACCCTGGACACAACTGCGGCGGCCAGACCCACCTCCCGCCGGACTCCTCGGTCCGCGGGATTCCCGCGGCGCGATGGGAGGGAATGGGATGGAATGGGAGGGGATATGATGGGATGGAATGGGACGGGGTGGGACGGGATGGGAGGGGCCGGGAGGGAAAGGAAGGCGGTGGCCCCGGCCACCCTAGCTCGCGCCGCCTGGCGCCCCCTGCCGGCGCCGCGGNTGACCGCGCGGCGAGCGGCGGCGCGAGCCCAGGGTGAGCGGCAGGGCCGGGTGGGGTGCGGTCCCGGCGGCGGCCCGCGGCGGCCCCGCGGCTCACTGTCCTTCTCCCGCAGATGAACGGGGACGCGGCGGAGCCGGCGCCGGTGTGGGAGCGGCCTTGGTCGCTGGACGAGATCCGTAAGGGCAGCCAGAGCTGGTCCTTGGCCTCGGACGCCGGGGTGAGCAGTCCGGCCGGGACCGGGCCTGAGCACGACACCGGAGGGGTGCGCGGGGCGCGGCCTCCCCGAGCCTACGGCCGTGTGCGGGGCGATGCTGCCGCCCGCTGGCCGAGGAGCGGCCGCGGGTCTCGGGGAGGGCCTGCTGCGGGAAGGACGCAGCCCGGGCCGGGGTCCGGCGGCTCTCCCATTACTTTAACCCTCTGGTCCGGGCAGGAAGACTGTAATGAGGAGTTGGCCCGAACGCAGATGCAGAATGAAGTGGCTGAGACTTGGTCGTGTGTGTGTGCGTGGGTGTATTTCAGTCTAAACTGTGTTTATTTTGGTCCTCAGTTGAAGTGTATGATCAGTTCTGCCCGTCTTATAAACGGTGCCACAAGGAAAAAGAGTTGGATGCTGACTATTGCTTTCCTTTGTTGTTGTCAACAGCTTCTGCATTTTCTACAAGAGTTCTCACAGCAAACTCTTTCCAGGACGCATGAAATCAAAAAACAAGTGGATGGCTTGATTAGTGAAACAAAAGCTACAGACTGTCGCCTTCATAATGTCTTCAATGACTTTCTTATGTTATCCAACACGCAGTTCATAGAGAATGTGAGTGTGTTCTAGTACAACATCAGACTTGTACTTCAAACATTGTCATTGTCTCTTAATGTAGTGTGGAGAAGTGATTTAGCTTTTTGACAAGTCTGGTGCTAACTTAGGGATGAAGTGATTTTTAGTTGCTTTCTGTTAAAAGGATATCCTAATTTCCTTGTGAGTGATGCATTATCCAATATTGGCAGGTTCCCTTTGCTTCTTCAGCGATACATTTCTTCCTTGTTAATACATGATCTGGGGATCAGAGTTTTGGTTTTAGTACTGTGAATGAGTTGGGGTCTCTGGAATGTCTTGGTTTATCTTCGCAAGTTGCATGAATGTAGCATTTTTCTGCGCTTATCTGTCTAAATATGAGGAATGTTACACAATGCTGTAAATTTGCCTAGTGGTGTTATTTAACAGCATTTGGTATGAAAGGTGTTGGCTTGCAGGCAGTAGTCCCCTACCTGTGGTCATGATGAGCATATGTTCTGGTTAATGTTGCAACTTTATAGACAGCTGTGTTTTGAAAACTAAAGCTAGACTTGAAAACTTGTTGCAATTTTGTATCACTAGAAGCATGTGACTACTTTAAATGGAGAGCTTTAACAGTATTTCAGATTTGTGAAGGGTTTTTCAGCACTGTGAGTTTTATCAGGTGTTTTATTTTGATCAGCATTGCTTCAGGCCATATGTGTCTCGTCTGAAACTATGGCACTATTGTGGGAAAGGTGGCGGCAGAGGTAAAAATGGAAAACGATTTATATTGTGGGGGTTTTTTGGTGATAGTGGACTTTTTTCAGAGCTGCAGTGTCTTTTCTGACCTTGGCTGTTCAGCATAATGATTCTGCTGAGAACAGTTTGTACCAAATGTTTTAAATCTCATGTGCTTACAGCTGGTGGTTCCCAAATTTAAGTGCAGAGAAATAGGTCTTCCTTTCTGGTTCTCAGTTTAGTTAGTGAGAGATCTGTCTCTTCCCAGGGGATAACTGCACCTGTGTTTGAGATTTGGATTTAGACTTGCAGGTTTCAGGGAGACCTTTTATTCCCCTTTGTCTCCTTGGAGCTGGTTTTACAAAAGAGTGCTGAAAGAGCAGGATGTGAGGGATCATCAGAAAAAACTGAGGGATGTGAACCTTCTCTGTGAGTGTGGAAGAAGGGTAAATGCTAAAAAAGGAAAGCTACTAAATGACAGAAAACTAAAGTAGACAGCCTCTAAATAAACTATAGGTTCAGCTCTGAAGGTGTCTAGAGTAGCTTTATGTTGGGAGGCTTAAAACAGTGCATTTTTAACATGTTCAGGTTAGTCTGTAGTCTGTTAGCAGACTTGAATTACCTCAGTTGCATTGAGAGGCTGCCTATGGTACCTGCAGTGTGATGACTTCAAAGCGGGAAGGAGGCTATGAAGGTGCTTGACATCACCCATGGCTTCCTTTTTAAAAGTGTAATTAATTGATGTATAATTAATTGTAACAGTGTGGTTTTAATGTGTTTTTAATTAAAGTGTGTTTAATTAATTATTAACAGTGTGTTTTGTGGTGGTACCCATAGGTTAGCCCCTCTAGTAGTATGTTGTTCTTACATGAATTAATTTTGCTTGACTTTTTAGAGAGTATATGATGAAGAAGTGGAAGAGCCTATTCCCAAAGCTGATGTTGGAGACAGAACAGAGCAGGTAGTTAACTTCAGCCACCTTGAGTGCTGTCAGTATGTTTGCAGCTGTTGTCTACCTTCTCATTTTCAAACTTACTTTGCATACATTTACAGCTTACAAACCAAACTTTCTCCTTGAAGTCTCTCTTTTGGATAGTGTATGTCATTCAGACATAAAGTTGACAGTAACATCGGAGGCTACTGCAGTGTGTGATGATTTGTTAGGGCCTCCCCAAGCTCACTACTGTGAGCAGCACACAAGACTTATGCATTGATTTTTCAAGTGGTTATGCATGTTTTTTCAGTAACAGGATTGAGGCTTTGGGCCACTTTACTGGACTCTCACAGGTAGTGAATTGGGGAAGCAGAATCTGACTGGAATAAGTCCTAGGAATAAATACTCAGAACTTTATATGTATATGTATATATTACAGTCTAGGTATATTATGACATAAATGTTCCCCTGATAGTTGGAGAGCACAGATAAGACAATACTGTGCTGGTGTGGATGCTTAGAACATCTCTGTTTCTGGAGTGATGAAGATGAATTAAGTCAAGAAAAAAATGTCCTTCTAATAAATATAGTGAAAGAGTTTTCATTGTACTAATTCGAAATTAACATTTTTTTATGTGTGTTGCAGTAAGGTTGAGTCTTGAGTAAAATGCAATGAGCATGTGTTTTTTTCTGTCACTAAAGGAAAAGACACGGGAACAGAAAGAAGCTGATTTAATCCCTAAAATTCAAGAAGCAGTGAATTATGGGTTGCAGGTTCTGGACAGTGCATTTGAACAGCTAGACATCAAAGCGGGCAACTCTGACTCAGAAGAGGAAGAAAGTAATGAAAGAGTGGAACTGATACTTGAGCCAAAGGTACAGACCTGTTCTTGTTGGGACCATGGGTTTGTTTTTCTTTCTTGAACTTGTTCTTTGCTTCTGTCAACACCATCACTGTGTTAGTGTAAAATTTCTATTCATTACCTAAAAAGAGGATTTGATGACTGCACCTGAAGAAGTGTTCTTTGCTGAGCTATTCCTTGTGTAGCCTGCTTGTCTTGCAGTTATGTTGGCATTAAGGTATGGCATCCTACTAAAGGATGTTTAATGTAGTGAACTTGGAAGGGGAATCCTCAATTCTATGTGGGAGTGGGACATACAGATTTCATGGTTTTTAGGTACAAACCATATCTGTATGAGTGGTTTTTGCTGTCCCAGTAATTAAAAATCCAAGGTCCAGGATTTGGGATGAGTCATGCCTGTAAGTCTTTATATTCTTCTGTTAGATGGCATGTAGAAAACAAGTTGGGACTACGCAAATAGAAGAAGCCACTTTCTTTGGTAGTGTTGAGAGGAGTAAACATCAAATTGAAAAGGGGTGATCAATAGTTAACTCATGTAAGCACAGTTAGCTAAATGGCCCACCCAGCTGTATGTTGACTTGAAGCATGTGCTTGGTGGGACTCTAAACAAGCTTATATCTTCCTTGAGTTAAAACAAGGGGTGTAAGACTTCTTTGTCATCCATGTAGAGCTGTTCAGAGATGTCAGAAAGACCTAATGTTGTCTCTTTTCAGGATCTCTATATTGACAGACCTTTGCCTTACTTGATTGGCTCGCAGCAGTTTATGGAACAGGATGATGTTGGCCTTGGAGATCTCTCTAGTGAAGGTATGTGCCAGCATGACCTTTTATTTCTCTGGAAGTAGTTAGTTCCTAATCCAAGATTTTTGTCTGTTTTAACTCACCGCTTTGGTTATCCTGTGCAGTGTTCCTGCATGTTTAGATGCAAGCTGTAATTAGCTGGGGAATTAAAATGTTCATCATGCTGTAACAACCACTTTTCCAGTATACAAAGCAGTAACTTCTCAGTTACTTGTGCTTTGTGTATTCAAAATGCAAAGTGTTAAAATTTCATCAACTTTCATAGCTTTTTCAAACCGCGCTCTACCCACTTGAATTTTAGTTTTCTTCACAGAGTCTTTAAAGTTGTTTAAATGGTGACCACGTTATTCTGTGACTGTCAGATCTTTTTTTTTTTTGTTTCTATTTAAATTAGAAGGATCAGTAGACAGCGATCGTGGAAGTGTAATTGACAGTGAAGAGAAGGATGAAGAGGTAAGTGGCAAGTACCAGCTGCTTTGCACAAACAGTCATGAGTTGTTCTTTGCATGTAGGGCCATTAACTACCTTGCTTTTTGGCGTTGTCTCTCAAGATAATACTGCACAATGTTTGTTCCCTGTGTTGGTTGTGATAAATATACTTTCTATTGTTGTTCTTATGTAGTAGTTTCCTCTGCAGCTTTCCAGAGGAACATTTAAGTGGTTTTGACTCCAGCTGTTATTAAAGTAGAATACTTCAAACTGAAGTGTTTTATTCCAGTCTAATTTAAGTTTGTGAAGCAAATCAGATTCTTATCAAGAACTGCATTTATGGAGAACAAATCTCTTGTAAATTACAGTTACAAAGAATGGGATGGAGACTGACAGGAACAAGTTTAAAGCTTTAAGTAATGCAACTCCAGGCTTTGCCTCATAAATCTGCTGCCTTGGAATATCAATTTCTGATGTGTTTTGTCTCTGCTTTGTCACTGTGCTATGGAAGCAATCCCTTTTTCCTGAGGTGTTTGCTTTGGGTGTCTTTGCTCACTTAAAGCTAAATTCCTTTTGAGTTACACTGATGCAGTCACATGGAGTCTGCTGTCTTTGCTGAATTAATGACTTTCTAGTGAGCTCCATTTGTAAAGATGGTCAACAGTGAGGGAGCAATTTCTTGCTCAGGTTATGGTGAGGTCTGAATGTCCAAACTTCAGCAAGTTCAGAGTTTCTAAGCCGTCTCCCTTAACCACTGGACAAAGGAATGTGTGATACTTGTCTTTGGGTCTCTTGTGTTACAGGAATCAGATGACGAATTCGGAAACCGTAGTGAAGATGACCAAAAGACGGTATGGTTAAACACTCTGGTGTTTACCTGTAAGACGTTATACTTGTGACAGAGGGAGGATGCAAGAAAGGAGATGAGAGCACTAGACAGTTAACTATTAGCAACTTCGTGAGGCCCGATTTGTATAACTTTTAATGGGAAGGTCCTGGCCAGATGGTACCATGTTCTGAAAATGACCCCGGGTTGGGCTTAAAGATGTGCTTGCAAGCTGTCATTAGATGTATCTGGGATGGCATCGCCTGATAGGTGTTTTCCTCAAGAGTTACTTGGGAGACATGAGAGTTCAAAGATCTACCCCTGAAAAACTAGGCTTCTGTGAGTTTATTTGGTCTATAATTGAAATTCTAAACTTGCTGCACAGGAGATAAGGAACAGTACAGTTTGGGTATGACATGAAATCAAAAATGTTAACAGTATTAATGTTTGAACAGTATATCAATTTTGATAATGAATGAGAAAGGAAAAAAAAAGTTGAGACAGAAAAAGTCAAGCCTGACTTTAGTAACTGGTTGTAGAAGAAGGACTCTTATCCATGTTTAAACGTGCTACTGCAAAAGACTTTTATGTAGAGATCCTCAATCTTAAATTATTTAATGTCAAAAGAGCAATGTTGCAAAAGCAACCCTTGTTTAATCCATGTATTAATAAAACAGTGTTGCAAAAGCACTCAGATGTTACTTTAAGCAGACCTTCATCGGGTAACTTTGTATGCCTGATGTGTTTCAAGATGAGCAAGTATCTTTGGGTTGTTGGTGATTTAGTTCACTTCTGGGCCCTTGCCTGTGCCAGCCCCCAGCCCTCACCCAGTTTACTTCATCTTTTTCATCCTCTTATTCACATGATGGAAACCAAGATGTGAGCATGTATTGTCTGTCATTCTGCTGTCCACCCTAGGGATAATGCAAGATGATACAATTTTTTACTAGCTGATCACAGTGTTCCTGTGTTAAGACTAAATACCAGGTCTTTAGTTTGTGTGTGGTAGTGGTACACTCCTTGTGAGGGGAACCTTTGTGTCCCCAGTTGCAGCATTTGGTAACACAGCACAGGGGTGGGGTGTGCTAGAGAATGCAGCAACTTGCATGTAGCTAGAGGCACTCCTTCCTTGCCTCTGAAAAGCTGTGAAGTACCCCAAATTGGCTGTAAGTTTCTGTCCTTTCAGTAAGTTTGATTTGAATATTTTATGTAAGCAGATGTAGTTTTGTGCTTGTCTTGTATGTAAATAGGGTATTACTGTTTTTTAGAGGATAGCCCAGATGAGTGATGAAGATGATGATGATGGCTGTGATCTCTTTGACTCTGAAAAAGAGGAGGATGAGGATGGAGACTTAGATGAAAGCACAAAGCCTGTGAGTAATTTTTGTCTTCCTGAAGTGAGAGATTTGACTTGCCATATGAAAAATCTGTCCTTAGAGGGATTATAATCCTGCTAGGGTAGCTCTCAGGTACCTGGAATGGAATCCTGTAGAAAGTGCCTTTAAAAATCCTGAATGATCTTTTGGCATGATTATTCAGGCTTTACCCCTTTAAACTAGGAGATTCTTGCACCTTATCAAAGCTGTATTTCAAGAACACTAATAAATTAATTGTTGCATTTTTGTGAAGTAAAAGCCTCTTATTTCTCTTGCTTACAAAGCAAGATGACATTAAAAATTATGTGTTAATCAGGAACTAGAAATTGTGGGTTGTTTTTTTTTTTTTAATTCTTGAAGCACACCTAATCTCTTTTTTAACAGAAAGCTGTATTATTTCTTCTGAGGGCTTCAGGCAAAGTCTAGACAAGATATTGTACAAGTGAGGATGTAGAATGCAGTATTTATAATTGTAATTGCATCAAGTTAGTAACTAGATCTTATATAAGAAATATGCTGTTATTTGCCCAGGCTGCTCAGAAAAAGAAGAGGCCAACATCATTTGCAGATGAGCTGGCAGCCCGAATCAAAGGAGAAGTACCAGTCAGACAGGATGAAGAGCATTCGTGTAAGTTACCTCCTGTTTCAAAAAGTGCCTATGCAGTAAGGGGGGACTCATAAAAGAGTGGGACAGAAGATTGTGGGTAACAATACATGAAGTTACACAGATCTGTTATTTGAGCATGTATTAGGTAAAAGCCTGACAAGAGGAATTGCGGACACTATTTTGTGTTCTGAGAAACTTTTTGACCGTAACTCACAGGACTGAATTGGAATTCAGTGGGAAACACATTGCTTTCAGGTGAGACAGGTCACACTCAACACACACATTAATGGAAAGGTTTTCTCTCAGATCTGATTCTCCCTCTGCATGTGTGACCACATGTGCTTCCCTGTTTCAAGTAAGTTTGTGGAAGCCACTGGTCACTGTGGTCTTTCTGTGGGCTCTACAGTGGAAAATACCTCAAGCAGTAGATTGGTGTTTTCATGTGGTGTAGGTTGTTTGTTTTCTTTGTGGCTGAAATATAGTGCATTTTGAGGAACTTTTCCTTGCTACTGTTACTCATGATATTTTTAGACCAAATTATTCATTCACTTTTGTGTTGCTTTCAAAGGGAGAGACCTCTCAAGTATTTAGTCTTGCAACAAAGCAGCAGTTGAAAACATATGGCTGAAGTTGCATTGGCAAGTGCTTATGAGCCTGCTGTTGACCTGTAATTTTGAGAATATGAACAGACAAGAATAATGTGTGTGTGTGTGTGTTCTTGCACAGTTCAAACAATCAAACTAGGTCTGGAGATATCAGAGCATAAAACCTACCAACTTACCATGTTCAGTTACAGGGAAATTTTCCAGTCATTGGAATAACCTTGTGATGGTAAGGCCAGAGGAGACATCTAGAGCCATTTGAGATGCTCAGAGGTTCTACAAAGGTGTGGAACCTGTACTGTTTGGAAAGTTGTGTTGCTTTCTGACATTTCAGGTGGCACTAGTCTGCATGTGGCAACTGTGTCAAATCCCTAGTACCTGACAGAATGATTCTATTACAGTTTTAGGTACTAGATTTAGAAACTGTATTTCACAAAATTGCTTTATCAGACAAAATCATATGAAAGCATAGAGGTGAGCTTGGTTTGCTATTTTTTTAGGTTCTTTTTGCCATAGATTGCTCTCAGACTGTAAGTAAAGGTGGACTATCTTTTCATTGAAACTTTCTTCTTAAAGCCCTGTTATCAGAGACCAAAACAAGGAAAGCCCCGAAAGAGAAGAAAGAAGCTAGAGTTCCATCAGATGGTAGGATATCCTCCTCTCTTGTTTTTGAATTGTGAGCTGGATCATAAGACTCCACTTAGGAAATGGTGACCTCTGCTTGAGAAGCTGGGTGGGCTATCAGTGAGCATCCTTCAAGGTGAGGGAGGTGTAAACAAATCCAGGTTGTGATGTGCTTGTAAACAAGGCTGGAAATGGGCTTAGTGAGAGTTCTTCCTTTAATGTGGCCTTCTGGAGCAACTGCATAACCCAATCTGTCTTGAGCAGCTTCTCTGTATGTGTCGTTTATAAGAGAGAGCAGATGGAACCAAAGCAATTTTTATTTTGATTGTCTCTAATTCCCTTTCCTGAAACTTGGTCAGTCTTACCAAGGCTCATGGTTCTTGTACTTTCTAGATGAAGATGATGACATCTTCAAGCCTCCTAAGCTGACTGATGAGGACTTCACACCATTTGGTTCAAGGGGTGGCCTCTTCAGTGGTGGAACAGGCCTCTTTGATGATGAAGAGGTGAGAATGTTGGAGATTATAGAAATGGAATATGTCCCCCTTATAAAAAGAAAACAAAAGATCCCCAAAAATTCCCACCTCTGGAAGACAGAGAAGGCAAATAGCATTTTGTCACTTGGTAATATTCAGGTGCTGTGGAATAGTAAAGCTTTCCAGTGGGAAAACAGAACTACACAAGAGACATATTTATGTTCCCCTTGGCACAATGTGCTCTCTTCTGCAGTGTGGCTGATGAGAGATGCAAGTGTGGTCTGAGCTCTGTATTAGACAGGTTCTAATTCCAAGAGAGTTTAATCAGCCCCTTACTTTTAGCTACTGTGGTAAACCAAATGCCATCCAGTTTATTTATTTTAAATTGGAGATTTCTATTAAAATGCCTGAGAAAATACTGAATTTTGTCATTCTGATTGTGGGAGAAGTTTGAAGGAAGGAGAATCCTGAATGATGCCATTCACACTTTATCTTTCACATACTATGTGTGGACAGTGCTGCTGCTGAGTTTCTTTCTGTGCTGTTAAAAGTTTCCCATTGCAATTATGCTGTGTTCTTTCATCTAGTTATTGTACAGTTCCTGGGATGCCTCTGTTGGCAAGAAAAGTTCACCTTAAGCTTAATCTTGTGCTACCTAGAGCTGACTTGATGAAGAAATGGCATGATATGCATTTCTGACTTTATTTTACTAATGTGCATGTGAAAGGGTGTATGTAGAAACCTGGTGTCAGGGATGCTTAAGATTTAAGATTGCAATAGTATAGCTGGACAAAGCAAATGATTGCCTCTGATGCAGCTGATAGTGGTGGAAATCAAGGTTAGTCCAGAACAGTAGTCAAATTGTTGCCTTTGTGAGATGTGGTGTTCTTTATTGCAACTAGAACAAAAGTCAGGTGTTCCTTGGAGCCAAAGAGGTTATTAGACTGAAATTTGGAAGGAGGCCTCATGTTTCTCAAGGTTACCATACATAATGTGCTAGAATATAGCCAACAAACACCAAACAAGGGCATTGTGTGTAGGGAAGGGGGTAGTTCTGTGCAATGCTTTCCATTTCCTTTCTTTGTATAAAGACCATGCGTTTTGAGTCTCCAGGTAGGCAATCTGTAATACCCAATTCCCATAAGAAGGAGGCTTTCAAGAAATTAAGTGGTCAGTACTCACAAGATCTGGAGGTTTTCTGGAAATCCAGGCTATGATTGTTGGGGGAGTTCAGTACAGGGCACTGCAACCTGAACATAAGAACTTCTGTGGGAATGTCTTGCAATCCTTTTGAGCTGTAATGTATCTCTCTGCACCATTATGGTATCTTAATATCCTCATTAGGAGCAATATAAATCATTCATTTTATCCATATGAAGTTCAGGAGTATTTTTATGCTTGTCCTGACCTGAATTCTTCCCTCAAACCTTACTGTATAAACGTCAGTAGGAAAGCTTAGAAGGGTATAATCAGAACCTAACAAGCCGTAGAATAATTAGTGTAAGTTCTTGAAGATGTGCAAATAAAAGGTCATTCCTCCTCTTCAGCAAACAGACTGGCAATCAGTATAAATTAATTTTAGAAGACAGCTGCTCTTCTGAATGTATACACTCAGGTTAACATTTGAGTACTTATGTTTAAGTCTATATTTGTAGACATCCTTTTGAGAAGGGGGTGGTGATTACCTCCTGTGTTGGCTTAGAAGTGGACATTCAATATGGAAAAATCAGTATCTGTTTTTTCCTACAACAACAAATTCACCACTTCCCTCCTTTGCATTTTCATTTATAATCAGAGTGATCTTTTTGCTGAAGCACCAAAAGGAGAAGAATCAAAAGAGAGAGAGGAACAAGTCCCAGTAAGTGAAGGTAAGAACGAATTGTTGCCTCCTGTAGTCTTGTCTTTGTTGTGATTTACCACTGCTAGCAGCTAGACTGTTTTGTTCCCAAACTAGAAAGCCTGGTGTAGCAATTGTAGGGCAAATTTCTTCTCTTCACTAGTCTTAACAGAGAACAGCTGTGTTTTGAATGTATTGTACTGAAGTGGTTTCAGGTGTGTGAATGTATTATACTGAAGTGGTTTCAGGTGTGTGAATGTATTATACTGAAGTGGTTTCAGGTGTGGACTGTCGTAAATAATGCTGTATGTAAGTGTGTAATGTGCTTATAAGCTTCAGTGTAGTAGAACTGTTCTGTGGAGTTCTAATGGAAGAAACTTAGTTAGACTGTTACATGTATTTGCAAAAGCCCAGAAGTTCAAGAAGAATGTGTAAATACTTTTGAGCTGTTGAAAAAAAGAAAAAGCAGCTTGGACTTGTTTCCTGTTTCTGGATTCCTATTTCTGTGGTAGAGTTCTGAAGGCTTTGACAGCATAAAACAAGTGCATCCATTTGTATTGTACTTCCTATGATTTCAGCATCCTCTGCAAAGTCCTTAAAGAAAGTTCCTGCAGGTGCAGTATTTCTGTTTCCAGGTATGATTTATTCAATAGCCAATTGCTTCATGCACAAAATGCTTTTGTCTTTAAAACCTGCTGAGGAGGTTTTAAAGAGAAAAAACTATCCAAATACAGCAGCTCTGCATTGCTTGATCATTTGCTTAGTGACAAATACAGGTGCTTCTACCATGCTAAGCCTAAACTGCAGCATGCTTTATGGATAATCAAGATTCTGGAGGAGTTCTGAAGGTAGATGTCACTGATGGCAGATATTAGCAGCTGTCAGCTTCAAGTGTTGTGCTCTCAACTTTTAAGAATGTGTGTTACTTCAGCTGTTATACAGCTTAATTCTGCCGTGCGTGCAGTCACAGCGTACATCTGTACTCTAAGAAGGAAGTGCATTTTGATCCTTCACATTTGATCATATTCCCCGTGAATTAGCAGAAGAACAGTTTAAACATCAAGTTCCTATGTTTAGACAAATCTTGTTTTTCTGGATTAGGTTAGGAGGACCTGCATACATGGGGAAGGACCAGATCTCTAACTTGGAGCTAAAAGAAAAAAAGAATTGTACTAAGATCTCTGGTTCATATCAGAATCCAAGTTGATCAATGAAAAGAAACATGTCGTGAGTCTTTTTGAATTTACTGACAAAGATTTCTGTCAGTCTGCAGGCTCTTCACTTGATTGAGGTAGCTGAATTTTAAGTTTTAGCCTTTATTAAGAAGGGCCTATTTTGAGACTGGCTTCAGTTAACTGAGCCCTCAGTCAGTATGATTTTTAGAATAGGAAGAACACAAATACAGCCTTTTTACTCCAGGGTCAAAGATACATGTCAACAATGGGACTTCTATAATTGTAAAACTCAGTAGCAGAATTTAAAATAGCAGATTGAGGTGTGGGATTNTATGAAGGGAGCTTTTTAGTTTGGTTGGGATTTTTTTTTTTTTTTTTTTTTAAGGTACTGTTGCATAAACAGTGAGTTTAGTCTTTAGTAGCTCCCTCTCGATAGCTTGTAGACAGGCTTAAGTCACCAGAGAAAAGTCAAGATTGAGGTTCCTTTGCTATTCCAGTGAACAGTTTGTTTAGGAACTCAAGAATCTTTAATAATTAACGAAATTTTGTGGCTGTATTCCTGTCAATCCTGTGACACTTTGTAAGTGCATAATACACTTTTTTTTTAATAATAAACTGCTGCTGATCAAAATTCATGCAGTTTGCTGACTTTTAACTAAATAATAGTTGTTCTGCTTTCTGCCAAACTTCCAATTTAAGTATCTTCCCACCTCCATCTCATTTCCAGGCCTCTATACATAAGAAGCAAAAAGACAGGCTAGATGTGTTTGTAGATGATCATGCACATATCACTGAGGCTGGTCATTTCCACAGCAGATGCAGAAAGAACAGTTGCTGTGGTTGGCTAATTAATCACTGCCATATCTGACATGTTCAGGGATCTTGGGGCCAAACCCAGCCTCATACTGCACTACTACTGCTGGGATCGCATGGCAAGTGCAGCTCCTGGGAAGGACTCAGTCACCTGTCCTTCCCTCTCCCCAAGCACTTTACCACTTTTTTTGGCTTTTATTGGGCCACACTGATGTGTTGTACTAGTTAGTAGAGTAGGATTCTAGTATGGGGAGTCCATAGGGGCAACAGTATGGGACTACTGGGTCTTCAGCTTCAACACAGAACCTGGCTGCTGTTCCTAGGGAAGATGAGCAGGTTTGAGGAAGAAGTGACTGCAGTGAGAGTGAGGGGTTGTCTGTCTGTGACTTGGTTTTATCAGAATGTGTCTAGCTAATGCTTTTGATGTGGCATTGTTGCAAGAGCGCCTTAAAAGTCGCTGAGATGGAAACTACGCCTGATGCCACTTATGGCACAAGTTCAGCTTTTTGGTAACTCTGGAAATGTTATTTTGATTTTTTTTTTTTTCTGCCCTCATCTGACCTGCAGGAGGAAGTGATGTGTTTAGTTCCACTGTAATTGGGGAAAAAGACAAGAAATCTGCAGCACAGAGCACAGAAAAAGCTCCTAAACAGTCTGGGAAAGTTGTTCTATTTGATGATGATGATGATGACGACTTCTTTGTGGAAGCAACTAAAAAGCCTCCAGATCCAGGTACCTCTAAACATTTGTGGTGAAAGATTAAACACAGAAGGTCATCACAATTCAAACTGGTAGGAACCAATGAGTTATAAAATTCAAACCTTCATCACTGCAACTTTCACTTGGCTTTTGAGGCATTGTCTTTTTGGTTGGTTTTTGGTGTTTTGTTGTAGAGGGTTTTCTTTGTCGTTGATATTTCTTTTCTTCAGAGTGGTATGGGGCTGGTTTGTTTGCACATGCTCACCCCTGACTTTTCTCTCTAAGGATGCTTCTCCTACCATTAGGGCAGTATCTAGACTTGGATCAGGGAATTGGTACAGGCTTTATTCACACAGCCTTGAATCCTTGTGCCCAGCATTCCCTATTAGCAGGCCCTAGGCCTGTGTGGCTCTAGGCCAATACGAAACACTGCCTTTAGAGGTGCCAGCTGACTCACCTGCTTGCCTGTATATTCTGTCACCAATGCTTTCAGGTAAGTGGTGTTTCACTTTGAGAGCTTGTCTGGCTTTTTCTCGTAACAACTCCTGATGTTGGTCATCATTAAACAGTGTGGTACCTTTTGAGACTCTGGTATCTTCTCTTGTTCTGTATTCCTCATTCCCTGTTTGTTTTATTTCTTTATGTAGTCAAGTCCACAGCTGACCTATTTGATGATGATGAAGAAGGTGACTTATTCAAGGAAAAACCTGCTGTTCCTTCTGTGATTGCTGGCACAACTAAAGAAACAGAAAGCCATAGGGAGGCAATCATGGAAAAAAAGGTAATGGCATATAAATGGGTTGTATGGCTAGACTTTTAGGAAAATGTTACTAGTGAGGTTGAAGTAGTCTTTCCATATATGACACTATGAAAGTGACACACTTACAAAACTGGACTAGGTTCATAGGGTCTTCCATGATTTAGTGCTTCAGTCGTCCTTAAATGCCTTTTGCCTTTTACACTTCGTGTTTATTTGAGGTTTTTGTTTGTGTGGGCAGCGATTGTAAGAATCTTATCAAGGTGGGATTGAAATAAGCGCAAAATGAGAAGCCTCTCATAATAAAAAATGTTTATGAAGTTCATGGCTGAAATGAAACCAGCCTGAGTTGAGAACCTTTGGTGTCACAGTTCTGTGCTGCAGAGACTGTCTGCTCTTACATCAGCCACTGATAGCGACTTAAATGGTAACTCATTTTTTTTGTGTGTATTAGGGGAGAGGAAGGTGGGTGTCACAGTTTCACCTAAGCACATACAAAACTTGGAGTGTTTAGAAAACTGTTTTTCAGTTGAAAACTCTTTAATTTGTAGCTCTAAATGTGGTCCTGAGCACATATGTAGAGTTAGGAGAACTTCCTAATACCGCTTTCAGAACAGTGCCTTGAGGAAAGCAGTAATGCTCTTTGTTTCTATGGTAGATATTGTATATACTTATTTGATACTTACTTGGTGTCCAGAGAGTATTTGAACATAATTAGCTTCAGTGACTCTTCTCCCCTCTGGACTGAGAAGTGAACAGTCCTAGGGATGTGAATTGCTGTAGCACTTTCTGCATATGGTTCTATAAAAAGCACCTGAGCACAGGTGCCAAAGCCAGCTTCTATTTCTGCTGTAGTATCAGAGTATCCATGGTCAGTGAAGCAGGAGCAGTGATGGGAGGGATCTCATAGCACTTGGCTTTCCCGGAGGAGGAGAACTGATTTAGCAGCCCCCCTCCTGCTTAGTCAGGAAGTGAGGGCTGTTTTATACTCCAGGCTTTTTGACAGTAGTGCTTGGGTCTGGGATCATTCTAGGTTTAATGGCAATATAGCTGGTGGCAGGCTGGGGCTGTGCTGTGATAATGCAGGAAATGATGGCTGACACAAAATGCCCTCTTCCTTTATGAAACACAGCTTGTTAAAAGAAACATTTTCCTTTAGCTTACAAGGCCTGGCATGATTTGCTGCCTACATTCTTCTGCTGAGAAGGATGGTGTGGCAGAGGAGGCCTGTAGTAAAACCTGCAAGTCATTTGTGCAAGTTCTGGCTGCATGTGACAAACTTGCTCAGCACATGAGTTTTGGACTTCAGCCCATGGGTGACAAGCTTGTGTTCTGCCCCTTCAACAGCTGGGATTTTGCCAACAGCATGCCTCTTAGCAGAGGTCTGTCATGGTTTAGGAAAGGTAATTCCCAGTTTAGTGCCCCACTGAAACCATGCTGCTGCTCACTGCCATCACCCCTCTCTCTCCTTACGGAGTTTGGAGGCACAAAAGGCAAAGATCATGGCAAGGCAAAGATAAGAACAATTTACTGGAAACAGCAGCAACACTAATGACAGAAGATGCAAGAAAGAGGCAGATGATTCCACTGCCTCTGCCACACTGAGCTGACTCAGAAGAGAGCCCTTATCCCTGGAAGAGACTTCTTTCCCCCACCCCCAGCAATGACATGAGGTGGTAGAGAATAATTTCTGAGTCCTGGCCATGCCGCCTCCTGGCTACCGCAAAAAATGTATCACATGATGTGCCAGCCTCTACTGAATCTAAATGGGTGCTGATGCAGTATCTTTGTTTGTCCTAAAGAGTCAACCACCTTCAGGTGAGGACTTCAAGCCTTTGTCTGCAATGCCTCCAAGAAAACAGAGGGGCCTTTTCTCTGATGAGGAGGATTCTGAAGTGAGTATTTCTTTAAGAAATCCCTACAGAAAATCCCTACAGAAATGCTTGGGATCAGAGTCATCCTGAGTTCAGTCCACTCATATCTAGGGACTCTTTATGCATTTGGTAAGATTGGGAAATCTGACATCCATGCATCTACTCCCAGCCATTCTGAAAGTTCCTTCTTGCTCCAGGAGTGAGAGCTCTGGGATTGTTTTCCCTGTCTTCAGGGAGTTAAACATTTGTGGTACACACAGGCATAAATTGAAAGCCTGAAGATAGGAAGGAGCAGCAAATGAAGAGTAAGAAGCATTAAAGACTGCATGTGTTTCATTTTGTGTTTTTGGCTTTCAGCTAGCAATTAATCTGCAAAGAGGAAGAAAATCCTTGTGCAGTTGCAGATGCTTGGTACATCAGATAAGACAATCTTTCCCTACTTCATAGGCACTCTAAATGGTTTTTTTCGTAAGGAAAAGCATGAATGTCCCCTTTAGAGTTCTTAAACATATAGCCTTGCTTTGCAAAGTGACATTTCTGTGGTTTGCACAGGACTTGTTTTCATCAAGCAAACCTGTGAAGTCCAAAGCTACATCTCTCCCCACCAGCAAGTCTGTGACAAAAGCTCCACTTTCCTTGTTTGATGATGATGAAGAGGTAAGTACTACCTCCTGATACTGTCTCTGTGTGGGAACTCACCTGCACAGGCTGTTGCAAATGCAGCAGGAAATATTCAGAAGTTTACAACACCAAACTTGCAAATAGAGCACTAAATTGATCTTGCATTGTGCAGCAGTTCTGAGCACGTGAAGAGCACTGTGGAGTAGAGTGAGTGTGCGGAGTCTTGCAAGTTCTTGAGTTTTTTTTAGTATTTTGCAGCCAGTGCATTTCACCTCTGGACTTAAACATATGAAGGATGTTATCCCTCTGATTGAGAGGACTAGAGAACACTGAACAGTAGAATAAATATAAGCTTCAAGAAGCTGTTTTATCCTAAACCTATGATACCTGTCACATGGATGACTTCTTGCTTCTCTTGTGTCATGGCTGTTGAATTCCCTTTTTCTCACTCTTTAGTGTATAAGAATGGAAACTGAGGTCAGAGCACAAGTTTGTGAAAGAAAGCTTAAAAAATTTGAATAAATGTGTGCTTTTAAAATCTTTTTATCCAGTGGTGGTGGTTCAGCTTGCCTAATGCCTGTCCTCTCAAAATAGGATTCATTCTCCATTTCATTATATGGGTTGGAAACAGTGCCCCATTGTGTTGGCTGCTGTGCTACAGAATTGCTGAGTGGTGGGTTTTGGCTGCTGGTCAAGTCTTGTGGTGGAGATTTCTGGGCCAGAGCAGGCTATGTGTTTCTGATCTATCAAATACTGCATGTGTAGAATTCCTTGTACAAGAATATGGTGTTACACCTGAAATTGTCTTCAAAAAACACCATTTCTGTATTCTACTTATATGAGAAGTGGATGGCAACAGTGTCTTACATGCTGATGACTACTCAATGAGCTTTTCACTGTGGCTTTGGCTTTTGATTTTTTTTTTTTTATAATATTGTATTTTATTTTGTTTTAAGGATCTCTTCGGTGTGGGACCTGCCAAGAAGCACCAGGAAAAGCCCCCAGAAGAGAGAGCAAAACAGTCAGGGCCTCTCAAAAAAGCCTCCAGCTTATTGTTCAGCAGTGATGAGGAGGTACTGAGGAGTGAGATTTGGTTGAAAGTGGTTACTAGGCTTTATGCTGAGCAAAGCATAAAACTTTCAAGAAGGGAACCACAGACCAACTCTGCTGTGTCCACATACCATGCCTACCCCATTCCTTTGACTTGTTTGCAGCTAAGGAGGCTGATCCTTGACCCAAATTTTCACAGGATCTAGGTAATAGAAGTCATGTGGAAGAGAAAATCAATATTTTCAATGTAATTTATAGAAAATTTCACAGCAAATCTGACTTAAAAACAGTAAAAGGGAAAAATAAGTTTGTTCTTACTGCTTTAATTTTTGTAAGGAAAGCTGAGAAGTTCTAGATAGATATGTGTTGAGGTTTTCTTTGCTTGGGATTTTTGGGGTGGGTTTCTTTTGTATGTGATTTTGTTAATTGGATTTTTTATTTGCTTGAGTTTTGGTGGTTTTTTTCTTTGCTTGGCTGTTTTGGTTTTTTAGATGTAGGGATGGGAAAATGACACGTAAATAACAAGGCTTCCCAGAGAGCAGTTGTGTTCTAGGGATGGACTAGGTATTGTCCTTTATCTTAAATGAAAGCCAGAGACACTAAGTAAATTAAAAACTTGTCTGGAAAGTCTCTTGAATTAGCTCATATGAATAGGATGCAGGCTCTTCTTAGTCCTTCTACCTCTCAAAATTACTCTGTTACATAGATATTTTAATTACTTGTCCTGTAATTGCTTGTTTAGCAGAACGCAGTAATCTCTTTAGATGCATTTTATCTTACTGTAGAAGAAACCAAGTTCAAACTTTATCATGCTTGTAGTCCCTTTCAGAAAGAGGACAAACAAAGGTGGGAAACTGAGGAAAACCACTTGAAATGCTGAGAATAACAAAACACACAAGACAGAAATATCTTGTTTAGTGTGTAGGCTTGAATAAATGGTAGCAGTGGGAGGAGGTGAGTGCCTGCGGGAGAAGCACTGTGAAGGAAGTTCAGTATCAAGCACTCTAATAATGAGGTGTCTTGAGTGTATATGTTGTGTTGGGGGGGTTTTCCTTTGTTTTTCTCCCCATACATCAAATTTGCTAACTATTTAAGTGGCTCAAATCAGGTTCTACTGAGTAACCCTATTCTTTGTGACTGCAGTTGACACTGACCTCAGTTGTCAAGAGCAGCTGTAACAAAGTGTGTGTACCCCATTTTGCTGAATTAACACTGTGTGCCAAAAGGTGACTAAGCCCTCTGCAAAGCCCAAGCAATGTCAGATTACAGTGGCTAACATGCAGGCAGTAAAGTAAACTGGTAGAGAGATGAAAGGACTGCCAAGATGATTAAGTGTTCCTCATAGAGTAGACTGGAAAATGGCTTTGACCAAGACAAAAGAAAACTTAATGGTTCTTCTTTTTTTTTTTAAGGAACACTGGAATGTCTCCAAGCCATCTAAACTTTCTTCTGAAGATGACCGAAAAGAAGACCCTGCAAAACCAGCTAGCACTGTCAGTCAGGCTAAAGATGTGAAGACGACAAGCCTCTTTGAGGAAGAGGATGAGGAGGATTTATTTGTAATCACTAAAGAGAGGTGACAGTCCTGGGAGGACAGTGGGGAAGCATTTATTCAGAACAGCCCACCAGCCCCTTCAAAACCAGATGGGCCCAGGCGTATTGAAAACGTTGATTGTTGCTACTGTTGTTGAGGAGAAAGTAGCAGGGTGTGAGCAGGAAGGGGCAGGGATGGGCTGTTTTGTATCTGTGGTGGGTCATTCTCCTTGCCACCACTGAATTGGCCATTCCATTTCTATGTCTGTGATATAAAATCCTCCTGACCTTTTTTAATCTCCACTTCTGCAGAAAGCTTTGCATACAAGAAAGAGGGTGGTAGAATTGTTAGACAGCGAGGAAGCTGTATCTGGGAACACTTGGTATAAATGATGGTCCTAGGTGATGCTTTTAAACAGATGCAGTGCATGGCCACTGAATCTTCCACTTTCTCTTCTCTCTCGCTGCAGCCAAAGAAAGCCACAGAAGCCATCATTGTTATTTGAAGATGATGCTGTTAATGGAGAACCCTTCTTCAGCTCCCAAACAATGCTGCTTCCTTCAGCTGCTAAGGCTCCAGTGGTAACTCCTTGTTCTTTTAGAATGAACATGGAACACTTAGTCTTTTTATAGTCTATCTTCTCTGTTAGGTACTGAATTTAACTCATTTTAGCAATGGTAACTCTAGCAAATTGGGACTGGAAACAGGGAAGATTGAACTCTTACATGTACACTCTCACTATTAGCCTAATAGAGGCTTCAAAATTTTCTTGACCACTTACCCTAAATTTGTTTGGTTTACGCTAAAAGCTGTTCATGAGGATGTTTTGAAAGCCCTCAACCATAAAATAACACTATAAGGAACAAACAGCTTACCACTGACTCAGTAGCCAGGCTTCACCCTTTGTATTACCCTACCCAAGCTGATTGAGATGTATAAACAGGCTTCTTACTGGCCCTCCCTTTTGTGTGCTCATGCCATCCTCTGTCTTACAAGCTTGGCCCATGATGTGCTGCCTGTCTGGTTGTGCTTTGGAATTGAGAGTAGGAGATGCAAGGATTTAACAGAGTTGTATCTGAAATGGACATTCCTGTACGTGTGCTTCCTGGCACTCTTCAACCAGATTCAAAAACCCATAATATTTGAAATAAAAAATCACAAACCGGAATGTATGGGAGGTAAATATGAGAAGTCAAGTATGTTGCCAGTGTCCTAGACCTCTGCAGTAGGCAAACTGAGACTCTGCTATTCCACAGCAGCATATGCTTTTTATATATAACCACTAATTCTGTGTCATCAAAATTCTCTTAATTTTGCAGGAGAAAGTAAAACCAGCACAAGCACCACCTACCTTTAATGAGGAAGAAAAGGAAGATCTGCCAGATAGAACAGTGAAGTCTAACCAGGTAGAAGATACATTGTGGTGTTCAGAAGAGCCTGGAACAACTCCTATGCCTAGAGGAACAGATGTTTCAGAGCAGCAAACAAAGGAAAAAGTGAGGGATTTTCTTACATTAATCTGAAGTTTGGTAAAGATTCAGTTTAAAAGCCCCACAATCTAACAGTGCTGCTCTGGGACAAATATTTTTCAGGATTGCCTGTTCTATTGCCAAGGAAAGGGTAACTGTCTCCATTTAGCAAAATCACTTGTCAGTCAAACAGCAAATTGATTTAATGGGATTTAAAAGTTGTTTCCTAACTGATGTCCTTGAGAAGGGATTGAGATTTTTTTGGGGGAAAGAGGTAGGCAGAATCTGTTTCACTTTTCCCTTCAGAGTGGGTTGGGTAATCTTCATTTATGTAAGCAGAGCTTTCCCTTAAAAGATAGCCTATAGTAAGTTGTAGACTTTTCTTCAAGCTCAGTTACTTTGTTTCACCAAAATGTCTGATGAGTTATCAGGATAACACTTATCACTTTATAACTATGGCCTTCAGGATAGTGAATTTTTGCAGGGCAGTACTATTGCAGAATAGTATTGATGTGTATTGTTGGGTATTATTGCAGAAGCTTCAGCAGAACTGATCTTGGGCACAGTCTTACTGAGTGATTTTTGAGGAATTACCAGCTGATGAGTTTCCATTGTAGTTCTTATTCTTGGCGCTTTTCCTGAGCACGTTCAAGGTTCAGGTAGTGCTGTTCACTCCAAAGTATCCCTATCCATACCTAGTATGAACTGGGTCACTCAGAGATACTGGCAAAGCAGTTTAGTGCAGCCTTGTGGTGCATGTGCAACATGACATAGAGATGAGGAGAAAACCTTACACAGGAGGCTGCTTATCAGTACTGTCACGGCGTAGGGCACAGGAGGAAACTTGCCTTCCTTTCAGAGCTGAAATGTGTATTCTTCTCTTTATCAAACGTCCCTTGATAATCTGCATGTTCCTATTCTGTCTGGTTGGGAAAAATGAGTTGAATACAGTTGCCTGCTTGGTAATGGGTTGCAGAACCCTGACCACTGCTGGAATTTAACCAAGAAAGCTTTGCGGGGGTTTTTGGGCAAACCTGAAATAAATAACAGGTTGATGTGTTACTATATATAAATTTTTTTTTTTTTTTTTGTGAAGCCTTTTGCAGTAATATCTTCAGAGCCAGCTGGCAGTTCAGATCTGTTTGCAATATCACCATCAGCTCTGGAGAAAGATGTCAAGAGCCAAGCTAAGAAAGTGTTAAGCTTGTTTGAGGAGGAAGAAGAGGAGAGACTGGAAGATGATGATGGCATTAAAAATGCACAGAAAGAAATTGGTGTGGTGAGTGTAGAGAAGTTGTTGAACCCTGGGAAATAGTATTTCTCTCTGCTACTCCAGGCAAGGTTTTGTTTTTATCTTTCCCTCTCTTCATGTCATAGGGGCTGATGTTTCTCAATTTCTAACCTTCCAGATTCTTGGGTGAGAACTTATTCCTGCTCTTTCTTGTGATCCTGAATCTCTTTTATAAATTTTCCTGTCCCACTAACTTGAAAGCATTTTGCTGCATGCTAATATGAAAAGAAACTCTGTACAGATGTTTTGGTGCAGCTACTTGATTTTTGCTTTACAGAACTGACTCTTCAGTTACTCCTCAAAGCCAAAGCTACTAGAAAGTGGAAGGATGCGGAGTTCTAATCCTTGTGTTTTATCCTTTTTTTTTTATGTTATTGCAGTTTGTTTTCTGGATATATGCCTTCAGACTTAGCTTCAGCAATAATTATCTTAATCCTATGTTTACTTCTGTTTTTCAAGTATGTGTGTTCATTTGTTAAAAAAGCTTCCAGCTACTGTATTATTACTGTCTGGCTTTTCTGATATAGCGTATACCATCAAAAGGTGAACTTGGAATTTTCAGCAGCACTATCCTTGAATCTATGTTCTTGTTTCTACTTGATGCAAATGTATCAACATTTTTTCTGTAAATTTGTAGTGTCAAAAAGTACATACTATATACTACAGTGAACAACAAGGTTTTGTCATAGTGTGACACGTAAATGAAGTTGCCAACCCTAAAGGCTATGTGGACTTCATTCAGAAGCCCTTAGAACTGAATGAAATAGATGACTGTTGGAGAAAAATCAGTTTAGAGCAGCTTCTGAGTTAAAATGGATTGTTAGTTTGGGCACTTGTTTACAATGTGTGAACATATAGTGTGTTTGTTTTTTTGTGGGGATCACACTGGGAGATGATTGAAAGAAGCCGCTGATGCCTTAAGAATTTTTAGCTTCTATTTTTCATGTATCTGTAGCTTTGGTGTGTAGTTCTAGATTTCATAAAGTGCTAAAAACCTCCAGTCCAGCATTTTAGACAAAACATTGCTCTCAATTGAAAAATCCAAGGGCGCTTTACTGCCTCAGAGCCCCAAAATATGTAAACAACAGTGAATTGGGGGGAGCAAGCTTGGGGTGGTTGACATCATCACATGAAGTTGTAATTGGAGAATTGGGGCCCGATATGTTAATAAGACAACTTATAAAAAGTGAAAATCTTGTGACTTGGCATCCATTTTGGGTGTAGCCTCACGAGTAGGCTTTGTCTTCCCTGAATATACCTGTAGGCCTTCATTAAGTTTGTCTGCTTTTTATTCTCCTAACTTTGTCTGGCCTCTGTCTCATGTAACCCTGTTTTAGGCATCACCACATCTGTCCTATGAATTTGGGAATATAGAAATCCTTTCAAATCTCTCCTTCAAAACTATCAGCATGTAGTAGTCACAAAGTGATTAAGATGCTGAAATGCATATTCATGCAAAAACCAGAATGGTAATTTAAGAACTTAACGTTTTTGATAGACAAATCTGAAAGGTGCTGCTATTTTTCGTGCTTATTTCAACTTAATACATGTTTTGTGTGTGGATAATTCTAGATGTGCATTAGGTTTTAACGTATCTGGGCCTAAACAGCAGTTCTAGTTCTCTAAAAATGTGACCTGGCTTTTGATATGAAATTAAAGCTGATGCACAGAGAGGCTGAGAATGTAATAAAAAACTACAGTAATAAAAATCATAGGGAGAGGGTGTTTGGATGAAAAACGGTGTATTGGAAATGAAACTTAGTAGGCGGCCCTTTGGGCTTCCTGGATATAGGAAAGGGGAGAATCCGGCTTTATTCTTATGATGACCAGTCTTGCTGCCTGGATTTTGTGTCTGATGTCATGATGCTGGACATCCAGTCATGTTCTAAAGAGGCATTCTTTCATTAGAGTTTTTTCAGAACAGACAGATGGGTGCTGAAACATAGTTACTGGCCTTTCCCTGGATATCTGAGTGGGACCTTCGTCTTTGAAAGCCAGACCTGGGTGCATACAATGACCACAATCATAAAAAGACATTGGTTTTGGTGTTCCAGGAGCTGATACTGGTTCCTTTGCCAGGCAGTGGAGGGCTTACAGGGTGATATATTTAACTTCAACCTTCCCCACACCCATAAATTTGAAAGTACAAGTTCTTGCCAGAGGCAGTATGTTCTGTTCTTCCTGTGGGTGTTTGTTTGCTTTTACAGGAGAAGAATAGAGAGTCTAGCAACAATAATTGGCCTTCTGTTAAAAAATAAAAAATTAATCTATTTTTTTATTCTTCTTTGAACAGGTAGCTTAGGAAGATAACTAAAGAGATTCTCTTCCTTTCACTTCTATGTCCTGTATCCTTAGCTGAAATTTTTGAGGCATAGAAGTCTTCCTGGAATATAAACCTTACTGTGCATTCATGATCAATACTGAAAACTTTTTTTTCTTTGAAAGAAGTTTCACAGATATATATAGCAGCAGCTGGATCTTAGATCAGCAGAGACAGATATATTGTGGTCAATGTCTTCTCATCAAATGGAACTGTAAATACAAATTTACATTGTCAATTTTGCAAATTTGGTCAAAATAAACCAAACCAGCAGTTAAAGCTGTTTTTTTGTTACCACTGCAGGGTTATAGTATAGCCTCAGGGGAATTGTAACCTGCCTTATCACAAGGCAAAAGCCTACTTACAGAGGGGTTTTCTCAATGTGTGGACCTCTCTCCTCTCCTTTCAGGCTTCTGAGAAAAGTACTTGGCCCAAAAGCACTGGGGTTTTTCAAGATGAAGAGCTTCTCTTCAGTCACAAACTTCAGAAGGACAATGATCCAGATGTCGACCTCTTTGCTAGCCCCAAGAAGTCAGTGGTGAGTTCAAAGCCCTCCTCTGAACCTCCTATTTAAAAACAGTCTTTGAAGTGTACAGCATACTGGTGTTCCTTGTTTGGACACAGCCTAGAAGTCACCAATTTCCAGGGAGGGCCAAATGCTCATGTCAGGTATATACTGGCATCATGGGCTGAAGGAGATGTGCTTTGGATCTGTGCTTTGAATCATCTCTTCTTTATCCTTTGTTCTTTTAGTCTGCAAACCGTATCCTGAAGCCATCACCTGGAGGAGGGCTTTTTGGGGATGATGATGAGGATGATCTCTTCAGTAGTGCTAAAACAAACCTTCCGGTACCTGTTTCTCTACTGTAAATGGCTTATATAAAAGAGATTGGAAAGAAGTGTGTGGAAGGGATTTTCTCCATAGATATACCCGCAAGAAATTAAGTGATTTTTCAAATCTTTTAGAGAGAACAGAAATGGTCATTGTGATCCTGAAGACATTTGGAGCAAACAGATGTGTTGAGTCTCCCAATGTTGAGATGAGAGAATTGGATTGTATTTATTTTTGTGTACCACTGGGACTGGCTTAGGTGTAAGAGAACACACCGGAGCAGAAATCAGAGTAGTAGAGTTTGTTTTGTTTAATTGCTTAACTTGTTTATATTATTTTCCTGTTGTTCGTGCATGACTTATGAGCCTTGCTCTATGAGTTGTGTAATTCAAGTTCTGCAAGTTGATTTGATCTGAGGTAGTGATGCAGTATTAAAATCCCAATGGTCACCTGATTGGTTTTAGAGGGCAAGTAGCTACAGTAATGAACCAGATAGACTGCGTTACAGGTGGTCTGAGGTCAAAGTCCTAACATGCATTCTAAACTGCTATCTTAAATGTAAGTAGCTTAATTAAATGGAAACTAACTTTTACTTTAGTATATTTTCATGTTTATAACTGGAAGTTAGGCTAGAAAACTGTCAATAGTTCCTGGAAACAGTTTCTTTGAGGACTGCAGACCAGGTGGTTTTAAGTAATTAGTGCTTGGGAGCTATATATGGAACCTATTTGCTTGAAAACATAAAAATAGCACTGTTCCTTAGCTAGCTTTGTGCTTTTATTTTCCCTGCTGTTTTGTTTATGAGGAAATATGCATGCATTTGAAAGTTTGTTGAAACTCTTATTATTCATTGTTAGCATAGACAGCAAAGGTTGAGGTAGACTAAAGGAATGGAGGAATGGAAGGCCCTTGCAGAGCCAAAAGCCAGTGCCTATTGTAGTGTTGCTTGTGTTCTTTTGGGGTCTTGTTTTGAATCTGCACACCATGCTTTGTATCCATTCGTGTTGACTTGTACCCATAATGCTTTCAGAAAATAGCTGAGAAGAAAACCCTTCAGACCAGTGTTGGCCCTTCCTCAGTGAGCAGTAACCTAGAAAATGCGTTAAGTGCTAAGCAAGATGAGACTCTGAAGGCAGCAACTACAGAGGCAAGTACTTAAATCTTGAGCCTTGAACAGCATGCAAAGAAAAAGGAGATGTATCATCCTGTTTTAAGTAAGTGTCTTGGAAAGATGAAAACTAATGCCTGGATTCACTGGCTGCCAAGCAGCAATGCATGGCCAAACTTCTCTGCTTATCAGCAGGTGCACTGTTACTAGCAAGAAGCTTAAATGTTATTGATGCAGTGTTTTATTTATTGTCCACACACTTTAAAAAGTGAAGTGGCAGTGAAGAGCTACACCCTAGGTCCAGTAGGACTGAAAATGAGTTGTTTCTTCTTCTCTGAAGTGCCAGTGTCTGTTAGGGTGAATGTGATCTTTAAAGACAGCCTTTCTCAGAAAGGAGATCAGGGCATGCAGCACAAATCTGTGTCAGTTGAGACTCTTATCTTGGAGACTTTGTGATGAACAAACAAGACTCCTGTCCTTAATCTTGCAGAATCAAGGGTCTCTGAGAGAGATGGTGTAGGTCTGAGTTCTGGCTTGTGCCTCACCAGAACTGCTTAATGGATGTTCATGTGTAGGAGATTAGATTTTTGTTCTAGGGAGTGGGAGTTGTTTTTTCTCCCCTGGGCTGAAGAACACAGAGCAAGCCTGTAGGGCTAGTAATTACCATGTCTTCCCTTATTGTAAAGTGTTCCTTGAAGTGTAGAACCAGGTTCATCTTCCTGGTTTTTGTAGCTACTGACAGCCTGGTATAGGAATGGTTTCAGCCTGTCTGAGGTTCAGCTGAACACCACATGCAATTAAGTAGAGACAATCTCCTCAGATACTAGGATTCTACTGTCCTGCTGTCAAGCCCTTCAAACTAGTGTCCCAACCCTTGCAAACCCTCAGTTACTTCAGCCTAGCTGAAGGAGCTCTGACTGCCCAGTCATCCCAACAGCAGTACTACCTAGCTCACAGAACCATGCAGACTACAAACTTCTGGATAACAAGTCCTGGGAAGAGCACCTTAGCTGATTTGATTCATTCCTTGAGTCCTAGAATTGACCCAAGTCTTCAGACCAAACAGCTGCTCTTGCTGTTTTAGCCTAGTCTTTCTGGCACTACTGGCCTGTTTTTCTTTTGAGGAGCACTCACTTCTCTGAAGCTGTTTTCTTGAAGTCTGAGTGGAACAATTTTGAAGCCCTCTCAACTTTCATGTGGGCTTCATTGAAGTCTGTAGCCCTGCTACAGCCAGTCACAAAGAGAAAATTTACATCATGACCTGGCAATATGGCTTCAGAGGATTTTAGGGGACAGAATAAGCAAGGAGAGAGAAAGTAGCAGTCCCGGTTTGATTTGACTAGTGGAGGCTGTGACTTGGAGAAGATGCATGTTATGTACTTTACCATGGCAAAGTGTAAGATTGGGTAGAAGGTAGGGTGAATGAAATGTGATAATGATAATGGGCCATGGCATGTGGGAAACTGAAAACTGAGTGACTATAGCTCCTATAGTGGTATAATGTGATGATAACAAGGTATCTTCAAAATAAATTGGTAAGCAATTAGCCATTTTCTGTAGATGTACTAAAATGCAAACTGTGGTCTGGTTGATAAGAACTTCTCAACTTGTTTAATGCAATGTAATTTTGTGCAGAAATCTACAGATCCTGTTCCCTTTAAAACCAAAGAGCCTTCATCTCGGATTGGAAAGCTACAAGTAATTAAATTTACTGGCACTTTAACTTTCAAAAAAAAAAAAAAAAAGACCATCTTCCTTGCCTCACTGATGGCTTTGCCTGAAACCAAATCTTATTGCTTCCTCACCTTACTCTTGCAACATTATTATTTTTTTCAGATGGCATATTTTTGATTGCTTTTTCTGTATTGCATGTTTAATATTATTTCCTCCTTCTGTTTCAGTCCTGACTCTAAGCAGCACTATTTACTCATATTTGGGGGGCAGAGGGTGGGCTTTTCTTTGACCTGCTATTGTTCTCAGCATTATTAAGTATGTTTAGGGACTTACAGAGGTACGTTCAGAGACTCTTAGGGGGGGCTATGGTTATGTCCCTCTACTGATGTGAAATGACTAATAACTGTCTATATCACAGTACCATTCAAAGTCAGAACCATTGTGTCTTCAGACAGAATATTGAGCTACATAGGTGATTGGTCTGGCATAAGTTGACCCTGCTCCTGTTCCTGAAGCTCTTATACAGAATAACAGTGTTGACCACTCCACAGTTTTAGTGAGACAGAGCATGTGGGAGACACCAAAATTCATAGGCCTGAGAAAAGCCAGGCACTTTAGAAGTAGAACTTGAATACCCAGATACACTATTTCTTGCTGCTTCTCTGGAACCATACTTGCTCTGGAGCGGTAGTAATGTGATCTCTTTTTGTGTGTACGTTTTTGTTTTCTCTGTTTTGTAGGCTAACTTAGCTATTAACCCTTCAGCCTTACTACCTGGCGCAATGCCTAAGGTCTCCAATGTCAAGTCCCCCTTACCAGTGCTGGACACTGCATTACATGAGCCCAGGGATGTACAGAACAGCGAAGCCTTCTCTGCTGCAGGAAGCAATGAAGAACTCGGTGTAAGCTTTGATCAGCCCATGCAAGCGGACACCTTGCACAGTGCCAATAAGGTAACCTTGGTATTTAGGATGAGAGGAAGGGACATTAAAAACACTGTCCTCGTGCAGGTGTTTGTTTTGATATGCAAGTTCTGCTAACAGTGTGGTTTATCTGAATCTAAGTGGAAGTGTGACAATCTAATCCCCTCTCATTTCCATGGATCACTGAAGAGAAAGTCTAGCTCAGCACCTATACTTAGCTCTGTAAGGGGCTTATGCCTATACCTGGTGCCTTTTTTAAGTACGTGTGTACCTTTTCCAAATACTGGATTTCTTTATTGGTTGAAGGCATGTTAGCATAACATCTTGTCCTATCCAAGGAGACACCAACCTAACAAAACATTTAAAAGACATCTTTAAAAGACATCTTGCTAGACTAACTATAAAATATGTTACAAGAAGCTGTTTTGACAAGCTATCCAGAACACATCACTGCTGTAGGTTGACCTTTACCTCCTCTGTGGATAAAAATGTCATGCTGTCCTGAACTGTCACTCTCAATTCTTTTTCAAAGAAAACATTTGTTTTCACACAAAGCAAAACAAAAAAAGTGGTACAGTTTTTGACATGGCAAATCTCTGCCTCCTGACTCACTTGTTTTTCACTCACCTTTTTACTTTGTGGACTGCAAAAGGCATATTCTAATTAAAGATTTAGTGGTTCTTTGAGAAAATAGAAGTGTCAACCATGTAGTTAAGATTTAATTGGGGTGCTTATGATTTTATAAGTCTCTGGTGTTTCCTGAGTGCAGCAGTTTGAGTAAGATAACTTAAAATCTTCACTTTGATTCTTTCTTCCCTTAATGCTGATGAGGCTGTTCACTACTAGATGAGCAGCAGAGATGACTTGGGAAGATGCAGTAGACATCACCACAAAGGCTGACACGACCCCTTAGTGACAAATGGGTTTGAAGCCTGTACATCAGACTAACGGATTGCCATGTAGGCATAGTTGTTTCCAATAGCGGCTTGTCCCAAGACAAAGCTTTCTATTGTGATGCTTTTAAACAGATAGGCTTGCAAAGAATAGAGTGCCTGTAGCTGCATATGATCAACCTTGAATGTTCATTTTATTGTAGTGATGATGCATGATTTTTACAGAAGTAATCTGAGAAGAAACATTTCAATAACTATACAGTGAATGCTTTTTTGTGGCTCAGGTTACATGTTGTAATTTTGGCATATCATTGCTTCTTCAACATTTCAAGTTTGAGTGTAAATATATCCAATCAAATGCACTTTTTTCCAAAGGCTGGAACAAAGCACCCTGCTCAGCATTCTGCCTGCCGTTTCAAAGAATCATGCATGGAGCAGTTAACAAAAGGGAAGAAGAGGTTGTAGTGATTCATTTCCTACCCGTGTAAACACTCCTGTCCGTGTGGGATAGGGGAGAGGCTATAATGGATGTTTGCAGGGGGCTTCCTTAAAAGCATCAATTAACTGCAATAGGCTATGCATAAAGTGAAATTGCTTGGAAAATACAATTAGTCATGGCTTGAACTGCAGTGTAAAAGCCCCTAGATTAGCTAGCTGTCAGACTGACTAAGGTATTACCTAAAGGCAAGGGGCTAGAGTGGCTTGCTGACCTGTTGTGGCTTTACTTGCAAGTGCTGTTGCTTTTGTACACCAGTTCCACCTGCTGTGGAGTGAGTAAGGGCAGAAAATCAAAAGTCCTGGGTTCTATTTCTGAACCTTTCTCCAAACTACTCCAAGCTTGAATGTCCCCTGGGGCTTTTTCCTTATGTATAATCCTGCTCTGCTTTTCCTCCTTCCTTGCAGACCAGGATCAGGGTTCCAGGAAAGCGCAGACCCCCTAGCAGAATGGCACGCCGTCTGGCTGCCCAAGAGGCTGAAGTGAGTGACGAGATGGACACTGCTAAAGAGTCACAATTCTCTCTACCAAAACAGACGACAGCAATAGCAAACATAAAGGAGCCTCTTGCTGTTGAAGCAGAGTCCCAGGAAAATGGCTCTCTCTCTAGCTTGTCACAACCAGCTCACAGCAGTGTTTTGTCTGCTGGGACAGACAATCTCCTTCCTCCAGAATCCACAGAAAATGGGGATGATCTGTTTGAATCTGAAGACCTTTTTGCAAGCAGCTCAACACCCAGACCAGCTGCACAGTCAAAGCTGAAGGAGGGAATGCCAGACAGTGTGGCTAACAAACCCATCAAGGGCAGGGAGAAAAAGCCTGATCTGGGTTATCAGGACAGCAATGATCTTTTCCAGTCTGTACAACAAAAATCTTCAACAAAAAGCAGCCCGATACCTTTTTTGGAGGAAGAGGAAGATTCTCTCTTCACCTCTCAGAAAACTGGAAAAAAGGAGTTAAAATCTGCTGTCCGCCAAGCAATTGACCCTACTGCCCAAGATATCTTTGAGGTAATGGCTGAACCTGCCATGTTGGCTTTTTGTTCCCCAGCGCCATATGCAGACCCCTCTTAGGCCTAATGGCAGCTGCTGAATAGGATGGGGTGTGCAGGATACATAGTGAAGTAAACTCTCAATCCTGCTCTACTGCTGGGCAATGGAAACCCTTTCTTTGGTTTTTCACCCCCTAATTAGCAGCAGTGGTTTAGAAGGTGGAACCGTAACACAGAGCAGGCATGCACAGAATGTGCTGTGACAACTTATCTTTTTCAGAATAAGGTATTTGGTTCTTATCTGTTAACTGTCTGTTCAATGCTTAGCAGCTCAAATAACACCTTAAAAAAAGGAATAAAATCAGTGGGCTGGGCACTTGACACAAGCCTCTGTACTTGAGCTTGTACTGTGTTGTACTTGACCTGTGTACAGTCTACTACTAAGGCACTTGTGCCAAGTCTGCCATGAGGAAAAGGGTCTCAAATTTCTTGCCAGTTAGGTTGGCAAAGATGTCCCAGGTCATTGAGTTCATCCTTTGACTGATAAGCTCAAGAAGCCCAACTCTTCTAAACATCTCAGCTGCTGTGTACAGATAATTTGACTATTCACTTGAAGTGTGTTGTGGATTAATGAGATCTTTCTATGTTTTTCTCCAAGGATGATATATTTGCTACAGAGGCAATTAAGCCAATGACCAAAATGAAAGACAAAATGCCAGAGACTAATCTGTTTGATGATAACATTGATATTTTTGCGGATCTAACTGTAAAACCAAAAGAAAAGAAGACCAAGAAGAAGATGGAACAGAAATCCATATTTGATGATGATATGGGTAAGTGTAAGTATAAGTAAAAATCTTGCTCCTAGTGTTGTAATACCATTTGGAGTTGCATTTATCTAAGATGTTTTAGAACCCTCTGCTTTCTTTTACTTTTCAGCTGCATTGAAATCTCTGGTCATCTTTGGATTTTAATCTTGGATGAAAACTTTCTAGATTTGTAGAACTAGAATGGCATTTAAGTGGATTAGGAGAGTATATAAAACTATTCTGCAGAAAAGTTTCATTTCTGTAGGAATCTTCTCACCTGTAGGAATTACTCCATACAAGTTTCTAAGAGATTCATCTCATGTTGTTACAGCTCTGAGACAGATAATGTATTCAATTTGCACAGCTTTTTGTATTGTACTTTCAGGTGAGTCACTGATATGAACAAATTAGCATCTCTTCCCATCCTGCCTTCACTGTCGTGTTAACTACCTTGGAGCCCATATAAGCTTTTGTTTACTTTCATGTATCCAGGACAATTGATAGATACTACACCTGAGAGCAAATGTTTGCCATGTATAATTTATTGGAAAAACAGCAAGCTGTAATGTGAAATCATGCAAAGCACATGCTCCCTTCTTCTCCATCAGCAGAGATACCGAAAGTAATTTGATTCTCAGCTGTTTCTGTTCTCAGGCTCTTCATGTTCATAGCTCTTCTCTGAGATTGCATGTATTTCTTTTCTAAGACAAAAAATTCCTCTCTAGTTTTGGTTCTTGTCAAGTCTTCATTCCCTCTAACTTATTCAAATTGAACCTGACTTACTGCTGTTTTACTTGGAGTGCTGCTAAGCATTCGAGTCTGATGGCTGAAGTCTATAAATGTGCTAGAAAACTTGCTGGAGAATGAACATCTTGAGATTTCAAAACCTTCTCAACTGATATAAAAAATAAGACTTACACGTTTGATAGGAAGGTATTTGAAATACATATTGGATGATTTCCTAAAATATCTTATTTTAATAATTTACATTTTTTTCATGTAGTCTATAGTAAATGAAAGAATTTACCAAGCAGTTTACCCCTTACAAATATTCAGCACAAAAATCTGGACTGAATGTTGAAAAAACAGTTGTAGAGTGCCACTTGAAAACTAGCCACAACAGAACCTGTTGTTTGTAATTCCACTTTTGGCATTGACTCTGGTGCTAAAGCTTTGTGTTTGATGTCACAGCTGATCTTGATGCCTATTGCATCTAAAGCACCTGCATCTGATGGACTTCATCTTCCTCTAGAGTGGTGACTGTTTAGTGGTACAGCCATAGGTATGCAGCTTCCTAGTGCCCATGGAGCTCCAGAACACCAACAGGAGTGCAGGGAGATGCCTGAAGATGAGGATGTCCAGCTGGCAGTAGAGTTGTGGAACTGGCACTTGCCTACACTTCACATTAAGGACTGGCTTAAGTGATCATGGTAGCACTTTATCAGAGCTGTATATTGTTGTCTTAGGAGAGCCTTTCTGCTGCAGATGAAACAGTAAATAGCTGCAATTTGAAGAGGGTGAAGGCTGCAGGCTGTTTTCTTTCATCCTACCACAACTTCCAGTCACTGGAGTTCTCAATCACCTTATGGCTGATGTCACCTCTGCCTGTCTGCAAAACGGTGACTGAGCTTTCTTGTGCTCTGACAAATACTGGTTTTCCTGGGCAAAATTTTTCTATTCTTTAAGCCTTGTTATAAAATGGAAGTGATACCTCTCCTGCTTATGGCACTCACTGTACTTCAACTCTGCTGTAAAGCTAATGCATGTGATAGCTGCCTGCTTTGGAGTGATGCCAGTAGGGGATTACTCTTGTTTTGCTGCCTTTCTAAACTGCTCTTGTGCTGAAATGGAGTCCTGGATTATTCCTGTGTAATCCCTATGATCAGCACAGTAGCAGATACATGCTACATGGAAGAAGTAGTGAGAAGAGAGGAAAACACGTGATAGAGCACATTGTGCTTGGCCTCTGCTCGAGGTTAGGCTACATGCTGAAGATTGAAATAAGAGTTTTTATACTCTGGACTAGTAAATCACAGAATATTCTGAGTTGGAAGGGAGCCACAAGGATCATCAAGTCCAACTCTTACATGAATGGCCCATACGGGGATCAAACCCACAACTTTGGTGTTACTAGCACCATGCTCTAACCAGCTGAGCTGATCTCAGTGGCTATATTAACCTCTATATAACACCCATGTTTTCTTAGTAGGGATTCAAGAGCAGTTACCTGCTATACTTATACTGGCCTTGTGAACCACTAGTGATCCTCTTATCTCAGTCTTGTTGTTTTTTTTTTTTGGTTGTTGTTGTTTTTTGGGTTTTTTTTGTTTTGTTTTATACTCCAACTACATAATCTGAGTATCCTAAGTTTTTTAGTTTACAGTGAGAGATACACTGTTGTGTATGTTCAGGAAACCTCATGGCAACCCCTCAGCATGTGTATGGTAGCGGTTTCATCTCTTTCTATGAGCACAGTCCTAAACATGAGCAGTTCTACGTACAGCAAGAACTGCAGGACTGTGAGCTCTGCAGCTGGCACAGACTATCCATGTTGGACAGTTTAATTTTTACGTGGTGTTATCCTCCATCTTAATGGCAGTGTGATATTTTTCCACTCTGCGGTCCTAGTTACTCACATCAGAAATGCTTGTATTGAGGAAAGTGGTGGGAGACCTTGATTCAAGACTTTAGACAGACTTTTGAATATTCATCAGGATTGTGGTTATAGTTGTTTGCCTCCTTGCATCTTAGCAATGCTCTGTTCTCATGGGATTTATATTATGTTCTTTCTGTGCTGTAGATTATACTCATGGTTAGTGGATATCACCACTGTAGTCGCTAGCAATGACTATCTTTTCCTCTTCTGATTTTCTTTAGCAACAACCTCACAGCTTTTGAAATGTCTCAGGTTCCTCAGACACTTATGTTCTAGATAAGAGGGATGTTATCTGGCACTTGCACGATAAAATTTATTGTGGAGCTTTATTAATACTTTTCAAATGCTTATGAGAGCCTGAACATGTTATAATATACAAATATTATGCTGTCTACCGAGAAGAAAAAAAATTCTTAATTTGACTTACAGCTAACAGCTCCCACATATGTCCTTACAACTGCATCCAGAATTGCAAGTAACAGGAAAGCATTTGTTTATCACAGAATGTCCTTGGCAGTCACGGCTGTTTGCTGGAGTATCTTATGTACAATGTTACTTCTGTTTACTAGTCACTTCTCATTAAAATCTTTTTTTTTTTCTTTTCCCCTCTGTAGATGATATCTTCTCCAGTAGCCAAGTCAAGATACCCACTCCTAAAACCAGATCTTCCCAAGCAGCCTCAGAAGCAAAATCTGAAAGCAAGATCCTGAGCACGTTTGATGACCCACTGAATGCCTTTGGAGGCCAGTAGTTAAGGGGATGTGTTGCAGAGAAGCAGCCCTTCCTCATGCCCTGTCCAGTACTAATACTCTGGATTCTCTAATTCAGTAGAGCTGGAATGAGATGGACATGGATATTTAAATGAGATTACCTATTTAAAATAGTTAGTATTCTCTTGTGCTACTCAAATTCTGCTAAATTATATTTTTTAAAAAATACAGTAACCTCCTGCTATCATGTTTCCATGGTGCCCAGATGAATATAGCCTGTGCAATACCTGCAATGAAGTAATCTATTATATAAAGTATAGTTTGTTTTATTGAACAGATCTATAGATAAAATAATTGATAAATAGTAAATGGAGTCTGTCAAACTTGATCTGTCTGCATGTCTTACTTTCTTCTTTACCTCTTGCTTAGAATGTCTGCACCATGACTTGAAAGCAGTCAAAAACACTACCATGCCTTGTCTGGGTCAGCTGCCACCTACTGAGCTAATGGTAGGGTAAGGCTGGGTTCAGTATCAGATACAGCTTCTCTTACGGAATTAAGCAGTTAGGAAATCTCAAAGCAGGACCTGACACCAGTTAGAATGAGGTATTTCACATAGGCAGCTAATGTAGACTATGAAAATGACAACGGTTGATACTTCTCTGCCAATAAGAGTTTGTTACAAATGAGCACAGAGTGCTCCATGAAGACAACAGAAATCTAACACTGTCTTCTCTTCCAGCTGTAGGCCATTAAATGAGATTTTTCACCTGCCAGAGTTTTACAAATAACACTTTTCACAAAGTTCATCTGTACCCAGAGCATGCTTGGTCACTTCTAGTTTAACAAGCCTACGGACATACTTTATGCAGAGACTCTTTGGTGCCTAAAGGCTTGCTGTTTCCTTCTCATCCACATCACACTGTAGGCTGTTTACAGGAGGTTGCTACTCTGTGGAATCCCTCTGTCTGATATATTTGGCTTAACTTTGCTTCCTTTAATTTTTAGATTCCCTTCTGGAACAGATGCCATTAACCATACTTGTTACCCAATGGTAGATGCTTGCTCTCCTGCATGCATACCAGCACAGCAAATACCTAAGTACAGGAGGATCAAATGTTTATTTTATTGAACAAGTGACTGCCTACAATTCTGACTAGATTCGCTGCCTTTATGATAGTAATGTACTACTTTATCTCTGACTCTTAAGACTGTTCTGCTCTCTGTGAATTTAAAGCAGGACTTCTTTGAGATCAATTCCCACTTGCACTGAAGTCCTGATTCTGAGACATCTGCTTCAGTCTCTTGCTTCTCAAGTTGGATTTCCTTTATCAGGCACAGTAAATACTACAGCTGAAACATCCAGCACTAATGAGGGTAAAGCAGAAAGAAAGGTTGGAAAGGATAAAGGAGAAATATGATATACTGATTTGAGCCATAGGTGGGCCTGGCAATGATTCATGTGAAGTGGGGGGTAAATTGGGAGTAGCAGCTTGAAAGAGAGTGTGGGGGCTATTTGCAAATGGGTGTCTACAGTAAAAGCACTTGAACATTATTTATAGGCATTACATCTGCTACATATGCCTCATACATGATTTGGACTGCTTCTTTACTCCTTTCTTCTCTGCTGAGAAGGACTTCAAAGATATGATGGAGGAAAGAGGAAAAAGATGGTGAATTCTTCTTTTCTGCATCCTCCTGTCTTCTTGATCCTTCACATTAATAACTTCTATTAGCATTGCAAAGAGGGCTGTTCACAAGCCAAGAACTCTGAGGGCCAAGAGCACTTGGAGTAGAAGAAAAACAAGCTCCTGCCTTAAAGTGTTTCTTAAACTTTCATGTAAAAGTTCAGCAGAGAAAAGCTCTTCATAGAAACTTGCACTTTGATGTAGAACAGAACCTTTCTTCCCACCTAGTCTTTCTAAACTGCCACAAGGGAGAGTGTTCGTGCCTTTCCCTGTGTCTCTTCACTTATTAAAATATGTGGTCCTCAGTTTTAACAGACCGTAGAGCCTGGTCTAGGCACTTCACTTGTGGGAGGGCTTGGTCAGAACGGTAACTGTTTTGAGTTTTGGCTAGAGGATTTGGTTTTGGGCTCTGTTGGTTTTGGGGTTTGGTTTTTTTGTTTTTTTTTTTTTATTATTTTGGGGGTTTTTTGTTGGTTTGGTGTTTTAGTTTTTTTGCAAACTTGATAAACCATAGCTGCTTATTTCTGGGAAGGGTAGAGCAGAAGGCCCAGTATTACAGCATCCAGAAGCTCTGACAGAGGTTCCCATACCTGCTACATGCTTCTGGAAAGCCACAGTTTTAACTGGGCCTGAAACCTAACAGCTAGTCAGGGTAGGCCTTGTGTATTTTAAAACCTAACTGGAAAGTAAAGTGGTTAATGTAATTAGCACCTGCTAATAGGATAAGCTTGTTTTCTCTAGCCTGTGATTATCCAAAGCAACCGCTGCTTCTGGAGCCTGGCCTGGCCACCTTACGCTGAAAGGGGAGCACAATCGAGCGCTGAACTTCAGTGAGGGTGCCCGAGAGCTGCCAGGGCCGGGAATGCTCGCGTCCGGGCTGGAACAGCGGGGCGGCTGCCCGCGCTGAGAGTTAGCCCGCCCCTGCCTCCCGGGCCCAGCGCTGCGCTTCGACACACCGGCAATGCCTGGGAGCCTCTCGGCCTCAGCGTAAGGTCTCCGTGCTGACTTTGCAGGTTGGCCCTGAGCAAAGGCCGGCGGTGCTACGGCCGAGACGACCCGCCGGAGCCACCTGAGCTTTAATCTGCCTTGGTCGTCTCCCCGGCCCCGCCGCACTCCGCGTCCCAGGAGACAGCGCGTCCGCCACCGTCACGCGTCCACCGGTAGCGCTGGGGGCGTTGCACAGACTCACAGAGCAGTTTGGAGTGGAAGGAACTTGAAAGCCCATCCCGTTGCCCGGCCCTGGGCAGGGACACCTCCCACCGTACCGGGCTGCCCGAATCCCCATNCCCCCCCGGCGGCTCCGGCTGCGCTCCCGGTCCGTGCGTCCCGCCGGGCCCGGCCGGCTGCGGCAGCGGGGCGGCGCGGGGGGAGAGGAACCGTGGCTCCCCCTGAGCGGGCCCGGCGGCGGCAGGTGAGGTGAGACCCGCACTCGCTCGATGGGTTCCGGGCCCTCGGGAGCGCCGCTCCTGCGGAGTCCCTGCGGCGGCAGCGCCGAGCGCGGCGGGGCAGAGGGGCCGTGCTAGAACCGCCTCGGG
>VZRN01006653.1:324529-347375 GCA_013397935.1 Dasyornis broadbenti | reverse complement strand
TTTTTTCCTGATGGTCTGAGATATCTCATCCTTTCATAACTGTCTTCATTTATATTCTATCCAAAATTTGGAAGGTGGTAGCATTCCAGTGAAAATGTGTGAAGACCTCAATTTGTACCAGCTTTTGCTTATTATTTTTAATGCGTATTACATCTATATCTAAATGAGTTGACTATGCAGACAAATATTGTATAGAATTTGGATTCTATTTGCGTAGAATATGTAAATATTAAGTATGCTTACTTTCTTTTAACAAAAAATAGCCAAATTGTCCCAGAACTTGAGTTGAAAATGAGTATTACTAGATATTAGTAATAACGTTTTGATGGCCTAAAAATACTCCCAGAACAAAACAAAAGTGTTTGTAGCATGAAGTTTAATTAACTGCTGTGGTACTAAACTGTACGTGCCAACTGTGAGGTTCCAAACCAAGCTGGGATAAAAATGCATTTGCAGTTCTCACTGCTGTAACAGAGCTACCACTGATCACCTTAATGTGACTTTGTCGGTACTATGAGTAATACAAAACACCAGTCTGTGATTAAATTATTCAGCAGTTTTGTAGGTGGAAGTTTTACCCTGTTTTTCCTGTCACTAGACATAAAGTTCTGAAGTTCAGATAACAGGGAAAAACTTCCCTTATCTGATGACTGGAAAACGAGCAAGTATTCAGTAAGCCTGATGCAGTTTAACGCTTCTACAGACCCTCTGTTGAGCCAAAAGATTGAACTTTATGTGTGAGCTAATACCTTCTGAAAATCTTTATTTTTAATAACTGTTTGGAGGTTGGCTGTCATGGCTGAAGACTGCTCAAGTGCCTGTCCTTGTCCTGCTTCCTCTCTTCTTTCTCCTGTGATCCAGTTTCGATCCATCAGCCCTGCACTCTTCAAAAATGAAAACTCCCTTGAAGGCTTCTTGCCAAGCTCCAATTTTAAGTTGCTTGTTTGTTTCTTTTGTTTAGGTATTCCTGTCTCTCAGCAGCACTTAATTTGGAATAATATGGAACTGAAGGATGACTATTGTTTGAATGATTATAAGTAAGTATAGAATAAAATTATGTTTCTAATTAATGTTTCTAAATAATTGTTAGTATAAACAACAGAAAATGCTATTAAAATTTATTTATTGATATTTACAGCATTTCAGAAGGCTGCACTCTGAAGTTGGTTCTGGCTATGCGAGGTGGACCTGTTAACACCAGAAGAGGTAAGTGTTAAGTAAATTAAAAATAGTGGGTTTTATGCAATGTCTTATACCTGTAAAGAGCTTCTCTTAGGTAAGCATTTTAGACAATCAGACTTTAGTTCCAAATTAATTGGAAAAATACTTAACAAAAATGGGGGGATTTTTTTCCCATCGTCTCTTACTTAGCATATCAAGTGCATTTTCTTTACTCTTGGATTAAGTATATTTGTATGTACAGAATCATCAAGTCATAAAATCAGCAATTTTTCAGTTCAAGAAAAAATGATACTGGAATGTCATTATACAAATAGTTTTTAAGATATGCTTGATAAGAATCAGGCATTGCTACAGTCAGATTATAAACTTGGTTATGTGGATCATCTGTATAGGAGTAAAAATGAAGACATTCCCTTGATAATTTTCACCTGGGAAAAAAACTCTGCATATCTTCTAGGCTGGGAATTCCTGTTGTAAACTGAGCTGAGCTCTCAGAGGTGATCAAATTAACAATAATAATATTTTGGTTTTATTTTGTTTTTTTGTCTTTATAGTTCCCGTGAAAGATCCTATCAGGGAAATGGCTGAATACATGGATCCTGCTAGAGACAAGATCTGGGAGAAAGGGCCATCCAACAAACAAGTTACCTTCTTAGTATATCGAGAAGGAGATCGGTTGAATTTTTTCCGTGTGGTTGACCGGGGCGATGGCACTTTAACACCATTATCTGAATCTTTGAGGTAAAGTTGATTTTAATCTTTATATTGGTCTTCAGAAGTGGGTTGCTGTGTAATTTCCAGCTCTATTTGTTGGCTTTATCAAAAGAATATGTGGCATATTGCAAGAATTATTCCCTAAGAGCTATTAAATTGTTGTAACTGAGCGGTCTAACAGCACAGCAGTGCTTTGTGGTCAGTGGTTGTGCTGATGGTTCTCTTATCACTGTGCGCATTAATACAGTGAGATAAAACTGACTTCATACTTCAGGCAATTCTCAACATTCCAGCCCTTTCTGAAAGGGATCATGTTGCAGGAGAGTCAAATCAATATTTTATTAAAAACTTTGGTCAAGCACTTTCTCTAACATCTTAAGCCATTTGTTTAGTTTTATAAACATTTCTCTGTTCACAGAATAATTTTTTCTTATGGATATGACTTGGCAGAATGATTAGTCAGAAAGATCACAGATGGGCAGTGCAAAATCCCATGGGCTTTTTTTGGTTTGTTCTTTGGGAGGAGTAGTTGGTTAGTTGGAAGGGAGGGGTGGGTTTTGTTGTGCTTTTTGTGGGGTGAGAGATATTTTGGTTTGGGGTATTTTGTGTATATTGGTTTTTGTCTTATTTTTTTAATGTACTGAAGTAATTACCAATACAGCCAGCCTTTGGATGTACATAGGCCTCGGGTTAGCTACTGTTGAGGTACCAAGCTTGTGTCAATTGCTGTCAGAATCCAAGCGCTGTTATCATCAGAAGGACAAGTGTGTCACTTTACCTACTACACTGTAGTAAACAGTTAAGTAGTTTTTTTCCTAAAACTATCAAAATTTATATCTGTTAAATTTGCATTCTGTTTTTATATTGCAGCCTTTGGGTAGGTTCTTTTATCCCCTCAAGAATTTACTATTTGTACAGCTGTGAGGAAGGGCATCCCTGTTCAGGGAACTAGCTGTGTTTTCTCCAAGGCTAAGGCTCAGGCTGTTTCAAATGACTATTCTTGTTTCTGTTTGCATAGGGAAAGCAAGAGCTTTGTACTGGGTTTATATTCAGTTTCTATTCAGAGTGATACTACTCTTAAAAATTTTTATAAGAGATCCATACTTAAAAGCTGCCTACTGAATGAAAGATCCAAGTTGAATTCCCACGTTGTTATACAGGGTAGAAAGACCTAGTGTTTGATATACAAGGAAAAGGCACAAATATTTTAGATCTGCGGTTTTATCTTTCAGCCCCTGCACTTTTTCAGTAAAAAGCCACATATGGTACTCTTTGATGTAGGTTGAAACAAGCATAATTGGTAAGAACTGAGAACCTTGCTGCTTCACTGGGCTACATACACTTCTGGAAAGATGAGCAGACAGGTGTAATTCTTGTTCTTGCTGATACCCTGCCTGTTACCACTTTGTTCCTATTTATCCTTCTGATTCCAATGAACATCCAAACCCATTCAAAAAGCTAGGACTGGGGATGCTATTCTGTGGGTTAGTGCAAGGAATTGTCATAAGGGGCTTGAACTTTCCTTTTTCAGTAGAAGGGGCTCCCTGGTATCTGCCTACAAATTTTTGTGTGTGTTGATTTTTTTATTTCCCTCATTTAAATCTAGTGTGGACAATGGTCTGAAAGTCTTAATACTTTTCCATTGAGTAATCGTAGCGTATAGATTTAGTACTAATTTAATTGAGATTGGCTAAACATTGCAAATGGCAGGAATAAACCACACTCTTTTGGCTCTTGCAAGGCACCTGGGTAAGCCTTTCAAAGCACAGCAGCACATAGAAAAGTCAAGTACATTGGGCTTAAGAAATATGCTATCACTGCTCAAGTGAACCAGTTAGGTTGGATGCAACCTGAGCTGAAAACATTCAGCTTGAGTTGTTTGTCTTTTACTGTGCTTTCTATGGGAGTTCATTTATTAGCTTTTCTACTAGGGCAGATAGTAATTTGGAGGGGAAGGAAATCCTTTTTTTTTTTTGAATTTGTAATCATGGCTGGGTTAGATTGTGGGAAATGGAAGAAGTAGCAAAGGGAGGAGAGAATGGAAACAAATCAGACATTTTGTTTGATCTTTACAGAGGAAAGCTGTAGATCACTCTGAATGCTGGTGTTTTCCGTACTGGCAGATGTGTTTGTATGTGTGGGTATATTGGTGACTAAGCATTTTGAAGCACTTATTTATCAGCTTTTCTTCCATTGATGATATGTGGAACAGAATTTATTGACTGAAATCTAAAAATGAGACACTGGTTTTGGTCTTGTTTTATAGTTCCCCAGATAATTTTATTATATCTGTGGTTGAGTTAATGATTAATACTTGACAAAAGTACAAATGTATACAGTGATGATTGTCTCTGGATTAAAAGAAGAATGTTGAAGATATGGTGGAGGACTTGCAGACATGGGTGCTAAAAGGGTTTCAGCAAGCTAATAACTCTTGAGACATGAATTTTAAAAGCAAGAGTTCAGGGATGTTGACACCTACAGACAGGGCAAAGGAAAATTTTAAATTTACTCATTGTAAAATGAAAATATAATTAATATCAAAACTCCCTGTCGAACTTATAGAATCATACAATCACATTAAAGCAAACAATTTTTGTTACTCTTTTTTGCGTGTGTGTTTTTGGCCCCTGTTTGTCAGAAAATTGAACAAAAAGGATAGCAATTATTTTTGCATTAAAAAAATTCAAAAACCAACCAAACCAAGAAACCAACCAAACATGAGACATACCGCTTTACTTTCTATCCTTATCTTGCAGGCAAGAAGGTTCAACAAATTCTTTTGACTCGGTGTCGTAAACCTTTGTAGTTAAAGTTTTGAAAAATTTTTTTTAGTGTTGAGTTTTTACCAGGAGAACTATGTATATGTAATATGCATGCTAACTGTCCCCATATGGAACTATTCTGGTTTTGGTAAGAAACGACCGGTCTATTTTACTGACTCTTGCTTTGAATTTGCTATCTTGCTCTTCACACTGTCTCCCAGCTGTGCTACCTTTGGAATTTTGCTACATTTTAGGAAATGGATTTGGAGAGTCAGTGCAAAAAATGCTGGCTCTAAGGGCAGCAGAATATTTCCAAGAATCAGGTAAGATGCAAGCTCTAATTAGTGGTATTTTTTTTTTGGTACTGACTTCCTCATGACTTTTAGTTCTTCCTTGATCTCTTTCGGAGAGTAGAAACTTGAGCTAAATCTACGAAGACATTTTTCAGAACACAGGGGAATTAGGGGAATTGCCTGATTGTCATGATTTCTAGATGCTGACAACCTAATGGAAGAACTAAAACACTCTTTAAAATGTGCTGCATACAATGTTGAAGATGCATCAATTTGTAATGAATTGGACACTCCTAATAGTTCTTTCATTTCACTGTCAAATGTTGAATGTGTGTTACTGATTAATGCTTCATTGCTTCATAGGAAAAACAAGTTGGATGCTGATTTTTAAAACTTTGAGGTTTTGCATTCTGTTAGAACACAGAAGGGAAGAAGGAAATGTCATGCTATAAACTTCAGTGACTACTGACTGAAAATATTTTGTCTTGCGACTAGCAATTCTAATCTATTTCTTTTTCCAATTGTGAGACTCTGGAATCTTTGGAAACCTAAACTGATCTTTTTTTTTTCTTTTTTTTTTTTTTTATTTTGAAAAGGAGAAATAGAATATCACATCCACATGGGTGACCCCTCCATTTCCATTTATGGTGAGAACACCCCTCAGGATGGATAGAAATTTGGACTTTTCCTTCCATGCCAGTGTCTGGTTAATTGGAAAACTGATCAGCTTGTTGTCTGAGTCACACACTTAACAGCTTTGGCCATATCTTCAGGAGACATTTGTGGAACTGGATATCCCCTCTGTGGGGAAAATATATAGTGAGTGTGAACCAACTGTATATGATATAACAACTTCCCAGAAGCGTGGCTATGTTCAGATTTCAACAACATCACTTTATTCTTGTAAGGATGCTGATGTGGATAAATGGATTGGAAACGTCTTTGCATACAGTTTTACGTAATGTTTTGTCAACAGACCAACTACGGGATATGACTTCTTAGTTGTGAGAGTACTCTCTACATTGAAAACCTAATAACTTGCTTGATTAGAGGGTGAATACAAACTTTCTTTTATTTTCAGTGGTGGTTCAGTTTATAATTTATATGCTGATGATGAAGATGAGACAGAGGCTTCACCTTCTGGCCAACAGATTATTGAGAATTCAATCACAATGAATAAAATGAAACTGCTCAAGGCCAAGATGGAGAACATGAATCTGAGTAAAAAGGTGAAATTGTGATTTCAATTTTTCTGTTGTAAAATGGCTTGGGCTTTGCTTGTGCTGACTTTTCTATAAAGCAGATGAGATACTCTGCTGATTTGAGAAGTGAAGTTATCACAGGTAGATGATTTCTCAACTATTGTTTATGTAAATACTATTGTATAAACATTCTGCTGAGAGGCACTGGCTTTCCTTGAATCTACCTGCCCTCATTCAGCAAAGTCGTTACTGGTCTTGGATTTATTTGCATGGGTAGGTTTTTTGCGTGGGTGGGTTTTGTGGTTTCGTTTGTTCGGGTTTTCTTTTCTTCCAATACTTTTCAGTAACATTGTTTGCAGTACTGCTCTGGTAAAAGTCAATGTTTCTCTTAAAATGGAACTTCATTAGATACACTGTAACTGAAAAGCCTATAAAGTGAAATATGGGAATAATATTACCTTGAAGATAAAACATTACACTGGTGTTAATGTGTGACTAGGTTATTTAGGTGTAAAATGAAGAGATTATACTTTCTTTCATTTTTTGTTGTGTTTGAGACCCAAAACTCCTCTGGATAACTTTTATAGCATTCTGGCTTCCTTTTTCTAGTTCTCTGACATGTGACCTATTTACTGAAAAGCATTTCCTGATTACAATCTTTGATTGTATTATTCGGATGTTGCGGTGAAGTCTTGATGGCTAGTAACATATGAGGGAGTAGAAAGAATGATTTGGTCTTTTCTGGCCTTAAACTGTGTGAATTCCTCAGAATATATTTTCAGTCAGGTCTTTTGAGTGCAATTGGAATTCAAATACTAATTGTTTGTGGTTTTTGATTTTGGTTTGTTTTGTTTTTTTTTTAATAGCCTAAGAAAACTGTCAAGGTGAAGCCTCGCCCTCCAATGACTCCTCGACCTTCTAGTGGCTCAGTGGCTGCTGCTCGTCACCGTTTTTTGAGAGTGCTCCCCCATATTGGACAGTCATGCCTACCTCCTCCTGGGAATTTGCATCAGTCGGAATCTCCCCAAAACGCACTTTCAGCATTGGCTACTTTGGCCACTGCTGGCAGAACAATGCCGTGCACAGCTAATCACCTCCTTAAGGAAGATGACACTTGGCAGAGCAACTCTTGGTCTCAGCCAGTCAATAGCATCAGGTTACCGCCCAAAATATCTCGTGTTGAACTAGAAAATGAAAAACTACCTACAAATAGTATTCTGACTCCAGTTTCATCCCTGCCTGCAAGTTCAGAAAAAGCATCTGAAAATGTGACCTCAGCAAGTGAGGAGGATGCTGTTTTGTTTCCAAATCTAACAAATGTGGAACTGTATGGAACAGAAGAAGAACATCTACCTGAACCAGATGCTTTTGCTTTTTTGACAGAAGCAAGCACTGCTGAACAGTGTAGTGAGATATATGACATCGGAAAGGTGAACCCAGAGCTTGAACTGCCTGATGGAGACAAAGATTCTAAGATGGTAGAGCAGCATAGAAAACCTGTTGGTAAAGTGCTGAGCACTGCAACAATGGAGACTGGTCTTCTCAGTACTCATGAACTAAGTCCTCAGAAAAATCTGCTTTTGTCACCCCTCCGGTATTCAGCACAAGTGGCACATCACAGTTCTCTGAAACCACAAGCACAGCCCAGATGCTTTGAGGCTGGTAACTTGAGATCTACAGCCTCCCCAAATGTGCTTCGATCACTGGAAGTACGTAGTATAGCAGACTCCTCTTTTTCTAGGACCACTAGATTTTGTAGTGTGAAAGTAGAGTCACTTGGCAAAAGACCTGATGTAATTTCTAAAGCAGAGGCTGGGGACATCACAGATGTGGCTAGCAAGGCATCCAAAGAACCTGTGAGTTCTATAAGTAACTTAGGATTTCTGGCTTCGCTGGCCCGAAGCACAAACAGGGAAAGTTTACAGAGTTCCTGTGGGACTGACAGGTTTCGGACTTCTGGTATTGCACTACCTACAAACCTGCAGCATTTTCAAGAAGAAAGCTTTAGGAAAACTGCTCCTCCAAATGAAGCTGCAGAATATATTCTAGTGAGTATGAATGCATCCAAAGAAATCAAAGTTTTCCTGTTCTTGTGGTACTGATGTTACAAAACTACTCTGTGTGTTTGTGTGTGTGTATGTGTGCCTCGTTTCTTCTGTTCAGGTAGGTCCACAGGGCCAGCTGTCTTCAAGCTCTGTCTCTTTCACAAACTAGGCTAACCAGGAGAGGCCAATGGGGTGCGGGAGGTATTTGAATTTCTGATTGTCTTAAACTGTTTCCTGAATTCCTGATGGTATCTTAACTGCCTGCTTATCTGAACAGGTCCTAGAAGTAATTTTTCATAAAGATTAAAGTGGTTGTTTAGTTCACACCTGAAATTATGAGTTATTGTAGTGATAGAATTATGAGTATCTGTGTTAGAAGTGTCATCTGGCTTCTGCTGCTCACTAGTTGTTATTTATTCCAAAGTGTGCCTGGTGACTGGCACCATATGTGCCAAGCTTCTGCTCTCTAATATACTTTGTTGTTTTGGTGTATTTTGAAGTACGGGGAAATTTAATAAATAGTCATTTAGGGTAAGGCTTTATATTGCATAATTTTAACCTTGTGTGCAGAAGTTGTCTTGGATTCTTTTTAGTTAGATTGATAAACCATTGCTATCAAATAAGCTGATAACAGACTACCTATGTTTTCATTTAATTTCCATCTGCTAGTAATTTCCTTGTGGAAATTTTTTTTTTTAGTCTGCTCATGGGCTTGGAATGAATGGAAGTATGGCAGCTGTAGGGAAAAGAGTAGGTAAGTAACTTACATAATAATTAAAGATGACTCTTTAATCTTTCCTGATATATCACACATAGAGAGGACAAAAATAATTTATCTTTGTAAGGCATGTGGCTTCTAGAGTCCTTGCTGTATTATGCTTCTATAGCATAGTTAATCTTTTAATATTTTAAGCTATTCTTTAACATGCAGATGGCATCCAGATCTTAGGTGGACCATAACAGCAACTCTTCCTAAGCTTTTTTAATACTTAGTGAATCCTGCCACATCATCTGTAGATCTAAATGTGGCTTTCTGTGCTGAAGTTTCCAAATTATCAGTTCTGTGAATACTTCTGAGTCTGCTAAAATCAGAGCTGAATTTATCAGTAGCATTGTCCTTAGCACAAAGAAAAAGTATGCAGGAAGCAATAAGGGCATGGATGCTGGAGAACACTAATATAGTGCGGATTTTTCACTATTTTTTGTGCTGGTCATCATTCTTTCCCTCCTAGTCTTGGTAACTGCGGAGTGCTTAATGCTTGACATCTACTGAAAATGGATGTGTTATGCATAGATATTAATTGTTTATGTGATTAATTCTCTTGGGAGGAAAGGAATTGTCTAAATAAATGCTTTCAAAGTTCTTAAGACGTGAGGTAAGGATTTTCAGCACATTTAATTTGTCTTCTATATATTTTTGACTTGCAGTTACCAGGTTTTCTTTTTTTCTGTATAACCTTAGGAAGAGGTGGGTATGCATTCCAGATCTAGGTATAGAAAATGAGCTAGAAAATAGATGTTCAAATAGCAGCTGCAACAGAGAAAATTATGTAATTGTAATGTTGGAGCAAAAACTGCTAAAAGAGTGGGTTGTGCCTTTGTTTCACAGCTGTAGATGCAGCTTTAACTCGGCAGCCAATCAGTAAAGAGGTGTACCCTTAGCTGCTCCAGAGGTGATGCCCTAAGAGCCATGTCTCCATGATGGGGAAGCCTACTCACACCTGAGTAATTTTGGATAGGACTATGAAGAAGACACTCCTCTGGTGTACCTTATGTCAGACACAAGTGTATTTTCCAAAAGATACCAGACATGAGTTGGTGTGCTCATATCATATAGGCTCTTGAGAAATGTGGGTGGTAATGATCTGTTGTTTAACTAGCCAAAGGACAGATCACTTTTCACTGTAGTTGCTGTTGGGACTGTAAATGTGAGCATGGGTGTATAGTTTCTTCTATTCAAAGGTCCACAGGGCCGGCTGTCTTCAAGCTCTGTCTCTTTCACAAACTAGGCTAACCAATGCTACTGAAATAGTGTGCTTTTAGATGATCAATTTGTTAGTGTGGTCAAATGTCACCTGAAAGTTTCAATGTTAGATAGGAATGAGGTGGGAGGGGTTGATAGGGATGGCTGTGATGTGCAGTGACTGCCTGGTGCTACTTTTGAGTGCAGCCTGCTGCATCTCAACTAAGATATGACTGTTGGGATTAAAGGTGTGCTGAACTAAAAATACTTGTGAACTCATGAGATAACTTTTTGGGAACATCCTGACAATACAGCAGTAGAAATACTGAAAGAATGAGACAATGCATTGCTCACTTTACTGACCCAGGATGTGGGAAATATGTTTAAGCAAGTTGTGGACAAAGAACTTACTTCTACAGAGGGAGGGGAGATGCCTTTTCTTTACATGATCTCCAGTTAATAAAGCAACAGCCAAGAATTACATGGCAAAAAATAGAAATAAATTTTTAAGTATAGAAATTTCACAAACATCTATAAAGTGCCTTATGTAATCATATAGCTAAGTAGAGGCCTGTAGTCTAATACTATACTCCCCTTGCAATTAGGGAGTACCAGCAAGGTTTTAAAATGTTGCAGTATTTATTTGGCAAAGTAGTATACTGAATATGTTGGATGCTAGGTACTGGAATGCCCAGCTGATTCTTTGTAAAGCCATTGTGCACAGTGCTTCCCCAGTGACACTCCTGTGTGTGTTCATTTTGCATCTCAGAAGTCCATTAAGAGATGAGTTTCTCGATTTGTTCTGGAATTTCTTGCTTACGTGAACTTTTAAATGTGTGTTCAAATAACAATAATGATAGTTCTAAGGCTCATGTTCTGATGCCTCTTCCAAAGGTGTTCATAGGCTTGGGTGTTTTCTGTTTTGGCTTTCAGGGTTTATTTTTCCCCTCTCTTTTTAGGCTTTGGGGTTCCCACCTGAAATATCTTAAGAAATGCAAAATTAATCTGAGTTTTAAAAGATAACATTTAACTAGTTTGTGAATAAGTTAAAATGTCTTTGCTTCTTTCTACTTCTGAAAGCAGGTGAAGCAACCCGTCTTCCACCTGTGAATGGCTTAATTCAAGCAAAAAAGAAAATTTCAAAGCACTGCTTTCTTTGTGGCAAGAAAACTGGATTGGCAACCAGCTATGAGTGCAGGTAGGCTGAGTATATCATCACCTATTAGTTAAAATGGATAGCTGAGTGAACCAAAAAGTTTTCTTTGCATGGTATTCCTTAAGCATAGCAAACCAAAAGGCAGCCTTCAAAAAAGTTGCACTTCTCAGTTCAGCAAAACTGCAGGAATTAAAACTCAGATAACTTGCCCCTTTTTGGCTCTTGGAGGTGTATGTTCTTCCAGGAAGATCAAGAAATGGAAGGTAACAGAATGGCAGGTATCAGGAAATAAAGAACAGGATAAGAAAAAAAAGAACAATGACACTTCATACTGGTGGGAGAAGAACTTGCTACAGGTGCATGTTCTGCAGAGTTTCTCATCAATAATGATATCATTATCAACTTGAGGAAAAACCGAGTTTGTTACAGTTTCTCAGAAATCTCCCTCATATTTGGCCCTATTGCAACACATCTTCACATTTTGTGTATTTATACAAATTTGTATTCAACAAATTTTTGATTTTATGTGTGTTCCATTTTTTGCAAGATTTCAGTCACCTTTGAGCATCTCAAACACAGAACACCAGAGTGCTGGTCCCCCTAATCATTACTTGTAGACAACACAGTGAGACCTGGTGCTTAGCGGTGATCTTGGGAAACTTAAAAAAAACCAAAACCCAAAAAAACCTAAACAAACCAAAAAAAACCCCCACAAACAAACAAAAAACCCCCAACAACAACAACAAAAAACTGCAGAAAAAACCCTTGCTCTCTCTGGTAGTCTTAGTTTGCAGAGTACTTTTTCCCCACAAGTTAGTTTTTTTCTTAGTATTGTTTTCCATGAGCTAGTCAAGGTTGGGAACTGCTGCACTGTGAGGGCTGCATTTGGAACTAATCTTGGTTCATGCCAACCAACAGCAAAATGAACAAGAACTTCTGCCACTGGGGAATCATATAGGAGAATTTCAGGGTGAGGAATTGTCTCCTTACTGACTTCTCAGTTTCTGATTTTGAAACAGTTTTGGACACTGCTCACTTTCCTGATGAGCAAATAGCTGCAAAGTCTTCTGAAAGTAACTAAGCAGCTTGCTTAAGGTCAAAAATGAAGGGGGAGGTGGCGCCTCTCCAAGAATAGCATTGTTTTGGTTTCAAAAGGAGCAACCATAGGACGTTTTACTAGAATGCAACATAAACCAAATAGAGAATACAGTCATATGAGAAAAGTTGTGATTATGGGACCAAGAGCCAAAGAAAAGCAAATTTATTTCCAGGCACACCAAGTCTCAGGAACAGCTGCAGAGTTTATTATGAACCCAGATAGGTAAACAGAGGTTTATAGTGAACCCAGATAGATCCCAGAACCCAGACAACATCCAAAGTATGCTTGTCTCCTGGTTAAGACTCTTAGCTGCAGAACTGTAAAGTTTGAAGCAAAAATCCTGATCTTAACTTACCAAAATTGCAACTGATACTGGATAGATGAACCCTTTTCCAGTCCTACAGAAGTTATGTTCCCTGTAGTTAGTCTATCTGACGTCTTACAGCTGACTAAATACATATTTGTTAATCTTAAATGACTAATTTGAGTTTATGCCAGGCAGAAGTTGTGCTGAAAACAACTATTTTGATTGTCTCAGTGATGTTGTGGTTTTGAATTGAAATGCATTACATGGATTTCACCTGATGAAATTGTTGTCCGTAGTTTTGTCCTCTGATTTCTACCAACTAATATTATGTGAGTTCCTTAAAAAAGAAAGAAAGTAAAACAAAGCTCATCATTCTTAATTTATAAGTGTATTTGATCCTTGCTAGCTGGTTCCTGGAGTACTGATCTTGCTTAGCTTCCCAGCTGAATAGACTGTTGGGTCAAAACTGCAACACTCAGTGTGAAAAATGTCATTTTGTTTGCCTTGCCAGTTAATGTTACCAGTCGAGGATGACAGCAATTCACACAGCTCATGTCATTTAAGACATGATTAAGCAAAATGGCTTCCAGCATGTCAGAGCATTAAAAGCTTCTAAAAGCTTGTAACTTGTAATATTCTTGATTCTTCAGATGTGGAAACAACTTCTGTGCAACGCACCGCTATGCAGAGACTCACACCTGCACCTACGACTACAAGAGTGCTGGGCGGAGGTATTTGCAGGAGACCAATCCCATCGTTAGTGCACCAAAGCTTCCCAAAATCTGATGTGGTTGTGCTGCATGTGGCCACTCTGCCATTGAAGAATTAGATTGAGTTGAGAGAAGCACTTGCTTAAACTGCATAATTTTGCCATGCTCCATATTTAAAGATTTGCCAAGTAACAAAAGCACATGAGGATGCATCGAAGAATAATGTGAACACTACTGCAGTTAAAATTTTTCTTCTTGAGTGAATGAAAGGTTAAAAGGTAGTTTCTAAAAACTTACACTATGATTTAACTGTTACTGCACGTGTTGTGTTTTATATTTGACAAAGCTATTTCACTAGACAAGTCTTTAAAGATGCACTTTACTAACTTTACTGTATAACCAGAGTTGAGGGGGTGTTGTAATGAGGGTGTCATGTAATGTCTTCTGTACTCTTGGTTTTTGTCCATTGCGTGGTATCTTCTAAGTTATTTCACTAGAAAGATCCTCCTCCCTCCCCTTTTTTCAAACAGCCTGTTTTGAGATTTTTAAGGGGATAGTGTGTTCCACCCCTCTGTTTCATTCTGATTGATATTCATACATTGTGTGTCCATTCTGAAAATGACATATCGTCTTAATCACATTTTCTTAAAATAATGCTGTTTATATGACAAGTTTGTTTTTAAATAGAAGATTCCCTGTTTGTTGCCATTAAATATAAGAAACAACTTATTTTAACTTTTTTTGTAATCCTAGATTTTTTTAAGACTTCACAATTTGCTTTGTTAAGATGTTGAATGCTGTTACTGGAAGAAATTCTAATAAATATTAAATTTTATTCTTGTTTATGCTGTCATAAATGGACAAAATAACTTCTCTCTTACAGTGTGTTCCTAGATTAAAAGTTGGGCTCTGTTGGGAGGGTGTATATATTCCTTTTTTTTTTCCCACAAGCACTGGCTCGTATCTCTTCATACTGAAGCTGATGGGAAGAATTCCCGCCAGCTTCATTAGGAATAGTGTGACCAACACTGTGTGCTTTAAATAAACCTCCTGAAATCTTACAGGTGTACTGGCAAAGGCAAAATGGATGCCCAACAAATGGCATGTATTAACCTTTCTCCCCTTCCAGTTCAGTAAATGCATGAGACACTTCTAATGATCATGTAGCCACTGCATAAAGTGCTGTTGGAATAATATACCTACTGAAAGACTTTCCTCTTTCATTCCCTTAATGCTTGTGAAATATTTTTATAAGCGTGAGTTGCATGAAGTGTTCCAGTATAAAGAGGTTAATAAAAAATCTACAACAAACCACCAAAACAAAAATCCTCCCACACTGCATCTAGGTAATCAAATGTCACAGTCCTTGTCTTGTCAAAGTCCTCAGCTACTTAGTTGGTTGTGGTATTAAAATTATTTATGCTGCATTCAGTCAAAGGGTAGCAGCTTATGAGAACGACAGTCAAGAGGTGGGCCAAGAAAGAAGAAGGAGGATCACTGAAAGAAGAAGTAACTTGAAGAATCATCCTTGGAGGAAATCCATTTTGTAGTCCACCTGAAGCTTCTTAAACCTGAAGTTTTCAGAGTAACGAGCTTGGAAAAAAATGTTCACAATCATTCTTCTGGGCACTGATAAGATAAAACTGTCATTCTGTGTGTGACCTGGTTATTATTACTGTAGAAAGTTAAGCTGGTATGAAGAACATGTCATGACTGAGCCGTGCTACGTACCATGAACTGTCTGGGGTTTTTATTCCATCTCCAGCATGGGACAGTGTTTGATGCTGAAGGAAAAGAATAAGAAACGAGACAAATGTTCAAGTGTTTTCCCAACAAATTACTTCCGCGCAGCTCAGCATTTTGAAGACAGAAGTATTGCACTTCTTTTAGGTACAGTAGGAATTTGGTAAGAAGTGGAATTAAAATAATGTGTTCTGTCATCACTTAATCTGATTTTGCACAGATGTAATTGTCAGGAAGTTGTTTTGCAGTGTGTTTCCAGTGTTTCCCTGTGTGTAGCTTCTCATAATTTTTATTATACCTCATTTTAATACAGATACTTCTTGTTCAGAACTCCACTGGTTTGTTCTCAAATCCACACTGTGTTACAGGCATTCATATTCAAGCAGTAGTACAGCCACAAGAGCACTTTAATTTGTAACTAACTGTTTCAGTTGTTAATTCTGATGCTATTGGCTTTTACCAAGTCCTGTGTTAGTTTGTGCTATGGATTAATTACTGTTTACTGTGTAAACTGACCTAAATGGTTTGGGGTTTGAGTATTAGTGTACCATGTTGCTATGCATTTGCTGAAGACAAATGTTTACCTTTTGTGTGTTCATGTAATTAGATTATTGTATTATAAAGAGTTTACACACTGGAAGTTGAACAGTTACTTTGGTGTGTGCTTCTCTACCTTCCTGCCAAATATTTTTTGCTTGTTTCTTCCATGCTGTGAGGCAAAACAAGGCTGGTCTCTTGTTGAATGATCTCCAGGATTCTTGTATCAAATTGACAAGCACCAAGTTTTTGGATCATGAATTAAATACTTGCTTTCTCTGAAATCTCTGGAAGCCCATGGTGATAAAAATCTGTCTGCTTGCAATTTCTGTCTGCAGTCCCCTGGGATGTAATTGCAGTGGTGGCTTCTGCTCACAATCTTCAGTTGTAGACAAAGCTAGTTCTGTTAATTCTTATTACAAAATATAAAATTAATTTTTTCTACCTTTTTTTGCATATAATGAATTAGACACTTTGCTTTCTTTTCAAGTATTCCAGCTTTCATAATGGAGCACCATCTTTTGGGTGGCAACACACAAGTTGTGGATTTGGCATTGCTTCCGCCTGTAAGGAGTTGCTTCCACCTGCAGCTTTTCTGTTGAGTCATGTTTTCCCAACCTTTATATAAATCAGGTTCATCTTGAGATGCATTTGACAGTTTTTCTGGTATTTACATTAGCACTGAGCCACAGTTACTTACATGAGGACATTCGTGTAGCTGAGAACTGCCTCTGGAAGCATAGTCCACTCGCTTGTGCGTAACTTCTACATAGGGACTTAGTGGCAGAGAACTTGTGTAGGTTTTTTTCTGGATTTCTCCTGCATTCGCTTTCTGTGTGAGGCTGCAGAGAAGGAGCACCAGGGGGCAGCGGAGGCATTTAAAAGTGGCAAAAAGTTTTGGATTTGTCCAATAACGAGACATCAAAAAAAGTGTGATTATTTGTTCATGACTCTTACTCAGCCCACTCTGAACAGATCTGAGGAGATCAGCAATAGGATACATTCCTTTCCCGAATTTCAAAGGTTTTCTAAAAATCAGAATGGAAGAGTACCTCAAAAACTTATTTCTATGCTGGGTTTCATGATGTAATTTATTAGGTAATCTTAATGCATTGAAGAATAGACAGCCCTCCTCTCTTCCTTCCCAGTAACCCTGCAAGGATGAATTTCAGAGGTGTCTGTTAGCCAACCTGTGTTGGATGGTGGATATGTCTGGTAAAAATATTGCATGTCCCCATAATTTCTTACTTTAAAATGACAAGTGTTGCAGGTTTTTTCTTACAGATATAGGGTGAGGATATGAAAGCATAAATTCAGTTGTGTGTGAGGAATGTATATCAGTAACTGCTAAAGTGACCACTCCTTACTATTTGTCTTGTCTAGCCTTGCAATTCAAAAAGCTTTACAGGTCATCAGTGACAGAAATTTATTTCTAAACCACACTTCAAGACTGTTTCTATCCTTTTTAATCCAATCTTCAGAAAGACTGATTACTATATACCATATATATATAGGAAATGTATATATAGCACCATAAGAATTATGTTCTAATCACATCTGAATGGTGAATTGTTGCTGGAATTAGGTGTTCTGCCCAGCACCAGAAATTCAAAACAGTACGTAATCACAAAAATAGTATTATTTACATGGTATGTGATTAAGAGTGTTAATGAGCAGGAGATGAAAACAATGAAGTTTTGTAAAAGGAAAAATCTGGGATTTCAAAATACCCTCTCCTCTTTCTCTCTATGTGAGGGTTTTTTAGCAAATGCATATGATTTTTTAAAAAGTGAATAATATTTTTCTCTCCCTTCTATCCATAAACCTAATGTGTAGACAGTATTTTTTTTACTTCAACTAATAAGACTTAGATTTTTTTGTCTGAATCTTGCACTTAAGTGCTGGAACTGTTGCCCATAATGGGCCATATCTGGGACATGGTAGTGGTTTGCTAAAAACCTGCACTGGCTGGTGCAAAGTTACAGCACAGAGATATAGAATGGAATACCCTTGGTTTTAAACATGGTCTTCAGACTGAGTGTTGAGTGACGGAACTCCTTCTTAGCATCACCTGTCTTGCCAGCAATAATAAGTGATTTGTTCTGGGGAGACATAGGACTCATCAAAATAGATTGTATTAGCTTGAGGTTCATCCAGTCCACCATCTGTCCCTGGAAATAGGAGGTAACAGGCACTTCAGAAAGTGCAAGAGTTCCCTGAGTGTTCAGGAACAGGACACTGGACCTTACCTCTGAATTGTGAAGAACTTGCTATCTCAGTGTACAGTATGATAGTAATTTGGAGGTCCATAAAGGTTTAAAACTATTTTTCAATCTTGACAGATTCATAGTTTCACTTATTTATGTGTGTAATGTGAAAAGAATTTTCTTTCACTGTAGTTTTGAATTTCCTACCATTTTAAAATTGAAATTCATTTGGTCTAGTGTTATGAAAAAGGGAGAACTGTGTCTCCTGAATATTCAGTATGTTCTATCTTTGTATCACATCCCCTTTTACTTATCTTTTTCAGGGTAGCAATTCACTGTCTTTACTATGACAGAGCCTTAATTATGCTTGGTGTCCTCCAAATCTCCTCTAATTTTGCATTATACTCTGTCATCTTCAGTTCCCTGGTTCCCATTTTCCTGCATTGTGTATTTAGCTATAAGCTGCTCAAGGTACAAGGTACTGTTACAATGGAAGCCTCTAAAACTGTGAATGAAATAATAGCTGGTGAAATATGCTCAGGGTTTTTCCAAGGAGGTGCCATAGAAATTCTCAGTATTACTAATATTTGTCTAGTCTGGACAGGATGTAAATAGCGTTTGTTAAGAGTATGAGGAAGAATGTAGGAAAGCTCTGTAAGGGGAACATGTGGCTGAGTTCAGCACAGTAGCGCAGCTTATGAGGAAGACGATGAGTGGGGTTTGTTACACAGAACCAGACTGCCTATTTTTATGCCTTCACCACATCTGCATGTTGGTTGCATGCGATCTGTTAATTGCAGTGGGGAGAGCCAAAGCTGAAATACTGGCTGCGAAGAAGTAGGCTCGAAAATGTCATTCCTCCTCTGCATATTTGGGTTTGGGATAAGTTACTTTCTATACATTGCTCTGTGGTCCAAGTAACAAATGTGGAAGTGAAGCAAGCTGGCCAGATCCTTTTTCTCAATTTTTATCAGTAGAGGAGAAAGTTTTTTCTTTTCTCATAGCAGGGGAAGGAAATGGTGAGCCCTAGTGCCAGCTGCAGTACCACCTGACTTCTGGAGAAGCATTACTTGTCCCTGAGCCTCACTTTTTTCCTAGTAGTGCATATCCTGCCTTGAATAAGGATTAAATTGACTGGGATACAAAGAAAAGACTAACATACTTTTCTGCTTTCTTTCATTTGGATACTAAATTACTTGCAGTGCTAAATGCTTTAATCAAGTGTGACACCTTAATGTTGTGGATTGGATTGCTCTAGAGCCAGTTCACCCGTACCCAGACAACTACCTAGACAAATTACCTTAAAAGGTCAGTTTGTTGTATTTGCCAACTTTTTCTTTAGTTTTGAGGCTCAGAATGGAGAAAATACCTCTGAAAGCTTATACAGAAGATAGTGGTTTTGAGGCCTGGGTTAGGCTTTATTACTGCAAAAGTTTATCTTCTCTGAGACAGATTCAGAGCTGTATCCAATCCTGTCAGTCTTCAAAGGCATCCTCACAGGACTGTTGCAGAGTTGCTGAAGTCTGCTGGGGTGTGCTGTCACATGCCTGTTTGTCACGCACCATGCCAGATTAAACCTGCTGCATGTAGGGCTGGCTACAGCCATTGTCTGCTGCATCCACAGCGTACCAGGGTCTTACAGCACTGTACAGGAGAAAACTACAGTTTGCTTTGCAGGCACGAATGCTCTTTTCTCCTGCTGTTTTCCATGTGAGACTTTAATGGCTCATGCCACTGTGTCCCAGAGATGGATTTCAAATCATCGTAGTGATTTTCAAAGGCCAGGTTTTAGTAAAATGTATTTACTGCAGTGCTGATTTATATCCTGCATCTGAAACTGAACAAAGTTTGGTAAATTTCAGGCACCTTGAAAAAAACATTTGTTAAGATATCTCCAAATCACATTCTAGGTGCTCTGGCAGTGTTTTTGTTAAAGGTGATTTAAGCTTAGAAATCTGGTGACTTTCTGATAAAAGCTGATTCCTTAATCAGTTGGGAAGGACGCAAACTTTATTTGTATTTCCTTTCATCTTTCTACTTGAATTCACATCAGTTCCTTTCATCTTCCCTAATGACTCCACTTTTCCCTTCTCCTCCCAGAATCTGTTTTATTCACCAAGTATATGCAGAAAACAGCAAAACAACAGTGCAGGAAGGAATGAGCTCTGGGCTCACCTTCAGTAAAACATGGGGTCATCAGAGAACTTTTGGAGACATTTTGCTTTATTTTGGCCACTAGTGTGCGTACAAGAGAGCGAACATATGGGAGAACACACAGCTCTGGTTATGCAGGTCAAACGAACTAAAGGAACTGAACTGGCTTGGAGAAAATCTATACCCAAAACACAGTGGAATTCTAAAGTAATCCCTGAACTATTGTGGAGTTGCTATGGAAACTTGCAGGTACTCAGACCAACATTGTAGACTAAAAAGATCATTTATAATTATCTGAGAAAAATGAATTATGCTTTTCCACATAACTACTGTATGTATTGTAATACCTGTGGACCAAAATGGACACAGTTACTATTCACGGTTTCTGCCCCACACAACTTTCCAGGTCTTCATGCTAAAAGGAGTAAAAGTCTTTCTAAAAAGCACAGACTTATTAATCATATGCTAGATCAGTGCTGCTTCTAGAGAGGACTGGAGTCTCCTGGGCACAGAAGTAATTTTATTTTGTCTTTTGAAATAAATTCAATGAAAGTGTGTTTATTGTTGATGGCGATAAAGGCCATGTGTGTGCTCACAGTCCAGATCTTGTGTGCAGGGCATTGGGGCAGCTCTCTCTGCAGACCAATCAGTCTCTTCAGCAAAGTGTGACATACATTTCTAGGTACATATTCCCAAACTATATTTGTTCTGTAACTCTGAGCCAGAGGTATTCAATTAGCAAAATGGAACTGTTCTGTTCCATTCCCATAATTTTTTAAAACCTTGTTTCTTCTATTTGTGTTTTGAACAGCAACACTAGCTGGAAGAATTTAAGATTTCCATTTGACTAATGGCCTTTAGCATAAATTTGTTCATTGTTTGCTATTTTTAAAATTAGCTGCAAGTTTGAGGGGGCAACGTTTGCAACAGCTTAGGTTTGCATTTTCTACTGAGGGCTGTGAGGCATTCAGGACGATGTTCCACAGTAGTGCTTGCCCTTCAGTGTTGAGGCTTTAGTCCCAGCTCTTCAGACCTATATGCAGGAGGTTGTTGCTGAGACTTTAAGTCAAGAACAACGTGTTAAATACTAGACCAGCTTTCTGGGTAAACAAGAGACCATGGAGTAATAATTGCAAAACACAGGGAAGGTTTAGATTTGCAAAGTTGTTTATTGCGGCTTCATTCATTTCAGGCTTAATCCTTAGTTATTCTAGTTTGCCTGGAAAATCTCCACTCTGTGAGACTATTTTTCTGTATAATTTCTATTTCTATTCCTGTTGTGTCTACAGGCCCTTTTGCTAGTCTGGCACAGCACTGAGTGGTGAGCTATGCTGTTCCCAAAGTGGAACACAATCCTAACCTGAAAAATAATTTTAAAAACCCAAACAAACGATACAACGAAATGGATTGAGAGTGTGAAGGAAGAAAAGAGCCTCCCTTGAGAAATCGCTGTGGCCTCAAAGTTAGCCAGCAGTACTGATTCTCTTTGCAAACCTATACTGCCTATCAAGAGGACAATGGTTATCATCACATACACATGTTTCCATACCCTATCTTATAAAGGGATATAATCTAAGTTTGTTAACTTCAACCTACACAGGACTAAACTGGAGTTCTTCACACACTCTCCTCTTCCCAGGAAGACACACCATACACCCTGTGTGGTGCTTCTCCCACCTTCACTAACTCTGCAATGTAATGACAGTATTTCAGCCCAGCTTCTCTGTGCTCTGAAAACCTGTTGTAACAAGTAATTTTGCTGCAGGGGGTGCTTGGTCTCTGCATGAAAAAGGGTCACCTTACTCATTTTATACCTTTCGCACTGTTCTCAATGGCTAAATGTAATCTCCCTGGAGCCCTGTAAATTATTGTGAAAAAGTGCAGACTCAGAAGACGAAAATTTCAACTTGGGTTTAGTGAATGAATTTTCATGTCAAGTCAGGAGGTTTCATTGTTTTCTGTTTTTTCTCTGAATAATATCTGCTTTCTTCTCTGTGCTGCACTGACAGAAATTGTTCAGTGAAGCTGCCTCTTTTCCTGCTCTTTTTCACTTATTCCCAAGTGGGATAGACATTGTGTCCGAACAGAAGAAAACTCTCTCTTGATTTATTCTCATAAAACTCACTTTGCTTTTTCGCCCCTGTAAAATTCACCTCAATAGTACAGTTCACCTACTCCAGCATATCTAAAGAGAGAGATTATCTTTGGGAAGAAAAAAGTATCCTGCTTGCCTAACAGACGTGTAAAATAGGAACAGAGTATGGCACCCAAATATAGGTATGGGGCAAACTCAAAGCTTTTTGTTGACATACTTTTTTGCTGATAAATCAGTACATGCAGGTTCACGACGAATACGAAACTTCGTAGAACGGTGGCTATAAGCCATCTTCAGGCTTTCAGCACACATACATTTAAAAAAAGTTAAACGGTACCATTTGAAGTTTAGATGTTTTATTCTACATAATAGTGACAGCAGCATCCCCGCCTGTGTCTGGGGAAGGCAGAACTGAGGGCTGAGCTCAGGACAGCCGGACACTACCGGCTCCGCCGCCGACTGTCGCCACCCGCTGCCCGCCAGTGCCCGCCCCCGCCCGGCCCCCAGGCGCGCAGGTGCCCGGAGCGTGTTGCCGGTGGGAGGTCCCGAGCGGGGGAGCAGCCCCGCGAGTCCGAGCCCGCCCGCGGGGGAAGGAAGTTGCCAGCTGAGGAAGGCTCCAGCGGGAGGCGATCGGGCGCCAGGGCAGCTGCATCCCGCAGCGGAGCAGCCGCCTC
>VZRN01006653.1:172422-324126 GCA_013397935.1 Dasyornis broadbenti | reverse complement strand
GCTCCCGGGCGAGCAGCCGCCGGCCCGGCCCGGCCCGGCCCTGCTCCCCGCGGGACCGTGCAGCGAGCGCCGTGTCGGCCGCGGAAGGGGAGCGGGACACCGCCGGCCCCTGGGGCGGGGGCTCCGCGCGGGGTGTTCAGGGCTGCTCCTCTGTCGGAGCCGGGGAAGCGGCACTTAATTCCCTGGTAAGAGGCTTTCCCACCTCCGCAGTCTTTGTCTGCTCAGCCTCAGCTGCTGCTGCTGGCTCTGGGAGCATTAGTGTTGCTGCGGGGAAACCGAGAGCGGATCAGCTGTGGGAAAGGGGCCGTGTTTGCACCAGGTGTCCGATTAGAAGGAGGACGCAAATTCACATTCAGTGAGCAACGTGGAACGGAGAGAGATACGCCAGAGAGAAAATAGTGCACAAGATGTGCGATCACAACGTGTTTGTAAGGAACCGTGAAGTTTCACGGCAGACTGAGAAATAGTCAGAATTCTTTCATGTTTCCTGGAGCTAGTTGGCAGGCAGAGTAATAATGCTTGGGTTGTTCCAAACTGTAATACTTTAACTTCTCCTCATTTTAGTACGCTAAAAGTGCAAGCAAAGAGAGAATTAGTATGTGCCAGTGCAAGATCAGTTAGTCTCTAACTGCAGTGTGAGAGAGCATGCAGCTCAGCTCTGCAGTTGGCAAAGGACTGGTCTACTTCCGAGCATAGCAAATTTATGAAATAACCCAGCAGCATAAACATAAAAGGGACAATTTAGCTAGAGCTTGAGTGGAGGTGGAAAGAGATGTTGGAAGGAAGACGGGGGTGGAAGAGGAGAGAGCCGGTCTGACAGTAATGCTTCAGCTGAAGTAGCAGCAATCTTTATGAATTTGTGCTTCTAAAATTGCCTTGGAGTAGTGTCAGATGAGGCTGAGATTGATTTAGTAATAGCCCTAGTCAAACATTTTCAGAGGAAAGTTTTCTTTGAAAAACACTTATTTTTTAGACCTAGGATGTTTTGTTTGAAACCTGTCAATACTGATCAATTTCTACTGATGCAGAGTTCTGCTGAGCCTGCCTGAGGAGCAGATTGCTAGAAACATCAGTGTTTCTGTCTCAAGGGTATGCCCCAGCACCCAGAGTAATACCTGCTGGGGGTGTTGGCAGCTTCTCAGCTGTAGCCCAAACCGTTTGGTGCCACACTCTCCTCAGAGCAACCTTGTAGCTGCTTGGAGAAAGTGAGACATTCCCCAGGATTTGATTCTACCGCGGTTGCTGAAAATGGTAGGACTGCTGAAGTCTGGACAACTGCCTTTCTGCTGGGAACTTTGTGTGACTTAGGTCTAATGTAAACTTAAGGAATTAACAGTTCACTGAATATTTGTTGTTATGGTGTTGGGTTTTTTGCTATTTTTTTTTTTTTAAACTTGGCTTTCAGCTAGCCCTAGCCAGCATTTCTGCTTATAGAGGCAAACTAGCTAAAAAGAAGCGATTTTTTCTGTTTTCGGGTGTCACATTGGAAGAAAGGCTGCATGCTTTTCATGCCTCAGTGTATCGATATGGGGCTAGAATTGTTGGAGGTGTCCAGGTGAGGTCTAGTGCTAGAAAATTCACCTGTTCCTTGGCTGCTTTTGCGCAGTCTAAAGTGTTATGAGGATAGATTAAATCAGCATGCTGGATGAACTTTCTATATTTTCAGTATGAGATTTTTTTTATTTTTAATTCAAGCTTCTGTTATTTTAGGTCTAACATTTTGGACAAGCAATTCTCCCATGTTCAAGGGTGAAAGGACCTAATCTTCCCAGCTGCTGAGGCTGTCACAGGTACTTTAGGCAATGTACTAAAGTGTCTTCTCTGACTGATTTCCTTACTGCTCTTCCAAACACTGACACTAGTGGGGAAGGCAGGGCTCTGCTGGAATGTGACAGCTTCCAGTAATAATGCTGCTCAAGGAAGGAGTTGTAGGTAGTTGTTATAAGCCCTGAATTGATCCTGCTGCCTAAGAAAAAGTAGTCTCCTGCTATGGGTCTTTTCTGCCATACACTTCAGTCAGCCCTAGTGTGCCTGACTGATAACTGGCTTCAGAAAATGTGAATAGTAGAGTGTGCATGGCTATCTACCAGGAAGAAATGAAAACAGGAATGAGGTGTCTTCTTTTTTTTTTCTACTTGTTTTATATTATTTTGTTTTGCCATTGTTCTGCCCTTGCACCATCCCACCAAAAATACAAGGAACTCTTGATCATTTAGAAGTGTTTAACTAGCATTCTGTAAGAGCCTGTAGATGGACCATAAAAAATTAACTGTCATTGAAAGAAAGAACTTCCCAGGAACCCTGAACAACCCTGTGCTTGGGCTGTGTCTGCGTGTGGCAGACAAATAGTGAATCGCAAAGCTGTAGAAGGCTGTAAGGAATGGAAAACTTCAAGTTTGGGAAAAACTTCCCTTCTAGGGGATAAGGTATTAGAGGGAAAATCTTCCTGGGGGACAAGTTATCCATTTACTGCTTGTGCCAGTTCTGTTCCTGGAGCATCTAGTGCTAGCTGCTGCAGGAGCTGAGTGAACCATGTAAATCACACATCTAATTCACTGTATTAATTTCCATAGTGAGACAGAACTCATGCAGGGTTTGCTGGGACTTTTGTTTTGCTGACTTGTGGATTGACTGCAAAGATCTAGTGGCAGCTTGTTGTAGCATAGCAGAGCTGGCATTAAACTTGCTGGGTGGGCTTTGTTCACTGTGAATTTTCACAGCTCCAAGTTGGTGAAATACTCTTCACTGAGATAGGGTCAGCTTTACTGGTTGTGTTTGGATTTTACTGAAAACTTGCCAAAAGACCTCATAATTTGTAAGATTATTTTTCACTGTTTCCACAATGTTTTTGTGGAATTTTATCAAGATATCCACATTCATGTGAAGCACTAAAAAAACAAGTAACTGATTACATAGTGTTTATTGATTCTGGGGTAGGTAAATGGACAAGAGCCTTGGAAACCTGGTATTTTTGCAATTAAAGGTATGTTTTAAGAGCTTTGTTAGTCTTAAATTTAGCTCATCTCCAGGCAGTTCACAAACTGTAAGAGTTCTCAACCATCAGCAGTTTCTAGTACTTGCAATTTCTTTTTCCCCCAAGACCAAGAAGGAAGGCTGAGCTTTATTATATGTTGTGTTTGGGCCAGTCTAGATCAAAGGTATATGTAAATGACTGTTAAACTTCTATGTCTTTTAAAATGAGTGGCACTCTGGAGCTCACATTTGGTACCTGCAGGCAAGTAGGGGGGCTTAGTAGCAAATTTTGAATTTAACCTGGCAGAATGTCATGGTTGATTGAACTCTACTGAAAACAGTGTTGGAAATTTTTAATGAAGTACACATATATTACCTATGTATAGGTGTAATGGGTGGAAAATAGTAAAAGGTTCTAGAAGCTGGGGCTGAGATTTTCCACAGTTAGATGAAATGTGGCTAGTAGATGAGTATTTTATCCCTGGAGATCAATTTAAGGATCCCAGTTGTAAACCTTGCAAAATGCGTAGCCAAAATTCATATGGAATATAAATATTGTATATTTTGGGGGTAGGTAAATCCTCTGTATCAGTTAGGTATGCCTTGATACCTGCCTCTTAAAGTTTCTGTGTGTCCTTCAAAAGGCATCAGGACAGAATACATGTCACCAGTCCATTCTGCAGGTGAGACTGCAGATGAAAAACTGCACCAGAGCTTCTTCTTGGGCAAACAGGCATTGGACTTAAGAACGTCTTTTAACAGCTCACTGCTAACTCGGCTAAGGCTGAATTTGTCTCCCACTTTGGTCATTGCTTCAGTAAGATCATGTGTTTATGCACCATCCAGAATAAGAGGTTCATTACAAGGAATAAAAATATTGTCAGCCATTCTTCCCTGAGCATGTAGCTTGACTGCTGTCGTGTCCTCAACACAGGATGAAAACCCTTTCTCTTGGAATCAAAGGGTCAGTTGGATAATACAGAGGGGAAGGACAGAAAGAGAATGACAAACTTTAGGGTGACAAACCAAAAAAGAAAAGAAGAAAACAGAGAATAGGGTTCAAGCTTATACACAAAGTTGCTGATTTTTAAAATAGTATACAAATCCTTTGTCCTTCCTCTCAAATGTACTTTATTTTTTAAAAGCCTTTTGGTTCCTCTTTAGTGTGTGTACTGAGCCTACAAGGAAGCGGCTGAAGAAGCCTCAGTGCTTCTTAATAAATAGCTAGGTTTCCCTTGGGTCTGATCTGCTGATTCTAATGACCAGAATAATTTGTCACTCAGATTTACTTACTGCTAATAACTCCGTGCCATTGTGCAGCTTGAGGAAGGGAGTTGTGCTTCTGTTCTTGTTGCTAGAGTTGGGTTTTAAGTTCTGCCTCCTTGTTACACAGCAATTTCCATGGGTACATCAGTGAGGGTCCACACATTACCGTGATACCTAGCAGTGAAACTAGAAGCTGGCTTCCAGACATGGCATTTGGGTGAATTTTGCCTGTAGAGGACCATTTGAGAAGTATTAACTGAAAAGGAAGCAACAAATTCACTGTGTACAACCTGTCCTATAGCACCAGTTAAATATTGAGGAAGTATTCTGTCAGACCTTCTACTGTAAGGACCTCTCTTGGCAGTGGACCTGGTCTTTGCTTTCCTGGGAGAGGGAAAGTGGTGTCACGGGATTATTAGTGGGACCCCCTTGTCTCCAAATTACTACAGGATTTACAAAAGGGATGCCTTTGTTTAATGTCATTTGTAAAGGTCTCCTAAAGCATTTCTTTGTTGAAGAGACTCCTTCAAAACCAATGGGAGCTGTAGCAAGACAAAGCCTTCTCTGCCTATTTATATTTGCTTTTACTGTCATTGGCTCCTTGTCTCATCCAGAACAGAGGATTAATCTCTCTGATCCCTCTATTTCTAGTTGTAAAAGCGCAGTGTGCTATTGAGGTTGATTCACTACTACGCCGATCCTTTTTATAATCTCTTGTAACTATGAATGCATCAGACAGAAGAGGAAGGCTAATGGAAAGATGTGGCATATTTCTGTGTATGGTTTCTTTTTCCCTATGTGTGCATATATATATTTATGGGGAGATTGGTGGATTAGAGAACAGGCAATGATGCAATACAGGGCTCTGCTATGGTTTCATAACATGGGCCACATTATAACAAGAAATTCTTGCAGATGACTGCTTGCCCTGAGTGTAGTTTTGTCTCTGCGTGTTTCCCATGGCCTCCTTCAGCAAACCACTCTTAAGGGACTTGCACTTAACAGCATGATGAACTCTGCTACAATCGATAGAAAGTGAAAATTGGCAGTGGTTTTTCAGTTCATCATAAGCCTGGTGAAGCCTGGCATACCAGAGGAATGTGAAGAGCATGAGGTAATAGTTTACCATAGGTGATGACAGAGAGAAAAACACACATGGGAGCAGTCTGGCTCTTTCTGAAGTTGACAGTAGGCTTTGGTTTTTCATTCCTTTCTAGTAAATGACGTGAGTTTCACTTGTAGTTCTGCATCCAAAATGTTGTCCTTTTAACTGTGATTATTGTTAGAGCTTTTAGGGTAATCATCTTGAGCTTGCCTGCCAAATCTGAACTGAAAGTACCAGGACTAGGAAGGACAGTTGTTGTCAGTGTTTTTTCTCTAGCACAATCTGTGACCATTGATTTACATTGAACCTGCTTCTATAAAATGTGTCTATATGTGTACATGTATATGTGCATGCATATAATCCATGAAAACCAGGTAGACTGAAGATTTGCTACTCTTTGACGTTACAAGTGATCTCTAGAGGAAAGGATTTTTTTACGCCAGACATGATAAATGCATACTAAACTAAATGCTGTCTTCTTTCAATGAGAAGAAAAAAAATCTGCTTAGCTTTAAAAAGAAGAGGAAGTTCATTTGCAGCGAAAGGGGTTTTCTTTGTGAGACAGGAAAACTGAGTCTTTTTTCCTGCTTCTGGCCTCTCTTTTCTAGTTTCAGTTACTTTACCTATGCATACTTTAGTTTCCTGCAACTCAATTGTCATTGTTATCATAGTATTTGTAAGGCTCTTGGATATTTTAAAAAAAATTTTTATTTTGTTAACTTGTTTTCTAAGGGGAAGTGGGCTTATGCAATCACACTGCCAGTAACTTCTGAACCTATTGGCTAAATGTCATGTAATTGCTGGAACTTCAGATGTTGCAGAAAGAATGGAATATAAATTGCCTTGTCACAACTGAGAGCTGCAGCCTCACCCTGTGCCGAAGCCCATGGAGATGGCACTTTTTAAACATAAGATAGGTCACATGGGTGAGTGGCCCTTATGAAACCACAGGATACTGAACTGCAGGATATCAGACTGTGCTAATCCTTCTGCTGTGGAATGGCCTTCCTCCACTGCAAGGCCTTCTGAAGGCTTAGGAGAAAAGTTAAAGTATTGTTACTAAATTAGAGCTGGCATGATGCAGCAGACTCTTCATAAAATTATTATTTGATAACATAATGGGGTGGGGGGAGGAGAGATACCCTTGTAAAATTGCATGATACCTGTCAGGCTGGCTTGATCTTGGGAATTAGCAAAATACAGTAGCAGGTTTGGTTAATATATGGAAGGGGTTTTAATTTTGCTCTTGGTATAATAAAGCAGAAGCCAATAAAAACAAGATCAGATTTCAGCCTTCCAAAGGCTGTGCAGTGTTTTACTACTGAAGCCTTGAAATACCTTGTTGCTTTGGGGCATGAAAACTGTATATTGCCTCCTAGCAGTCCCTTTGTGTGAGGTATGTATGTTGTTTCTCTGATTATTGTGACAGCGGTGTTCAGCTATTTTGTGCCCTTCATGTTAGGGTCAGAGCTGATAGGGGAGGGTAACTCCGACAGAGATCACTCAAGTTGAGTCTTACTGATGTTGCAGAAATACTCACCAAATTCCTTTCATTGCAAAATTGCAAGGCTTGAAAGGTCTCCATGTTGTTCTGTGTTAGCTGCTGCATGCTTTGGCAGGGTGTGAAAAAGAGTCCTGCTGTAGTACACCTGCAGAATTCTGCAGTACTTAAGACCTTTTAGAGAAGAGGTTTCTTTTTATGTGCCATCCTGGAAGTGTAGGAAAACTGCACTGTGATGTTTTCCGGGCTAATCATGGAGAACCCGCAACATTGTTGTATTTTCCAAATGGCAACAAGTTCAAAATTATTATTCTTTGACCTTTTCTAATCCATCTGATTACTTTCTTAAATGAAATGTCTACCTTTGTTTCTATTAAGGCAATGTGCAAGTGTTATATTAGAACTGCAGTTTCAAAGCAGCAGGAGATGGCCCTGCCAGGGCCCTGTGCCTTGTGCCATGGCTGCCTAAGTGCCCCTTGCATTTCACCCCTGCTCAGTAAGGCTGCATTTGACATGCAGCAAATGAAGTGTGGAAGCATCTCCTCTGCATGTCTACATACCAAATGCAGCAGGGTAAGCCTGATATATGCTTTGCAGTATTTTGGTGGTGTTTTTCTTCCCAGGATCTCCCATGGTCGGTATTTGGTGTTTTGGGGACTGTGAAGCACTTGTATCTGCCCTAGACCTAGGCTTTTATTTACTAGTGGTGTTGATATCAGCTTCTCCAACCACAAGGCAAGGATCCCAGCTCATTTGCTGTTGAACGTATGTGATTCAAGATAAGATTTCTCACTCACTTTCCTTTGTTAGTGATACCCTGACAAGCATAGCATCATGTGGTCCAGCAGACTGAGAGCAAAGAACTCAGGATCAGTTCCTTATATAGAAAGGGAATTAGTTACATCATGCATTTTATTCTTGGCTGTGGTCTTTCATTGTGTCTTGTTAGATATTTTTTATGGTTGTTTGCTTTCTCTGTCTAATTGAGCTCTACTTGTCAGCTTGGATATGTGTTCAGTCTGTCTCATCCATCTTTGATTGCCTACCGGAAAGTTTTTTAGTTGGCATGCTCTCACTGTGCAGAACTACAGGTGCTTTGCAGAAACTTGGTAGGGCTGTGATGCCCTGCAGGCATCGTGCTGGTTGGCTGTTTGTCAGCTTCCTTTTCAGGTCCTCATTAGCTGCTGTATTAAGGCTCTGTGCTCTGTAAGACCTGCATGGGTTTGACTTAGCTTGTCTTTGCTGTCTATGCCTCGTGCAGGGGTTGTGGGAGGAGGCTGCAGGGATGGTTCTTCTTCAGGGTGGATGCTGTGCTCAAGGAAGGTATGTTTTCCAATTGCATCTTCATGCTCTTGTATTATCTCCCTTTTCACATGACACTACAATTCGCATACATTTATCCCTTGACTCACAGTTTGTGTTGCTGCTTCTATGAATGAGGGAAGAGGAGCTCAGAGAGCTGATGTTTCAATCTCTGAGCGATTACCTTTGAGCTGTATCCTGTGTGGCTCGTGGGCAGGTCTTTGTGGTTGATGTGATCTAACTAGTGCACATGAGAGACATCTGAGCCAAGAACTGGGGATTTAATAAGATGACGAAACTGTGGGGTTTCAAGTCTGAAAGTAATTCTTGTTAACAGGGGATGGGAGTGGAAAGCAACTTGACTGTACACAGTGCATCCCACCAAGGCCAGTATCATGGGCATACTGCAGTACAAGCCTGCTTTTTGGAGATGCTGTTTCAGTACAAGCCTGCTTTTTGGAGATGCTGTTTTTTCCCTGTCTCCAGAAACCCCTCTGAGTCAAGGAGAGTTGGCAAGTTTCTCAGCCAGGCCTTTCTTCTGTGGGTCTTGTTTTCTTCCTTCATTGTAATGTACCAAAAAAAGAAGAAAATCGCTAGCAGGGGAAGTCATGCTTTAAGCTGGTGAGCAATAAAACAGTGCATTACGCTGTCTCTGGGCCTTCTCTGACCCTTTCTATAAAAGATGCCACACCAGCGTGCAGCTTGCAGAGGGATGGGTTACTCAAGCTTATAAGTGCCTTTTCCACTAGTGTGTGAAGATGGCTGTGCCTTTCCAGATTTCTGCATCTCCCCTCACCATTCTTTCTAGGCATTGAGTGAGAAACTTGAAGATGTTAAGAAGTCCCTTCTTGGTTGCGTGATAGCTGCTTCCTCTTTGCTGATAGATAATGGCTTTTGAAGAGATACTAAATGTTGTATTGGAAACTGGTGTGTAGAATATAGTTTTAGAAAAAGCAGTAACTAATTTACAACTGAGTGCAGCTCCAGCTCAATCAGACAATTGCTAAAGATAATCTACCTTCTCATTCCACTGGTGAGCTCTAATTAGAGAAGTCTTCTAATTCATAACCTTCATATAGGACAAGGTAAGAGACTGAAGTGGTTTTGCCAGTCTGGAAAGTCTGGACAGAGTCAGTGTTTGGGAAGGTAACTTTGGGGGGAGACTAGGTGTTCTACCAGTGATGGTAGTGACTTTGCACTGCATTTTTGCTGAGCCTTTGCCCCAGCTAAGTGCTGTAGGGTGCAGTTTTGCTAGCAGTGTCTTTTTTTTAGGCAGAGAAGATGACCTTCTTGGTGGGCATCTGCTTCCTAGAGATTTCATTTTTTTCCCTTTAAAGAAAACTACACCCACCCCAAAAAACCCAGTCCATGAGCACAAAAAGGAACATTTGTATGTGTGGTACCTTGTTGTTTCCTGCTTGAAGCTGTTAGGTTGAGTGTTTAAGACAGCTGTATGGCTTTGCTGCAGAAGCAGCATAGCAAGGAAGAGGAAGCCTCTTCAGCTGAGGTATTTCACATACCCTGAGACTGGGACCTGAATATTTTTTAGTCCTCTTGTCAGTTTAATTTCTTAAGTTGGATTACTTCTGTCCTCTGTAGTGAGGCAGTGAGAGATCAACTGGCCTTGCTGAGATGTGAAACTTCTTTTAACTCTGCAGAAAATGTAGGTGATGTGAGCTTGTACCAGATTATTTCTTTGTAAGATAATGGTAACGTTGCCAGGTAATGCCACTCACTGAATAGCATGTGTCCCTGAAAAGCAAGGAGTGTAACTTCCTCCGAGCTCAAGGCTTTATGCCTCATTCAGAAAGAGCACAGCCAATGGAGAAGGTCACTTGTGACGCAGAGGGGACCATGTCTGTTCCTAGGCACAGAGCTGCTTCCTGTAGCACCCAGAGGCTGAAGGGAATGATTGGGTCCTATAAGAGTAAAGCAACAGTATTTTGTCACTTGTGAATTCCTGTCACTTCAGAAGTAGCAGAAGACGCCTTTAGTCTTTAGATACCTTATAACCATCTTGATGTGCTGTACAACCCATGTGTGGGAGCCTGTGCTAAAGATGGGACTATCTGGAATGGAACAAGCCAACTGTTTTAAGTGAGCGAAAATGGGGGAGATTTGTGTCTTGGCTTTCTGACATCTGTTGAATTTGGACTAGGAAGTAGTTTTCTTTTCTCAGTTGAGGGGAAAAAAACACCCTTGCATTTGTCATTTAAAATGATTAATAAAGAAATACTTCCTTATCTCTCCGTTAGCCTAATTCACCAGATGTTCAAATTGTTTGTCTAGTCATTTTTCCTCTACTCTTTTGGAGAGCAAGTGACCCTGAATATTATTGTAATTGTAACTACTTAGAGAAGAAAACCATAAAGTCAGCTGGGTCCTGGAAAACATGGAGGAGAGTAGGATGGAGTTGTGTGGGTTTTCTTCTCTGCAGCTAAGGATGCTGTTGATGTAAAATTCAACAGGTTCAATGCTTGTCTCTTTCTCCAACAGTAGGTTTTCCACGAGGGTTGATGATATTTTAGCTTGATAAATAAATTAAGTTTTTCTCCTAGCTTTCAATTTCAATAGATACCTGCTGAATACCTATTGTTTCTTCCAGGTTTTGTCTTCATTAATGTTTCAGGTTTTACATTAGTGCTCATGTGCACCAGAGTTGCATCAGCCTTATTTAGCACACTTGGCTCTTCTCACTGGCTCCTGTTTAAATTAATTTAAAGCAAAGCACATCTGCTTGGGGAAAAGACAGAAAAGCCACGTCTAAATGTGATTGAGTTGAAAAATGTGACTTGTCAATTGTCATCAGTGATGTGGCCATGCTCCTGAATTTTATTTCCCTGTTTAGAGAGCTTCATATAGCAGCTTCTTTTACTTGCCCTGTAGATATGTAACAGCATCCCACAATCCATTCCATTGTATTCTCCAGCTATCACCAGGTAACTACAAAACCTCCTTTTGTTCCACAGAAATTTGCCATCTGATAGCTTGGGCCTCCCCTCACCCTTACTAGACACTTGGAGATTGCTTTGAAGCACATGCTGGAGTGAAAACTGGTAATCATTTAGGAGTAGGTCAAAAGGGCACTGCAAGTCAGCCTCTTCTCCAGCAGGAAGAAACAGACCTGTGCAGATCTAAGTACTTCTCATTAGTAAGCACCATTTTCTGTACCTGAATACTTCACTCTGTCTCAGTAAGTTTTCTACAGCTGGCTGTGGTTGGCTGGCAATGAACAACTAGTGGATGATAGTTGCAGTATTTCTAAAGTGCTATAGTTCTGGTGATAGAAAGCTGTGATGCATTTGTTTTAATAGGATTTATACAGGTCTTGCAAGTGCTTGGGAGTGGATTGGTGGAGTTTTGTGCTGTTTCTTTAAATTTCTCATAAAATCTCTAAGCTTCTAAATACTTTTAGAAATGAAGGGACTAATACCAGATGAGACAGAAAGGGTCAAGACTTGATTGCTGAATTGAGAACAAGGACAATGGGTGAGGATGCAACTGCTGGACAGTGGTTTCTTGTCTCTGTAAAAAGGCAGTGATTTAAAGGAATCTACAGCCATGTATTCATCTCATGATTGCATCCAGTGGCTATTTTAGGTACAGTGGGGATGAATGGCCCTTTATAGACTGTGGTAAGGAATGCTTTGTCTGTGGGTGTCAGTAATGCCAGTCCCTCCTTTTCGCGTGGCACAGAGCACTATTGTCAGGGAAAGATGGTCAGAACCAACACACACGTGCCAGGACGCTCGCGTGAAATAATATGCTCGAGAAGGGAAACTGTGCTGGTGCTCTGTTGCTGCCAGTACATGTTGGTGTCAGCACTGGCACGGGGAGCTGGGGTGAGGGAAGAAATGCTGTTTGTCAGCCTTCTGAAATCAGTTGCCTGGCCTTTAAACTACACCAGGGACACTTACAATATGATAGGCACATGCAGACTCTTTAACCACCCAACAAATCCCATGATAAGGTTGCAGCTGGAAGAGGCTGTCTTTTTCTGGCACTTGAAGGGAATCAGTTCTGTTCACAGACCTGGACTCTGGCTGTAGACTTTATACAGCTTTACTTTTTAATGATAATATGGTGACACAGATGTTCTTAAGCTCTTCATAGCACAGTTTTCATGTTGAAGTTGATGAGAAATACCATGTTGGTCTGCCTAGCAACTTTCTCAAATCAAGATCTGGCAATTTTTGGTGACAGTGCAGGTGTGAAACTGATAGTGACTCAGATGTATAGTGCTGTAATTGCTTGCCTTACTGTAGCCCTTCAGTCTGTGCTCTTGATTGTGCCAGGTACTGTACATTGCCATTGTAAGGAACAGTACCACCCAACAGAAGCTATCTGTGTGGCTGAAACAGCCTGCAGCTGGGAAGTGGAAGTACTGTTATCCGTCCATTGCACAGAAGTGGCTAAACTGAAGAACTCCAATAATTTGCCTTCCTGAACCACAGCCAGTGAGCGCAGCTCTGTACAGGTGATACTTGAAATGAAGCTGCGCAGCAATGTCTGTGAGGCTGTAGACTCCACTCCCCCTGCACATTGTTATGCCTGGAGCACAAGTTCTCTTGCAGGTCACAGTACTGGTCCTTCCCACAGTGCGCTCTGTGTGGAGGGATTCTTGGATGTGGCAAATGTATAGAGAAGGTATCAGCATGGAAAAAGATGGAAACATAAAGCCATTAAGGAGACATACTATGCCTGACTATATTCCTCTATAAAAAGTTCTCTCTGAAATCTGTTATACTTTAATGACTGATAGTATTTCCTTGTATTTAAAATGTATTTAAAATGTATAAATTTGGGCGATAGCAAGTGACTTCTGGTAGTGAGTTTTGCATCAGAAATTAGGTTACTTTAAAATATGGGAAATTATGGTTGAAAAACTCATTGATGTGATAGAAGTTAGCAGAAGAATCAGCTACAGGATTCTTGGTACATTTCTGTTTTTACTCTGCTTTTGAACTTCTGTAGACCCTGGTTTTAAGCTCTCCAGTTGCTTTGGGCAAGTCCAAAAGAATGCGGCTCATAGCTGTTTCTTCAGAGTTTAAAGGTTTATCATAATGATCCAGAAATTTAGATTTTTATTAAGGCTCCAACAGCAAAAACATGTTGTAATTTAAACCTTTAAATAAAGAATTACCTGACATTTAACTCATAAATCATTCAAAATAAATACATTCTTATGTGCATGGCTTTAGAAATTTCTTACTCACCCAAAGACAAAGAAGGAATTATTTCATGTTTCTTTAAAACACAGAAACATTTAATCAATAGTGTATTCTTTTTACTCTGCCTTAAGAGGAATCTTTTGCCTGGTAGCAGTTAAACAGTAGTGAGGAATGTTTATTAGGTGCCTCTTGTTCGTTAATGGCTTTTTCAACTGTTCATCTCTGATGTAATGGAAAATAAGTGATGTAGCATAGAATTTTCCTAAAAATGGATCATTGTTATCTCTGCACAATATAGAATGTGAGCAATGTCCTTACTGAACAATGGTGAGATTATACTGTTTCATCACTGTCTTGCATTGTAAATGTTTACACTGAGAAACCCAGGCTTTTGTTGTCTTCAATGTAAATGTATGCCTTTTAAAATAATCTTTATTAATTTTGAAGATAAAAATATACATAGCAAATTTTCCATGAATTTCAGAACTGATTTAGAATTTTGTGAACCCGAAAGGGATTATAATAGAGAATGGGAAGGGATCATAAATTATCTACAGGTGTTACATTGTATCATGGACTTGTGTACTAGACTAGACATTTACCTGCAAATACACGTGCAAATTTCTCTCTGGTCTATTCATGTATTAGTGTGTCTCTTGTTTCACTGGATTATAATCTTCATTACATTTTCTTTTTAAAAATATCAGTTGTCACATGGAGCACTTTGCCAAATCATAATGATCATGTGGGCTTTTTTCCCTATAGATTTGCAATTGTTCTGGAACAATGTCCTTGACATCACTTGCTGTCTTTCCGTGGCATGTCATATTTTTGTGGGTTTTGGCTTTGGCACATGAGTTGGGGTATGCGGAGCACCTGGTGCTTTGTTCTTTCCACAGGACATCAGGAATGATCAGTGATGCTTCTGATGCAGGTAAATTGCTATTAGCGGCAGAAGCAGAAAAAAGTAATTTCTTTGTTTCTCAGGGAATTGTAGGGGCTGTACTGCTGTGTTATTGTAACAGAGGAAAGTGGCATTTGTTTTCCTGAGTGCTACCAACTGCATTTATCAGCTCATTTTATTTGAAAGTAACAGTTTTTAAGGAACCTGTTTTTCAGAGGTCCAGATTCTGCTCAGCTTCCATTGAAATCAAGGGAACGGTTTGCTAAGAGCTCTGGGACTCTTATTTACTGAGACTGTCGTTTAACTGCTTTCTTGTCTAGTTATATTATATTTGTAAAAATAATTGTATTCGTATTTTGAGAGGAGTCAGTCAGAGCTGGCAGATACTTCTGTTTGTCTGAGTGTTATGTGCAGTCTACACCTGTATATTCCTGTATAGTGAGAAGCTTTCAAAGAGAAGATGGCAAACTTGCAGAAGAATCTTTTGTCCCCTTTCTAAGCTTTTCTTTTGATTTCAGCTAGTCAATAACCTGATTTAAAAATATATTAGAATTTTAAGTCTTGAAGCTGATTGGTTTTGGGACACCAGCAGGTGGAAGAAAGGAGGAACTGAGATAATAAAGGGAGAAGTTACAGCTAAGCTAGTAAACAGTGCAAGATATATGGGCGGACTCATAGCTGTAAATAGCAATAATCCAGAATTATATCTGCCTGGTCTGAATACAAGAGTTCTTTTCAGGGTTAGTACAACATTAGAAGTGAAATGTGAAAGGTACTGAGGGAAAGGAAGTATTAGTTTTTTTCCCTTAAGCTCTCTTGATTAGATTTGTTTGTCAAGTTAACAAATGCATGTGAAGTGCATGAGGCTTGATAACATCTCTTAAATAATGCTGTTAACAAAGTACTGATTAAGCCACAGTAAACCAAAATGAAACGCAGATGCAGGATCCTCTTTTTGAAAATGCACATCTGTCATCTCTAGAAGAGGATTACGTAAGATACATTAGTAAGGGAAGAGTCTGAACAACCTCAAAATGAAATAAATAAAAGCTCCAAACTGGAGCCAACACAAGCTAATAGGATTGGAAATATTTGCAAATATGGAAAATGTAGTGTACAGAAAGTAGGCATAAGCTATATCCATCTGAAATGTCAAAGTAGCTAGGAAAAGTTAAGATGCACACAGGAATTTGCTAAACGCACTGGATGAAGGCTTCTGTTACCTTCAGAATAACAACAAAAACCCAAAAGCAAAGGTTTATTTTAATGGGGCTTTGAGATTTCACATCAAGACCTCCAGCAGTAAAACAGATTCCAAATCTGAATTAATAAATTATTTCAAGTCTTATTCTGAGAAAGTAAGCCAACTGATAAAGACGTTACACCATCTAGCAGCAGTCAAATTTCTTCAGAGAGTTTCCCTTCCTGTTTGAGTTGGTTGGGTTTTTTGCTGCATAGAGGGGAAGTTTCAGAAGAGTGGATTGCATGGCAGCAATCCACAAAGTCTCAGAGCAGACTTTTCAACCTGCACCTGGAAGGTCCCCTGCAGTCTACAGGCTGATCTATTCCATGGCACGGTTGTCACAGCAGTGGATGGTACTTCGGTGGCTAGATTATCTGGACATCAACGATCTGCTGCTTTATTTTTAACCTGCCCACCCTGCAACAGATTGTCAGAGCACTGACATAATGTGGTGCTGCTCACCATCACTACTGGGGGCTAGGGCAGTTGAAGAGAAGTGTTCCAGGCCATGTATTTCCTGCACATAGTGACATACTCTTTTAATCCAGAATACCTATTGTACTTTAAATAGGAAAACAATTGACCTATTTGACTGCTGTATTTTTTCCCCTTCTGAGTCGTAAAAAGCATGTGTACATATCTACGGGTGTCATCGGGATGCATTTCTTCTGGTAAGACCTGTGTACATCTGCAGCCAGCGTCACTACAGCTCCAGAGCTTCCGCTGAAGTTCGCGAGCATACACTGTGTAGCAAGAGAATATGGTGGACTTTCTGAAACATAAATGTTGTAATAAAATCTGCTGTTCAGACTGCATACATGTAGATTCTGGTAGGTACCAAAGCACAGACAGGAAATCATGATTTGTGCTTACTTGCCCCAGTCCAGCTGGGAATCTTTGGCAAAAGGTAGTTTAGTCTTCATTTTGGAATGTGTAATGGCCTGAGAGCTGCAGTAGGTGGCCAGTGGTAGGAGGACTTCCAGCTGTGTTCTTCCAATGGCACTTGACACTCTTAACAGTCCAGCAAGTTACAGATCATTTGGTTCATCTCATGTTCTTGCTATCACTTGGGAAACAGATCTTGACAGGGTGCATGATGAAGGTGGGATTTCAAGTGGTTTCCCACCTCCTTCTGTTATACTGAGGTTTCCTACTGTTGTTGTCCCTTCTCATTGTTGAGGAATACATCTGGTGCAGGTAGTTCAGCTTGCAAGATGCAGACTGAACTCTGGGTGGGAGCCCGAGACAAGGCCATGAACTGCCAACCTATTGGGTAACAAAGGACATGGAGATTAGTGGTGCCAGTGAGGTGAATGGACACTGAGAGACTCAGCAGGAGCAGGGGACTTGGGAGGGAAGAGCAAGAGTTGTGTGCAGGTAGACTGTGATGGGATAAAAGCCCAGGGGTCCTCCTTGTAGGCACCAGCTTGGGCTATTTCTGTGTTACTGCACTGTGAGTAAATGACTTTGTGAGTGGGGTGTGCAGGGGTCCTGTGGGCTCTCAGGAGCTGCCTGCTATGAAGGGGCTTCAGTCCCAGCAGTGAAGGTCTCTGGTATTGGGAGTGTGACTGCCAGAAAGTCTCAAGGATGGTCAGACTGGAAGGTTTCCTTAACATCAAGTCCTTCATGCTGATAACCCAAAGAACTGAATTTTCTGCTTCTGTCATACATACTGTTCAGGGGAATGCCTCAGACACCAAACTCAAGTCATGTGCATGCTTTTCCTTCTGTTGTACTTCTCAACTACCCTGAGAGACTTTGTCCTGTTGCCTCTGAACCTGACTGTTTTTGCTGCAGCTTCGTGGTTCTAACAATGTGGTGTGGACCCAGCTGGTGTGGTTCCAGGTATCTGCAGGTGTTTTTAGTTACAGTTTTGCCTGTCCTGCAGAAAGCAAAACTAGACTAACTGAGTGGGTGAAATCATAGCTTCACTGAGGTAAGATCATCTGTGGGCTCTGCAGCCAGGATTTTGACCTCTTTTGTCTTTTGAAATGGTATTTGTTTCTGAAGACTGCAATGGGAGTATGGCTGGAGCCTGTCTTTTAGGAACCAGTGTGGCTACAGATAAGGGGAACAGTTGAGCTTCCAGCTGTCCTCTCTCTTGGCATTTCTATGTGCCCCAGCCAGCTTTGCAGGAAGTTATAAACCAAGTAAAACACTGTGGAGGAAGAAGCTGATCACTTATCTGCCACCTCCTGGGCAAGTGTACTCTGCTGTAGGATGGAGATGCTGTAGCAATAAGGAATTCTCATTTTGTGAGAGGTATGGCCTGAACATCTAACTGGAATCCTGAAGAGAAGGGAATATCTAGGTGCAGTCCCCTTGCCTTAGCATTTATTCCAGTTTGTCAGGCCCCCAATTTGATGTGCTTCAAGTTTGGATCCCACTTTGCAGGTGCCCAGCTCCTCACCTTTGAATCAGGTAGGACATGGAATTAAGTTAGCTGTGGAATGTCCTGTGGAGCTTGTTGTAACTTGCTTCGGGTTGGCTTTGAGTGGCATTGGTTTTCTGGCATCCGTGTCTGTTTGTACTCGGTACTGCAGATAGTCCGTTCATTCACGTAACTTTATCCTTTAATTAGCACTGTGGAGTTGACGTGCTTTAGGTTGCTACAGACAGACTTTGAGTGTGTGCATTATTAGGGACCCAGCAGATTGGGGATGTGACAGGGTGGCATCTGTGTTTAGTTTACTGCTTTCTCTAAGCCAACCTTGAACAAAGGCAGGCTTTATTATAGTGTCTGCCAGGCGTCTTTACCAGAGGAGGGCTGTTTCACATAATCTTTGAATACCCAGTTGGATTATATCTGCTGCTTGAGCTCTTTCAAAGAATTTTAACACATGCTGTCCTCGAAGTACCTGCAGAAAAACCAGTTTGACTTGTTTGCCATCATTAGAGAGGGTTAACTGTGTTTTCTAATAATTTTCCTTGTTCTCTTTACAGTCATAACGTGTCCTTGCCTGCAAGCCCAGAACCCTTTTTGAGGGGGGAAACACAGCAGGGTCAAACTCCTTCCCTTTCTCTCAGTTATCACTGGCAATAGCACAGAACATATTACCTGGCATATTTTCATTGAAGCTGAATGTTCTCTGGATTTCATTTCTCTATGTTTTCTTGGGAAAATACCTTCCATTCCTGCCTTGTTTATTGTGGTTTGATATTCCCATCTCAGCCCACGTTTATATTCCCTCTGGCTTGACTCCTTTAGAGGATGTAACTAAGCAGGTGTGTGGAGGACCTGAGGAGGTTATGTTTATGGTAGGATTCAATAATGCTGGTAAATCCCATGTTTCTCTTTGTCTTCCAGTAAGGAAGTGTCCTTGTTGCTTGTTTATGCATCCTGATATATTTTACTTTTAAAGTAAGCGATCCCTGAAAGTTACGGAGGCGTTGCCTTTATAGCTCTCATGTGTGCTTTCTGATGTACTGTCTTTGCCTCTATGGAGGTAATATAAATCCTGACCACGTGTCAGTAAAGCTCTTGAATTTGGCTGAGCGCTCAAATGGGCAAATAGCATCACACAGCAAATGGAGTGTGTGATTGGGATGCAGCAGGCCTTGCATGCATTTTTGGTTTTGTTCATGGTTTGCTCCATGACCTCTGATAATTCTTTCCCCCTCAGTGCAAAGAGGATAGTGAATTATCTTTCTCCTTATAAAGTGCCTTGGAACATGTAATTTTTTTTCCTATTGTTGAATCAAAAGCAGTCAAAATTGTTGATCCTGTTTTCATTTTACACAACTGCAGCACTCCTGTGGAGTCTAGAGGAAATAGGTCAAACTTTCTAGGTTTTTGATTCCACGAAAGGTGCTGAATGGTCTGGGTCTATCTTCAAAACTTCTGCTTAAATGTTAAATAACAAACGTGTGCAGTATAAGTTAAAGGTATGCACTAAGTGCTAAGCTATACTACTTCCAAATTGTTAAACAACATAATACGTAGGGCATTTATCTAGTCTCTATTTTCTGCTTTTGAAGATTCAAAACTAGTCAAACAAAAAGTTGGTATGTTATGGAAACAGAAGACCAGTGCATCATTCAGTTGCCCTGTTTAATACAGTTCCTGCTGTGTTAATTCCCCTCTAATCCATTTTTTAAACACAATTGATTGTGTCTCATTTGTGACAAGTTACGTTCCAAATAAGCACTCCATGATACGTTTCAAAAAGTTTTTTATTTAATGTAACTTCACTAATCTAATAAAAGGTATGGTTAATTATGCCTGCCTTTCAGATTACCATTGCCAGTTTTGGCTATTTTATGTCTATCTTTCCTCTGTGTAATGCATCCCTGTTATATGAGTAAAAGGAGGATGAAGTGTATGTAGTCCATCCAGTGAATTCACAATCCCTAGTGAGGGATTTTGATTATATTAATCTTTAATAGTCTTAGGAAAGGAAGAGCTCACGTGATACATCTTTGAACTGACAGTGATACGTGTTTATATGAATGACAAGAACCAAATGCAGGGTATTGCTTGCTTTTTAGCCAAAGCTTACAGCATTCATTTTGTTTTAGGATGATTCCTGAGGCAATTTGATCCAGTATGGTGGGATTGGCTGTTCAGGAAACTTACCTGTATGAGCTTTGCTCTCAGCGCTTCCAGGTAGCATGCTCACCTTGGAGGGCGGCTCTGCTTCCTTCTCTCTGTCCAAGCAGAGTTGAGCATGATCCTTGCCCTCTAGCTCTACTGTCAGAACACTTTCAGAACCGGTTGATAATTCATTTTTTCATTTTGCGTTAGTTGTGCTTTGACCTGTCTAGTTCAAATTCTTTAAAATTTCTGTGTCTCTTCTCACCAAAATCCAGAAAAAATAAGAGATGCGTCTTGGTCCAGTGGATGGCATAGCTTTGGTTTAGAAATAACTGCATTTCAAGCTACTTTAACATCATCTGATATTTTTGTTTTTTAGTTGCAAGGCCTTACAATGGCACAGAATGAGCACTGCCTTCAAGCCTCCTTCCTGTAAATGATAGGACCAAACAAGGCGGTGTGATGAACATGCCACTGCATCAAATCTCTGTCATTCCAGCTCAGGATGTTACCTCTTCCAGAGTCTCCAGGAGCAAGACCAAAGAAAAGGAGGAGCAGGTACTGTCATATATACTTGATTTTTCACAGGAAGTTATCTAAGTATAAAATTGTGGCGGTTACCAAATCAGACCTGATTCTATTCCAAAGCCCCAATTCCTTGCATTATTGCTGCTTTTAGTGAGGATGAATGCTACCAAATTATCTCTTCATTCTTGTTTGCTATTTTAAAGCAGGTGCTTGCAAAATTGTAGAGATTAAGTAACTTCTGCAAAATGCAAGCTACAGCCATGTATTTTGCATAAGAATTCAAGGTAGGGGTTTGGATGATGGCTCTAGTACCATTATTGTAGAAGCTGTTATAGATGTATTTAAAGAAAAATTATATGGAATATGAACTCTACATGTAGCCATGCATCCTGTTTTCCTTTGCTCTTGGTAGCACGTAGTAGCTGTGTTGTATTTCATAGTGACTAGAATGTCACAAGGAAGGCTGTATACACCCATATGTCTACATACGCTACTGTTTTATGGAATATGATTTGTGTTCTTAATTTGGGAGCATGTGCGTGAGTAGAATCAACCTGAGGTCTTGCTGTGGTGCTAATATAAAACTATTTGAGGTATCTACTGATTATTAAGTCCAGTAAAATCTAATCAATACACTATTTAAGTTTTTAATAGCATGCTCTGTCTAGCCTTCACATGTCAACCATATTTATCCCTAGACTGTGTCTCCGATCCAGCCCAAAAACCTTAATGTGCATTGTGCTTTAGTGTACACTGTAATGCATTGATCTTACATTTTCTGTCAGTTCCACAGAAACCTTTTTGGGTTTTTTTTAGTTTTAACATAAAACAAGGTCAAGAGAACATTCACTTTATGGTACAGCTGCAGGGCTTGCTTTGTGGACTGCTCAACAGTGGTTAATTCTGAGGAGATCTAGAGTGAAGCTAATTACAGAAAGGTTGTAGCTTATTTATGAGGGACTAAAAAGGCTCTGTCATGTTACAGAAAGGGATTCACCAAGACTAATTTTGAGTAGGGAAAAAGAATTGTTTCTGGTATGTTGGGATCATTTGCCCTGACTACCCATCTCACCTGACAGCTGTGCAGATTGCACCTACCAGTAGAAATAAACTGTCCTAATATTGGCTTTTTTGAGTCTTCTCCTTAGTAACATCTTAAAATGAATTTTAGCCCTTCAGATTCTTAAACCAATAATTAATTAGGATGGCATACTGCTGCTTTTGGTTGCCAGGACTAGGAAAGAAGCTAGTATCACAGAGGAGATGCTCTAAATAGGTAAGGGACCTTGTCTCAGGAGTCTTCTGGAATCTGTCCCTTCCTACCTGTTGCATATAGTCACCATCTGGGCAGCTCCCTAGGTAGAGGACTCTGCTGCTTCTTCCCTTTGGTGCTTTCCCATGTAATAACTGTATGTGCTGAGAGTGAAACAGCTTTGTCAAATGCAGGGCAGTGCTGTGAATTTCCTACCCTGATCTGAGGTGATGGAGATTTGGAGGCAGATGGGAACAACTTGTCCCTCTAACCATGGAGTGGGCCCAGAAATGAGAGTCCCAACTCTGCTGCTAAACATGTTTTTCATTTCCAACACAAGTCACTTCAGTGTTAACAAATCTCCCCTGTGCTTCCTTCATGATAACTAGTTGAAATGTTAATTATTGTTCCCCTTGCTGGGCTGCTGTTACATTTTCATGCCTTAGCATGTTAGAAACAGAACAGAATACTTGTTTAAATATGTGCAATGCTGAAGAGGAAGTGGGACCATGCAAGCAATGGATTAGGCTAACTTGGAAACACTTAATGTTTCCCAAGTCTTGTCCTTCCTGTCTCCATCAGCATATTCATTCATCCCCAGGTGTCCTACATTCTGCCAAAACTATGACTGGAACAGCTGGAGCTCTGGGTGAGCTGCCTGCTGTCCTTGATGCACAGCTGTATGGACACTACAGCTGCTCCTGTGCACGAGCCTGGCCCTTGTACTCCCTTCCCTGCTCCTGGTGTTAACCTTTAGTGCTGGATCTAACAAATGAGCTGGAGGGCAGTCAGGCTGTTAATGTGCTCACTTTGACCAATCCAGTTAAATTTTCATATTGCATCAGTTAGGATGTTCAAGGGTACTTTATAGTCAAGAGTCCCTGTTAACTCTTGAGTGCGGTCAGAACCTACTGGCCAAGACTGTGAGTTTTGCTCATATTTAAAGAATACATTAAAGGGGAGATGGGATGCAAGAGAAAGAAATGTCAAGGATAATCTAGAAATTCTTTAATCAGATTTTAGTTTCAAAATGCTTGTTTTCTGTTGAGATAGCCACCACTCCAAGATACTGAGCAGTGTGCAGCTGAACATGATCTGCTGAGAAGTTGTAGGTAGTTGTTGTGCCCTAGGTAATAGCTACAGTTTAAGAGATAGGTATTAGTTAAAACTGAGAAAAAAGGTTTTTCAGTGCAAAGTCAGTGTAACTTCAATACTTTCATATTTCAGTTGCCTAACTTCCCATTAGACAGCACAGGTCGCAGTTCATTGTATTGTGGTTGGCCTAGACACAGTTCTTATGTCTCCAAAAATATAAAATAGTTTTTGAGAAGCAAGTGCAACTTTTCACAGTTTGATTCAAGTGCCAGATTTTCTTAGCATTTATTATGTAATAATAGTAAACTCCTTACTTCTTCTATGCAGGAACAGTAAGCAACTCAAACTAATGTGTACACTGTGGTATTAAAATGTTTTAAGCTGTACAAAGCCACTTGACAATCTGAACAAAATGAAACAAACCACAATCAAAACCAATAGTACTACTTCACAGATAAATACGTAAGTTTGTAGTACCAAGCTTCATTGACCAAGTGCATTTCCAGATGTGCATTTCATAGATTGGGCAGACTCCTGTACATATCTCCCCTGTTTATTAACAAGCTGTAGCTAAAGCCAAGGTGAATAGAGTGTCCTCTAGCAGATGAAATTGTCTTGCTTTCATTTTTGCTGTTTCAAACTAGATCTGTGGCTTGTCTGTACCTACATCCTGCATAGTAAGAAGTCATTTGAAGGAAAGGTTCAAGAAGCACAGCAGCAGAAAATGAAGAACTGGTGTGCCTAGAGAGAGAACTTCCACCAGTCTCTGAAAAATCAATGGTTTTCCTATTCCCCAGAATATGCTTTACATTCTGCTCTATTTTGTGATTATGGATGTGGTTAGTTATCCACATTTGTAGTAGAGCTGCAAAGGAAATATTCTCAATCTGAACAGTACAGATGTCTTACTATTTCTTTTATCCTTCTGGTAAAGATATAGCTCTTGTATTTCAGGTTAAAGCTTTTTCTAGTTTTATTCTAGTTTTCCTTACTACAAGAGCAAGTTTTCTGGACTGGTGATTTGTGACTAAGTGAAGAACAGCAAGAAATCCTTACCACCTTTATCATTACAATCAAGTTTCTTAAACTGAGTGATGTATAATAACTAAGCATGCCTCCTGGCAGATTAAATTGTAGATTCAATACCTGTAAAAGTCTGTGGCAAAAATCCTAATGAATTTGAAGAAGTGTTAAGAGGAAAGGCTTCTACCTACTATTTCTGGTCTAAGTCCTCAGTGATACGTATTCATAACAGAGCCTGGTAGATTCAGGTTAGAGTAATTTTCAACGTTTGAAATAGTTGAAATCTGAAGTTAACAGCAGTATTTCATGAAACTTTGTCCATTTCTCCAGTAAAAATGAGGAAGGTCATAAAGGGATTATTACTCTTGCATTTAACTCAGATGAACTGATAGCTTTAAGGGCTATTAATAACCATCATTAGCTTCTTACTTACCCCTCATTAGGAATAGCTTCATACCTACCTGATTTAAGGGAGAGTCACTCTGTTGTGTGTGAGAAGCTACAACCCCCCTTGCCCCTGTTTGGTGGGCAGTATGCTGGCAGCAATATTTCCTAGTGCATGTGAAAGCAAACAGCTCTCAGGATTTGGATGGGAAATGAGGAAACGATGCTGGCATGTGATTGAGGTGTTGTCCTGGATTTGTTTTGTTATAGCATAGTCTTTTTGAGGGCTTTGTGGCTTCCTCACTGAAGCAAACTGATGCCTACCCCAAGCTGTTATTAAGTATTACTGCAGTGAGTGAAGTTCCCTGAGCAATAGCTTTTCACTGCTCTTCTAAAAATGTGCACCAACTGTGGCCTCCCATCCTGTGATCTCTGCAGATCTCATAAGAGGATCAGGGATGGGTGGGATCAGTGTTTGACTGAGAGATCATGAGATGTTGGTGCAAGTAATTTTTGGGCACAGTACTGTTTCTTCTCAATAGCCTCAACCTGAAAATTGATACTGAGTTGTCATCAAAGATCACATGGCATTTATCACAGAAGCAGATCAATGTTCTAGTCAGATTTAAAGTTGCTGATTCCACTTGATCAGCTGAAACTCCCTTCTACTCACTTCTCTTGTTTTCTAAGTGCTGTATAGTATTGCTGGTTGCTATGTACTCAGCAGAGATTCTGTGATTGTCTTTGGCATCTCCAGGTACTTCTCAAAGCTGTCATCTTGAAGATACTGACTGCCTAATTTGTCTGAATGAAATTATGGTGAGAGAAGTACATTGTGATGCATCTTCATAAAGTTCTTCTGCCTTTGTAATGATCTCTTGCATCCTGTAACAGGAAAGGCACTTTGGCCTATTGATTCAATAAGCCATGTCTTGCTGGAAAAGCAGGACTTGGGGAAAAAAAGTAATAGTTGAATTTGCAAGAGTTTGTAGTCATAGATCAGTATGTCAAGATTTGTGCATACACCTTTGTGCATGCTTCATGTTGTTTAACCTAGAGTGACACTTTGAGAGCTGTTTTTAAAGTACAGAAGCACTCTGTGACCTTTTCCATTCACTTTTTGGACTTTGAGCTGTGAATGAAGTCTCTGAGTGGCTGAATTTGGTGCAAATACTCAGGCTTTGTAAGGCTCTGTGTGCATGCACGCACGTGTGTTTGGTTTTGCTTGCCCATTAAACCAAATCATTCATTAAGCAGCCAGGCTCTAAATCCTTTGAGAATTTTTACCCCCTTTTTTTTTTTATTTTGTACTGCAATTTGTGTTTATGTTTAGCTGTGTCATATCTGGCATTTTTCCTTTATTGCATTTGCTTTGTATAGAAACTGGCTAACTATGGAAGAATTTTTTGTCTGAGTATTCTTTATTTCTTCTGTGAGAAGCAGAATGCATCTCCTGCTGTACTGCTTATAGGCATAGGCTCAGAGTGGGAACTGTGAAGTCCTTTCCTGACAATTCAAATCTTGGTTTTTATTTGGTGTATTTTTCAATGGATCATAAAGCATTTCTCAGGAAAAGTTACACTTCCCACTCTTCCTGCCCCTTGCCAGCTTAAGGGCTTTCTGCTGTTCCATGTGTTCCTGGCAAGACCATGACTTACCCCAGCTTTGGTGTGGTACCTGGGAAACTGTCAAGAGGCACACAGAGTGCTGCCAGGCTTGAATTAAACCAGGTCTGTAATTTGGGATTTGTTTTTGTATTACCACCCTGCTAGATGGTATTGAGCAAATCCTTTGGGTTCCTGTGCTATCCTGACTCTCACCTGTGAAAGAGGGCTGGCACTGCTGACTAGCCTTGTAAAGGACTTCAGGTGTATGGAGAAAAGCTGAGCAGCTGGAAGTGTTTGTCACTAGGACCTTTGAGGTCTGCTTTGCCAGAGATCCAGTCTGCAGCTGGTTGTGCTGATGGCCCAAAACTGTGCTGCAGAACATGGTTGGCACAGGGTATGTGGAGAGCAGAGGTGTTTTCCTCCACAAGGTGAACTTTGCTTGATCTCAGTCATGGTGAATGTGCAAAATATTGTGACTTTCCTGAATTTGTTCTGCTCTTATTGTGCTTGAGTGCAGGATGAGAAGCTGGTGCTCTTGATCCCTGCTCTTGGAAGCTAACATGTGCTGCTTCCCAGCAAATCCCAGTGAAGGGGAAGACAGGAGACAGGAAGTGGGAGGGAGGGGATGGAATGGGAGGGAGCTGCTCCCGCTGGAGCAGTCTTAACAAAAAAGTCAGATCACGCTGTTTGATTCTGCATTGTGTTTGTTTTGGAGTGTGTACAGCATGTGTGTGTGAGGAAGGGAGCAGATGGCTGCTGAGTAGAGATGAATTACAAAAGGCAAAGTGTGGGAAGTGGTTTCTGAGAGGGTTTTGAGGGAAAAGAGGAGAAAACTCTTTCTTTTAAAAATTCAGTAAATGTTATGAAAACTAAGAGCAGTTGATACAGCAGCAGAGTTTTAGGTAGTGATTCTTTAGAGAAGAAGCTTTGGCAGTTTCAGGTTTTGCTGTTTGCTTATAATCACTCATTTATATACAATCTCTAATTTGATTTTGCTTATTGCATGTGAACTCCTTACTTTAATGTCTCAAGACCAGAAACTTAGAGTTAATTATTACGATCTGTAGCTGTCACATTAACCTGACTTTTAAACCACCTCTCTGATATTAACACAATCTCTGTCTGGCTTTCATTAGCAGCTCACTTAAACAAGCTGCGAGTCATTCTTTAAAAAATAGGATATTCTAAAAGAAGTGCTGGTGCTGTTTAATTATGTGATAGCCATGTATGTTTTGGTGGTGTTTTGCAGGTCTGTTAATGTTTCTGGTGTATGTTAATGTGCAACAGCTTTCCATAAAGGGAGCCCTGGATCTGAACTCGTGACTTAAGAGTTTATATTTTTTTCTTTCCTGGCAGAATCATGCTTGTTTGTTTGCCTTCTAATTAGAAGTATGTGTCAGTAATAATCCCACAGTGATCTGTATGTGCATATAAATACCTGTATTGCTAAATAATCACAGCTCCACAAACACATTAGTCAAGACTTGATTTTACTATGCAGTGATTTTCTTCATCCATTGGTTATACTGTTTCCTTAAAGTGAGGCTGTCAGATTCCTGCAAACTGATTTTTGAAGTTCATTGTTTATTAAATGTAATTGCTGTAAATGAGACACCCCAGAAGTGCAGATGTTTTTCCCTCCTGTAGGAAGTTTTGCCTCATGCATTGATGCATAATGAATTACTTTGTTGATTTGATCTTTTAGACAAATGTGTTTCTTTGCCTGGTGAAATAACATAGGTTGGGTTTTGGGTTGTTTTTTACAATGTTTTGTTCTGGGTTTTTTTGAGAGAAGAACGAAGACTAACACTTGTGCCAGGGAGGCATGCTGTGGTGTAGTAGTACCTTTAATGTACTTGAATTTCAGGGGTTTTGAAACTGTGTCTAGCTTTAAGGTGCTGATTCTCCTTAAACCCTGCATCCCAGTGGTTTACAGGTAAAACTTCTGCAAAATTATATATAGGCTTAGATTTGTGCCTTGAGCTTAGCTAATTTTACTTGGCCTTTATGCCATTTATGAATAATTCTTGACAGGGCAGGGGAAGTTATTCTTCAGAAATTGGTCGTTCCTGCTTTGCTGAAATCTAAGCTCTTAGGACTACAGCCTTCTGAGTCAAAAGTCCTCATACCTAGAAACAAAATCCACCTTTGGGATTCATTCTCTTGGTCCCAGAAGTGATGGTCTCTCATCTGCTACTAAACATGTTTCCCTCTGGCAGCAGACATAGGCTCCTGTTTTAGGAAATTTCTTACAGACATTTTCTCATGACAGCCACAAATCAAATCACTTTTATTACTGAGCAAGCCCATATGTGTATTCTATGAGGTCAGTGGTTGAAATTCAGAATTTCATTTTTTTAGCAGTCAAGAACGGAATTTCAAAGACAAAAAGAAGAGTGGAATCACCTATTTGTCAAGGTTTAAGTTTATTTATTTACAACCCAGTTCTCTCTTCCTATAAATAAACACTACTTTGATGTTGATGACAGTGAGTAAAAGTGGCCTGTTTATAATTTTTTCATTTGCTTGAGGGTAGACTGTATCTGTGGACCTTAACTATAGGTGGCTGTTAGTGTTAGGGAGAGGATTGTCCTTGAGTCTGCAGCATTTGACTTCACCCTGTGCTAAGTGAGCACTGTGTTTCCACTGTGTTCTTTAAGGGTGCCGCATCTCTGGTGTTCCTGGAGGCAAGAATCTGGGGCTGTGTCACCAACTGCTTTGCACACATGTTGTGCATCTGTCAGGGTAACTGAAAGTGGGTATGTTTAGCACAGATATTCATATACTCTATGAGTGTGATTCTATGAGTGTGGAAGCAATTTTTAGTGTACTTTTAACATTAGAACATTTTCAGTAGTAAGCTTGCATCTTATGCTTGGGTTTTTCAGAGACCTCAAAGTAATGAAATAGAGTGTACATCTAAATTTTTTGTGTAAGTTACTGAAGTCTATATCAAAGGTGGATTTGGAGTCACAGATTTCCAGGGTGGCTTACTGCCTAAAAGGATAATTGTAAGTACTGAAGAGTAGGAAATACACCTTTGAAAATCACTGCTATAGGTCTCACATATGTAGAAATATTTATGGCTATTTTTATCTAAAAAATCAATCAGATTTTTTTCTAACTCTCAAGTCAAATTTACTCTCTAGTGTGTAGTTGTGTTCCTTTAGTTAAGTGTATTGTATGTGATGTATCATGTGATAATTATGGATTGGCATAAAATTCTTAAAAGAAGTATGAGATTATCCTTTTCCTAGAATTTAGAGGAGACAAAATAAGATGGTTTGAAAGTTTTGAAAGTCTTAAAGAGGCTGATTTTGGCTTTTTTGAATATCAGGTAATCACTTGACATATTTTTCCTGTAAGGTGGTGAAGGAGCAGCCTTGTAACACATTGGTAGCTTTTCCTGAATGGAAAATTGCAGAATCAGAAGTGCTTTAGCCAGCTCTGACTAGATGCCCAAACCTCATGTCAGTTATAAGGTTTCTCCTGGCAATCATTTGCCTACCTATTTCTAGTAATATTCCCAAGCAGGAGATGGAAGAAGAGGGATGCAGGTTGTTCAAGTTGAAATGACGTGTGTTTACCTCAGCCAGTGGCTTGTGTGATACTTTTTTGCTTCAGTTTTTATGCATAATAACAGTGAAAACTTTTGATTGATCCCAGAGAATACGAAAGAGTTATTTGGGCTTTGTTTCCCTCCAGTATTCTTTAGGTATGGCTGCTATTATTCAGATGGTTGAAAGCACATTATTTGGGTAAAGATTGCAAGGCAGCCTTGCATGCAGTGAAGTGAAATATTTGCTAGTTTTTGCATCTTAATTTCTCTGAGCTTGTTAACGTAACAACAGTTAAGCAACTTTGTTCCACATGAAATACTGGATGTGACTTCCTCTTTGGCTGCTAACAAGCTTCAGGTACTCCAGAGACACTGGAGTTACTGAAACATCCACAGGCAGAATTGTAGAAGTGACCCCTAAACAGGATATCTCTGTTGTCGGGCACACAGTTGGGGTATTTGGGAGATGTGAAGTACAGCTGCCAAGTACCTATAAACTTTAAACCATAGCTATTTTAAGTTGTGACAAGTGAAGCACTAGGGTACTTCATGGAAACATTAGCAGATTAGGACCACTGGGTACTGCCAGTGCTAATTTGTGCTTAATCTAAGACACCTTCTCCCTTACAGCTAGGAGTAAGACTGAGTTGCTTCTCTTCTGTGATTAATATGAAAAACTTGACCATTTGGTTTATAATTGCCTCAAATCACCAGGTAAAAAAATCTGTATCACTATACAACATTGAATTTCATGCAGAAGGGAGACAGGTATGTTGGATTACAGATTAAAGTTTAAAAAGACTCAGCTATTTTGTATGTTTTTAATATGCAAAGCAGAAGATACATATACATATATCTTTAAATAAATATGTACATTAAAGTATTTTTAGACACTGGTAATAAAGGGCTGATTGTCCTAATTCCTAGCTGGAGTCAACATAAAAGTAGCACCTCCCACCCCCAAAACCCTTTCCTGTCAGTGTGGTTGAAAATGGCTTGTTTTATTTTAATGATTCCTTTGGAATTTGTGACACTGAAGGCCAACTGGGGTGGCCACATCTGCCTTGGAATGACCTGTATTATGTTGCATGTAGCTACTCTGTACATTGAACCCATAACTCAGGGTATTTGGAAGTAGCACTTCAGCTTCCAGCCTTGATTTGAAGATGAAGGGTAAAGCTTCTGTCTTTGCAGTTTGTTTCCATGCTATCTACAATCACAGTGCACAGAAACCATGGCTTCTGCTGCTAGTTGCTAGTGGCTCTTTCTTGACTGATTGAAACGGGCTCTTAAATTGTGCTTTTGGATGTATCTTTGTTAAAAACAAGTGAGGTCGTTCGCTTTTTAAGGTAAACTTACAGATAAAATTCTGGAGTCTCACCCAACAGGGTGTTTCCTTCAGCCTTGTAAATGGGAATGAGGGATGGAAAGATATCATTTTGGGGCCTGTCTTGTCTTGTTTGAAAGTAGAGGTTGGGACACTGGAAAAGCAAGTGTCTTAATTACAAGGCAGGCTGTGCTGCTCCTGCTGGTAGGGTTTGGGTGGCTTTCCAGTTTTTGTCCTCCCTCAGTTCTCCAACACTACCTTGGCAGTTCAGAGGGAAAACTGAAATCTCTGCTTGCTGTAATGCAGGGGTGAATGACATTGATCCTGCCCTCAAACCCCATTCAGGTTCTCATTTCTACTTGTCACTTCCTTATAGCTTTCTGCATCTAATTCTCTACTGTACCTCTGCTTTATAAGCTGAAACCTGTGTAATTTGCAATCACAACCTGTGTCACTTTGGTGAAAATAAAAGGCAGTTTTAGTACCACGTTTTTTTCCCCAAATCAGTTTCACATGCTCAATATCTGTGAAATGTCTGTAAGGCTCCTCAGCCTGCTAAGCTTTGTGTCACTTGTAAATGTAACTGACAGAGACTTTCCTATGTTGTTTTTTAAAATTAATTTCCAGATTATTATTGAAAATATTGACTGATGCCTGGCTTTGCACCAATCTTGTGGTACCAGCAGGGACATCTTCGTTTGATTCTGTGTTGATAAGGCCAGCATCAGCTCTGTCATCAGTCAGATCTTCACCATTGAACATGTTTTAAATTAGTGTCATTTGTTCCATTTTTAGATGGAAACATTTGAGAAGAGAGAAGGAAACACTGCACTATATCAGACATAGTAAAGGTGGGAGTTCTACTGAGCTAAAATATTCTACTAGGAAAATTTTAATAGGAGACAATAGAGTGGCAAAAAGCCCCCACCCAACAGATGGGCTGAGCATGATTGCAACAAGGCAGCACTTCCTTCCACTCACACCCTAAACACAGCTGCTCTAAGGGGTGTTTCTTATGCAAGAGTTAGTGGGGATAATTTCAGGAGTGGGTAATGTGCCCAGGTGTGAGAATTTCATTTACAGTGTTTGTTCTGTGTGTTTTGGAGCCTGAATAAATGCCATTCTCAAAGATGCATTTTAATGGTTACTAGAATGAACTGACTGAAGTGTATAGCAGCTTGCAGTTTCCATGGGAAACTGGACCTTTCCCAAGAATGCAGGTGGGGAGGAAGAGAAACAACCTGTGGAGAGAAACAGTCTCTGGGCTGTGTTGTCCCCTCAGAGCTTTGGTTCCAGTGGTATCATGTTTGTGCCAGGCTGTTTCATCCTGGATTTTTTCCCCTTATCATATATAAACCTCTGTTTCTTTTTGAATGTAGATGCAACAAAGAGCACTGCTGCTGTTCCTAGATTTATGAGCATTTTGAACTGTTCCCAGTCCACCCAGTCCCATGCTGAGTACGACTGGTGGCAGCTGCTTATCTCCTGAAAGCATTCCCATAGCCTATGTCCAGCCCTACTCTCTGCATCCAAACTTCCAGGAATCCTCATGCTGCCCCCAGAAGAGATTGGGAACATGTATAGATTGTGCAAGATCTCCAGATCCAAATATTTGCTTTCAAGAGTTCTGATATTTAGGTCTAAATATTTTAGCAGCTTGGTTAGTTTCAGTAAGACCTTTGCACCACAAGCCCACCTGTAAAGTATCCAGAAGGTGAATAATAACTACTATAGCCCAACAATTCCTTAAAGGCTTTCTTTGGCCTCTGTCTGCCTCTGGTCTTACAGCTACTCATTTAAAGGAACTACTTTAAAAGTGCCATCCCTCAGCACATTGTCCAGTAAAACCCAAATATCATTCTTCTGGCAGCCTCTGAAATGTACTCTTATGGTTTATCCTCCTCAAGAAAATGTTCCCTGTGATCTTGCTGCTCACACTTCCCACCAGGAACTCAGTGGCAGGCTCTGGTGCTCCCATGCCATCTGTCCCAAGAATGATGGGGGGGTACCCAGCTGGAACACAAGTACAGTGTTAAAATCCTTCTTTAACACTGACTTCTGCCTACTTGTAGTAAACCTGAGGCACACCCAAGTCTCTGGATTGCAGAGTGAAGGAAGGCAGATGAGAATAACCCATTTTTATAGCCCTTCTGGTTTTCAGTGCAGTCATTAAGGCAGAAAAACCTAAGTTTGATGTTTGGTATATAACCAGAATTTTTGGGGGGGTTTAATGCAGAGCCTTGACCCTATGCCTGTTGTATACCTTCTGCTAAATTCATCTTGCACATTTGGGTGGGTTTTAGTTGTTGTAAGTTTTAAATCTGATGGATTGTTTTTGGTTGAGTTTTTTTTGGGTTGTGGTTTTGGGCTTTTTTAAAGTTGTTTTGGGGGGTGTAGTTTGGAGAAACTTTTGAGGAAGCTCTTACAGTTCCTCTTTATAGCAGAGTTCTGGTTTTTTACTTTTTTCTCCTAGATTTCTCCAATGTTTATGAAAGTGACTTGACTAGTTCCTGCCTGTGCAGTTTTTGTTGGGGAGAGCTTGTGTGGAATCCACTGTTCTGAGCTCAGCTATATTTTCTGAGGCCAAAAAGCAAAACAAAGGGCCAAAAATGTAGATGTGAGGGGAAATAAGTGTTACAGAGCTCCACATGCCACTTAGTTGCTTGGCCGTTTCATTTCATGTTCAACCACCCACTTTTTGATAGTCTGAATTGGGTTTTGTGGGTTTGGTTTGTTGGTGGATTTGATTTTGGTTTTTTTTCTGTTAAAAAAAAAACTTTTAATGCTTTTTTGAAAAATTCTTCAGGCCCTATTGTTATACCCCACTCTTGATTTGCAAGTGCATTAGTAACACCCACAGTACTTGGGTATGCACCTCTGTTGCTTTGTAGTGTTGTGAATTGACTGTTACAGTGACAAGTACTTGAATTAGACACAGGCATCAACAAAAATCAGCTCCTACCAACAGGTACTGCTCTCTTTCTGCCTTTTCCATAGAAGCATGGGTTACCAGAGTGGGTTATGTGGTATTTGTTAACCCTTGGTGCAGAGTTTGGAGACTGGCACTAATTTAATTAAAATCAGGTACAAAATCTTCACTTATTTTTTCCACTGTGAAATTCACATGCGCTTGGAGAAACATCTGCCGGATCAAAGTCCATTAGCTTGTTCAGAGTGTTCCTGGTTGCTGAAACTCGCTCCAGCCTTGTTTGTTTGGAAAAAGTCTGTATCATTGGATCTGCATCGCCTTCAGTGTTTCACAAGCCAGAGAAGAGCAGAGCAGCGCTTGCACAACCATGATTATGTGAACACACAGACAGGAAGCACTGCCTGGTGTTTAACATCTCCTTATGCCATCTTTCCCAATTACACTTTGCCATTTAAGGTGATTCTCCCTGCCCTCAACCCTCCTTTAGGCTTAGACCTGGGAAACATCCGTCAGTTGTTCCCAGGCAGTACCAGCTGAGATGATAGCAAACAAGGTGCTTGGACATGCAGAAACTCCAGAGAGAATAAGTTGAAAATGTGAGGTGCATTGCCCCTGGCTTGTGACTGTCCTGTGGCCAGGGAAGGACCGTAAGTGCTCATCCACTGAGAGTGTATCTGCTGCTTGGGATGTGCTGCAGAGAAATTACCCACTTTACTGCTGTTATTTTACTGATCAGGGGATAACTAATCTTTTTATACTGCAGGTTTTAGTTCAGAATAGTTGGGGTTTTGTTCACCCACACATCAAAGAAGTTCTGATTGGCAGCTCAGAAATTTGTGTAAGGTCTGAAAGGATTTATAGGAAATGAGCAGATGGTCTACTAGAGAATTTCCCCAGGAGGTTGCAGTTATTTAAAAATGGGAGAAACTAAATAGGCTGTACAAAATTTGACTGTAAAATTAACTGGCCAGCCAATAGCTAAATACTTAACCAAAATGTTTCAGCTTGGCCCCTAGCATAAGCATGTAATGAAGCAATGTGTCTGTGAGTTGACTCCACACACATTATTTCAAGTTTCACCTAATAAGTGCACATGAAGGAAACACGATTTTGCTGAGCACTGTTCTTGCTGTGGTGAGGCCACTCCTGCATCTCTTCCTTACACAGTGGCAACATGATTGTTCAGGCATGCAGGAGAATGCTACAAAATGCTGCTCATATTAAATGAAATATAAAACTGTTCGGCTGAATGCCTTCAATTTTTAAACTGCTCTTTTTAGCTTCACAAACAAAAGACTTAACATATAGGTTAGATTGCCGTATTTGAAAATACTCAGTGAGAAAAAAACCCAAGCAGCAAATTGTTTCATTTTAGGGATGCAAGACTCGAGTATGTTTTAACTTTAAGTAGTCAAATGTCACATGTCCCTTTAAAAATTTGTGAATTCAAGTCACGTCAGAGTTGTTTGCCACATGACTTTAGATTTTCAATATCCTTGTTTCCAATGTGGGTTTTGTCTGACACTCTGATACACAGAAATTGGAGGTTTTGTGTGGGTGGGTGTCTTTAAATGGACAAGCAGTTTTTTAGCGTAAATCCCATGAATTCAAATGAACAGATGGATTAAAATCCCAATTGAGCTCGTTATGCTTTTAAAAGTTAGGAAAACACTATTTTTTTTGTTGTTAAATCCCTGTGAAGCACCCTTTTTAGAAGGCAGATAGGCCTTAATTCTCTTGTTATATTTTGAGTTGAATATGCAGTGGAGAGAATGGTCTGCAAAATGGTCTGCAGTAATAAAATGTATTAATTTAATTACTGTCATGTTCATCTGTTTATATTCTGGTTTGCTGCTGCAGAATGTAATTACACTGCATTTCTCTTCCAGCTTGTTGTGTTTGCATAAGTCTATGTAATGGTTGTAATACACCTGTTGAATTTAGAAACCAACCTTCGTAACCTTTCACCCAGCCTCCTGAAGTACTAAGAGGAAGAGGGTAAATATCCAAAGGGCTATGTGAAATTTTTAACTGAGTTAGATAACATGCTTCCCTTTATATAAGGCTTAGAAATGTGTATTTATGACATATTTTTCCTGCTCCTCCCCAGCAATTCATTTCCATTAGCCTCAGAGTTAAAGCCTTTGGAAAAAAAAAATTCTCAGAATTCAACACTGTCTTCCAGATATAAAAGAAAACATCTGGAGAGTGAATCCACAGCAGCCCAAGTTGAGCTAAGTCAGAAGTTTGGTTTGCTAACAAGGTGTAGTCCTTTTGGCTTCCTTTGCAGAGACAGAAGTTCTCCCTATAAAGTAGTTCTGCATTGTCATGTTCAGCCTGATTGCTTACCTGGTATACAAGGCTGGATTTATGCAGAGTCCCTGCCTTCTTATTGTGCCCTGCTAATTCTCTGGAAGCCTCTTGGTTCCCACTTTTAAAATATTAATGGAGGAGCCTGAAGGGAGACATTAAGGCCCCAGTTTTGAAATGTTAAGATACTTCACATCCTTGAGGTTTGTTTATCTGTAGGATATTTTTAAGTGAAGTGTTTCCATAGCCTTTGTTGTAGAGCTGATAATGCTTGTGTGGATTTGATTTTTGCATTGGAGTTTTTCTTTTTTAAAAGGAGTATCCTGTGTGGGGGAGGGAGAAACAGCGAGTTATTGAGTGCACAGGATACGGGACCAGCTGTGTTGGATGAGACAAAAGGTCTGTTTAGCTCAGGGTGTTGTCCTTGACCTAGAGTGAGAGGGACAATATGAGAAACAAAGTATGTTCAGAGTGATTGTTGCCACCAGATTTATGCCATGTAACTTCGTGGCAAAACTGAATTTTGAATAGGGTATAGTCATCTGAAAACTTCAGTTTAAAAGTGGATGTGGCAAGAACTGATGAGGGTGAAAATATGGAGTTGCTCTGTAAAATAGTGCAGTTGATGGGAAGAGAAATCCTCTCCTCTGCCTTGTGGTGTATGTAGCACGTTCCCGAGGTCAGAGGGTATCACAGCAAAAGCACGACAATAAATCTAACTGTTTGGATAATGTCATCTGGAGAGACATAAATTAGCTTTGGTGCATGCAGGAGGACTACCTTTAGCAGAGGTGAAAGAGGAGTCCTTCCAAAGTAACAACCAGTCACAACTGAGCTTTAGATGACTCCAGGATTTTGAATATGCCTTTCTTTTGTCTCCCTGTTATCTTCTTCTTTTATCTCCCATCTTTTGTGTGACTTGGAGGTAGAAAGCAGGAGCTCTCACTTTAGTTTTGATTTGACATGAGAAATGTGATTTCAGAGCTGTCTAGAGAATTATGCCCAAACTGAAGAGCCATGGTTCAGAATTTAGGAAGCTGCATGAACTCTCACTGTAAATCATAGAATTATTTAGGCTGGAAAAGACCTCAGTATCTGTTATTGAGTTTAGTCATTAACCTAACACTGGCAAGCCTACTGCTAAAACATAACCCTAAGCACTACATCTACATTACTTAAATACCTCCAGGAATGGTGACTCAATCACTTTCCTGGCCAGCCTATTCCAACACTTAGCAATCTTTTGGTGAAAAAATTTTTCCAAATAGCCAGTCTAAACGTCCTCTGGTGCAATTTGAGGCCATTTCCTTTGGTCCTAACTCTTGTTGCTTGGGAGACCGACAAGCCACATTTGCTCTACAGGAAACTAATTGCTTTTGAGAGCCTTGTCAGTTGCGTTTGGACGGCAATGTCACTTGGATTGCAGTGGGTAACTGATACAGAGATGCCAAATAACTTGATGTGTATCTAACAACGAAATCAAAGCAAAACAATTCTGAGAAACAGACCCGAATCTACAAATGACATTTGCCTATTGCAGTAATTGTGCTTGCATATAAATTACTTGCAAATTACTCCTCTGTTTGTTCACTTTTTGGAAGAATACCTGAAAGTGATTTTTGTAGTTGGCTTCAAAAGTTCTACTGACACATCAAAATCTGTTGCTTAAGAGAATAAGCATGTGAATTTATCCCCCATATTAATCCACCCACTGAGATTTCCTGAACAATATTTTTCTCCATAAACAGTCAACTTAACTCACCACCTGCAGTAAGCATTTTTTTCCACCTTCTTTGTGCTGTATTATTTTCTGGTCTGTCACATTCTTTTGCTGTCTTCAGTGTTCATCTTTATACAGCTTCTCTTGCATCACAGCCCTTAAGAATAAGAAAAATTAATTACTAAGCAACTGAATTTACTAGTGTTATGCTGTCTCAGAGATACATTTCTGTGCTTATCATGCCTTCTTTGACTTCTAGCTGCATACATTTTTATTAAAGAGCAAAGAAAATCACCAGCTCTATTGGTTTGACTAATGAGGAAAGAAAATGGGTCTGGAAGGGTCATCCTTCCTGCTCTTTGGACATTTGGAGAATTTTTATGCTTCATAGCACAAAAATTGCTAAGGATTGCTTTTGGGAAGCAGGGAGAGGTGGACATCAGCTGCTGCAAGGAATGGAGCATGTTCATAGGAGCTCTCATGCATTATTCATCACAAGCTCTTTTCACTGGAATCAGCTGGAGGAAGTAGTTAGTCTAGTTTGAGCTACACTAGTATTTATATTTAGGCGACTTAAACGAGCCCAGGCATATACTGCACCAACTCTTTCTATTCATCTGCTGGCAAATGTAGGGCAGACTGCAGCTCTGCAAGCACTGCTCTGTCTCTTTAGTCTGGAGAACAGGAGTCATGCAACCAGGGAAAGCTACACTGAAGATACACACGTGCATTCATGCTGGAAAATGAAGCTTCAGGTAGGAGAATGTCTTGGCAGCAGAGGGATGCTGTTGAGCCCTGCAAAATGAATGTGTGTCAGGGCAGCCTGTCAAGAGAGGCTGCTGGAGAGGCTCCTCATTAGAGTGCTACCTGAATGATCCCTTTTAGTGTCATACTTTCTTCAGTTCTAATTAGGAAGAAGCATTTTTTTTTCTTTTACTGTGTTTCATTCATTCACACTGACATTCTTCTAAAGGTGCTGGAATTTAAAAACTGGGGGACAACTTGCTGGTTTTTGGAAATTTTTGAATTGTTTTTCTTTAAGGTGGCTTTTTAATTTTATTAGTTATTCGCACTTTTATTTGGGAGGAAGGTAGCCGTAAGAGATTCTGTTAAAACACAGCTGAGTGTAAGCCTTGAGCTCCAACTGTGTCTTTTCAGATTGTCTGCATTTGAATGCCAACAGTATTTCCTATTTTTTTTTTAATTTGTTGAATAAAGATGCTTGTAAATTGGGGCTTCTGTTCTCAAAGCATATCTGTATTTTTTAATGTTACCAGTTGCTCTAAAAGAAATATGTATTGTCTCTGCAAGCTTTGTATGTTTAAATTATTAGGGCTCTAGCAATACTGTTAATTCAGTTTTAGACAAAGAAGGGGATTTTGCAAAACCTTATGGAACAATGACAAAGGGGCTTTGTTGTGTTCTGTGAGCATTATTTGCTGTGTAATGTGTGGGTTTGTGCATGTGTGAGAGGGAGGTACACAAACACAATCTCGTTTGGCAAGAATGTTCAAATGTTATTTGCTTTGTGTGTCTGAAGTGTGTTTGTGTGTGTGCTGCTTCTGGCTGCAAACCGCACTACACGGGTATGTGTGCTGCCTATTGGGGCTCTGCTTGAGCTTTGGGGAGGATGATGGCATTTATCTATCTATTTGTTTATTCATTTATTTTAGTGGACTGCTAAAACTTGACAGTACAAAGATCAAGAGTCCTTGCTAGACAACCAGGACAAAATGGTGCTTTGCTATGCAGACGAGTTGTTTTCAAAACGATAGTTTGAAGTCCAGTCCAGGATTTAGTACATAAGCATTGCTGGTGGAAGCAGAAATTGTCAGTTTTATGTGAAATCCTCCGGGAGATTAATGGTCACATGTTTTTGGTGGAGCTTAAATGTATGCTGCCTGCCAGTATGTTGTCTTCCAAGATGACTTGATCACCTAAATAAAACTTGCACATACACAAAAATGTTATTTAGTGACATTTCTTTTTTGCCTTTTGTTAACAATTGAGAGTGACAAGATTTTGTCCCACACATTATCAGTCTGTGTCTTTGGAGGAGGAATACTTTTGGTAGTCCTAAATAACTTGAAATGTTGACTCTAAAGCTTTAAAAGAATGTTTTGACTGTACATCTGAAAGTTCTTGAAATTTATATCCTGTGCATACATTGAGAATTGCTCTGCTACTTGAATTTTGCAAATGCTTCAATATTTGCCATGGGATAGAGAGCTGGCAGTCTAAATATTCTCTTGCAGGTGAATTTATGACCTCTCAATGTGTAAGATCCTTGTTTCATGGAAGCTTGCTAGCAGAATTCTTCAGCTGATTTTGTTAGACTTAAGAGGTCCTGTGTATTCAGTTAATTGATTGAAGTCAATGGAGATGTATTTGGGATTATGTGATTTAAACTTGAGGATTTTTTTTTAATATTAAAATGTGTTTTACTGTTCTGCTGCTCAGTTACACCTGTGGTCCAGAGTTGTGTTATTTAGTCAACACGGTATGGGGAAGGAAGAGTTATTTCTGCACTTGCTTGTTTAATATATTGATAATTTAAAAGTAAGTTTTCTAGAAGCATCTCCATGTTGTTCTTTTTCAACTGTCCACACTGAAATTTTGTCTATACTCAGCCCCTGCCCTGCTACCCACTCAGCTGATTTTATTAACTGTGTTTTATAATCAAATACTATTTAATAGTATTGCTGTAGCACAGAACCACAGTTACAGTGTTGTTTGCCCAGAGAGGATTCAAACATGTTCACCCTGGCTTAAACCAGTTTGAGCCCAGATAAAAGTGTCATATTTGATGTGTTATATGAAAGTGCTTGGGTTTATGCCCATGCTTCAGAAACGTCTCAAAATCTTCAAGAAGCTGAAGCATGAGAGACCCGGATGGACTATGATCATAAAATCATATGGATGGTCTGTTGATCATAAAATCTCAGTCTTAGAGGATTTTTAATGTGATTTTTGCAATTTTTAAAATCTCAGACATTGTTACAATGATGATTAACTTTCACATGTCTGGGAAATTATTACAGTATCTTCAAAAGTTGCCAAAGATTTGCTCCATCATCTAAGAGTGAGAAAAATGTTTTGACTGAACAGAGCACTTCAGGCATTGCTTACAGATACAGAAAAGTGCGAGATTGTACTGAACATTTAAAAAAAAAAGGTAATGAATAAGGAAGAAAAGAGCAGAAATCAAATTTTTGTTATTTTTCTGTAGATTACTGTGAAAAGCTGGAATCAAACCAGAAAAGGAAACATGCTTTCTATTCAGGCTGTGGTAAGCAGGAGGACTGAGGCTTACTTGATAAAACTCCTTGCCAATCGCATCTTCTATCTCAGTGTCTCTTTCTAATGGAATATAAAGGCTTCTAATGGCAGAATCAGAAATACAATTAAAATATTCCCTATTTAACAGCAGCAAGAAATGTCACAAGCTGAAATGAAGAGTATGTTTAAATTGGTATAAAAGGAGTGAATGGAAGAAGGGTTATTAGCCAGTTCTATGACATAAAGGCATCACCATATTGTAATAGCATTTACATTAAACCCATATGTGATATCCTTGGGAAAAGTAGTAGATAACAGGGAAGACTAAGCTTGGTGGCATCTTTGTAGGACCTATCAAGCAGTGGAGAAACTTTGGATTTTTTTTTTTGTTTCTCAGCCCACAAGATATTTTAAAGGTAGGTCTGTGGTGAGAATGGATGTAAGTTTACATTTGGGGGAAGTGGGATGGTTTAAAAATATATCTGAGGAATAAAGTTTGATTGAAAATCAGTTTTTCAGTAGTGCAGAATGAATGTGTTTTCACTCAATGCCCTTCTGCCACTAGGCTGTTTCCCAGAAAGAGGAAGGATGGGCAGTATTCTGGTGCCATGGTGGGGCTGCAATCAAATTGCTTGTGATGACAAATGATATAAAATGGATTTGGAGCATATATTGCTGTGCATACATGATTTCAGTTTTGTAGCCTGCACTTGGGCCATGTAGCCTTTTCAGCTGAGAGTCAGCTTTGTTAGAGTTTTGCCACTGTCTCTTCCCCCGGAGCCCAGTGATCCTCTACCTCCTCTGCCAGCAGCAGGGAAGGACGGTGACTGCCTTCCTCCCATGGATGCGGCTGGGGCGAGAAACAGTGGTGGGGCTGCAGGAAGGAGGATCCTCTGCACTTCCTTGAGGACAGGCAGCATGCTAGGCTGGAGATCTGTGCACCTGGGTCTGGTGGAGGAGGGCAAAGGAGTGCCCTCATGTCCTTGTTCTTCAGCCTCAACACTGTAATGGATTTGGCTACTTCATCATGGGGCTGTCTTGGCCACTGGTGACAGAGGAGGGTCAGTATGAGGAGGCACAGAGACTGTTTCCCCCCACCACACCTACCCAGACCTCTGCATGGTCCAAAAGGCACAGGATGCACTGGTATCTGAGCAGAAACAACTGAAATGATGTTGTCCATAATTTCTTCCCTCCTGGGAATGACTGCAGGCTAGGCAGAAATACAGAGCTTCCAGTAAGGATGTGACACTGTGTAAGATTTGGTGGAGACAGAGCGATAGCAGGCAACCATGAGCATGTCCATGGACTGACTGCAACTTGAGTGAGTCAGGACATGACTGTCAATACAGACAAGCCCAATCCAAAAGCTGTATCAGCACATTAGTGCAGCGATGTGCCAAGCTGCATCTGCTTCTCTTTGCACAAGTCTTGGGCAAAGGGCTGAGTGATGTGCTGTCTTGGCACAGCTCAGGTTTCGTCTGACTTATTTGTGCATTCATATTAAAGTTACAGCAAGTGAGCAGACTGAAAGTAAAGTAGCATTTTGATGTTTTGCATGGTTTTGAATACAATAAATGATAATCATTGCAGTTTTGCTTTGGAGCTACCTGGTCATGTATTTGCCCTTCAGCAATGTTTAGAGAGCAATCGTGAAGTGAGATGATTGCAGATGCACACAATATCCGAGCTAAAAGCTAACAGAAAGTCATTTCAACACTGTTTGTAAATACTGGTGTTCAGATGCTTGTGACCTTGGACTGAGATATGAAATCATGAATACGGATAGGCCAGTTAAACCTCTCAAAGTCAGACCACTTCTGCACTGGGCTCTGCAGAGAGATTTAGCCACTGTGCCTTTACTGTGCTTCTGGAGGAATTTGTGTGAAACTAGTGAAGGCTGGCAGCTTGAAAGCACTGAGAAAGTGGAGGTCAGGAAGGAACTGACAGCAACAATTGCAATCTGGGATTTGGGGGAATTTGGTTTTGTTTTGTCATTTTTATAGTGTCATCCTAAGGTACTTCTGTGTGACTGCATCTCTGCACTACAGGTATTTGAGACGCTGGTGGTATTTCTTTTTTCCTGCTCTCTTCCTGTCATGGATTGTTGTTTTTCTGATTTGCTTATTTTTTACTAAGATCTAAATTCAGTTTATGGAGACAATCATCATCTATACACAAGTAGGAAATACTGTATTCTTGAACCCTGCACCACTACATGCATATCTCATGACTGCTGGTTAGTCCAGAGAACTGACTCAAAGAGCCCCTTATGCTCATGATAACAGAAGTGCTAAAGTTGTCAACAAAGTTAAGACCATAGCTAGAATTGAGACCATAAGAACTGCTGTGCCAGGTTGGACTAAAGCACTTTGTGGCAGTGTGCAACAGGGGATGCTTAGGGAGTAGTGAATAAAGAAGCATGTAGTTATGTGATATGGCAAAAGCAGGCACATCATCACCCATATAATGGTGCCTTCCTGGTATTTTGGAAGATGGTGCAAATAGGTAAAGCTTTTGTGCTAAGTGCGGTTTGACAGAGAATTGTCAAACCGCACTTATGCACATATGCAGCATGACCACAAATGTTACAGCTACCCAGTTGTACCTTTTGTATTTGATAATAATGCTTTGCATGCCACATGGACTCCTTCACTGTGAGTTATGTCAAAGGTCTATAAAGGTTTTGGAAGAACAGGAGTCCTGTCAGCTGCAGAAAAAATGAGTCAGCCTCAGTGGGGAAACCCTGCCCCTGCACAGCAATCTTAAAGAGCATTTGAAGAAGGGCAGAAATAGGCAATTGTCAATAGACAGTTCAGTCAAACCTATAAAGCAGAGCTAAACTTTGGTAAGTTACTATTCTGTTGAGTTGCTGAGAAAAACAAGATACACATTAAAAAAAAAAAAAGAAGAAACTTTTTCTGTATGATCTTTAACATTCATAAATCTGTAAAGAACAGAGAGAATTTCAGATTATGCTGTTCTTCCCACCTCCTGTGATTTTTGATGTCTTTTTGTAACTTGATCACCTTCCTTTTCCTGTCTCTACTTGATGTGTTTTTGACATGGGAATTTAATTTTTGTTATATTTCACTTAATCTGGATATGTTGTTTTCGCCTACAGATTCTTTCCACTTGTTGCTAAAGTTACTCGTTTCTTTATTACATTTGCATTTCCTAAAAATACTTTGTTAATGTTTCTTTGTTAATGCGAATCCAAGTTTCTTTCTTAGCAACATCCTTTTTCCGTGCAGTGCTACAGGTTGGGGGAGGAGTGGCTTAAGAGCTGTTTCACAGAAAAGGATTGGGGGTGCTGGATGAATATGAACCAGTGCTGGGTGCAGGTGGCCGAGAAGGCCGTTGGCATCTTGGCCTGTATCAAGAATAGTGGGGCCAGCAGGACCAAGGGAATGATTGTCCCCCAGTAATTGGCATTGGTGAGGCCACACCTCAAGAACTGCCTTCAGTTCTGGGGCCTCTCACTTCAGAAAGGACGTTGAGGTGCTGGAGCATGTCCAGAGAAAGGCAACAAGACTCATGAAGGATCTAGAAAACTTGTCATATGAGGAATGGCTGAGGCAGCTGGGTTTGTTTAGTCTCAAGACAAGGCTTAGGGGGGACCTCATCACCCTGTACAACTCCCTGAAAGGAGATTGCAGTGAGGTGGGGTCTGGTCTCTTCTGCTGTGCCTACAGAGAAGGCAGGAGGAAATAGCCTACAGCTGAGATGGGAGCTTGAGATTAAATATTGGAAAAAATTTCTTCACTGTGAGGGTGGTTAGGCATTGCAATAGGTTGTCCAGGGAGGTGGTGGAGTCACCATCCCTGGAGGTGTTTGAGAGATGTCAGGATATGGTGCTGGGTGATGTGGTTTACTGGTTTAGGAGTTACAGTGGTTATGCTGGATGGATGGTTAGATTGGATGATTTTAAAGGTCTCTTCGAACGTTGATGATTCTTAGATTCTATAGTCTGTCTGCTATACTTGAATGAAAGACAAAGGCAATGATAGGGAGCTTTCCTGGTGCTACTTAATTATCTGGACTTGGAGCTCACCAAGTAACTGCTAAAATGCTGTTTAGTGCTGCTAAATGTATTTGCTTGGTGGCTGTTATAAAGTGTGTGGGAACCTTCTGTGGCTTAAACTGAAATGATCAAGAACAAGCAAACAATCAATGCCTCTTCCAGTCATCTCAAAATCTAAGCTTTAGCAGGTCAGATTGGCTGAAGAAAAGTAGGTCTCTGAAGGCCTATGTTATGAAGTTCCTTTGCTTCTCTCAGGAGCAGAAACCTCTGAGGTTCTTGTGACCTTTTACTCTGAAGAGATTCAGTTTTTCACAAGAGAGTTCCACAGTGGGCTTGAAGGAGGTAACAGTTGTTTCTGCCAGTCTTACTTCACAGGTTCTGTAAAGTCTGATTAGGTGCTGCCCTTCTTGAAATGAATTAAAATACCCTTGCCCTGAACTTTGTCTCCTGCTTGGCAGGAATTTTTCATTCATTTGAGTGGTTTTTTTATGAGCCTAGCTGTGAGGAAATCCAAACGGCTGAACTCAAGCCTTTCTTCTTATGGCTGGACAAAGCATGTCCACCAGTGCTGTTTCTTCCAAGTTCTTTTATTCTGATGTTGTCTGCAGACACCAGAAGGGTACTGTAAAGCTGTTTAGAAGTGCTTAAAAACATAGGATATTCTCCAAAGAGATTATTGGCTTGGGGAAGGTGAGATTGTGTAGAAGAGCATTGCAAAAGGGTGATTTTCCCATTTCTTCAGTTAAGCAGTTCAGGGCTGAAAGACTACTTAGATAATTCCCCACCCCCACCCCTCCCCCTTATCTCATCCCTTGTTTTTCTATTTTGCCTTTTGGTGAAGGACACAGTGACTTCAGCCTATTGGCTAGGTGACAACATCAGACAGCCTTGCCTCTGTGAATGACAGCCTCATTTGGTGGAGAAAAACCCACCTTAAATTTCAATCTCAGTGGAGAAAAAAAAAACTAAGAAAAAACCAGACAAACCCCAAACCAACAAAACCTCACCAAACCTGCCCCCCCCCCAAAAAACCCCAGAAAATAAACCAAATCGTCATCCCCACCCCTCCAGCCAAAAAAAAAAAAAAAAACCGTTGGGTCTTTCTGAGATGTTACATGTTCCAAACAGTGGTACTGAAACAATGAGTATGTTAAAAGAAATCGTAATTTTGTTTTCTCTGCATTGAGCACTCCCATACATCTGTCCTGCATGTAACTGAAAGGAAAGTTATGAAGATAACGTTCCTTGTTTTTTTTTTTAATCTTACTCAAAATTTTTAAAGTAATGCTTGAAACATGTATTTTTAAAGATTTGCTTCTTTTGTTGCAGTTACCAGGCAGTGCTTTTTGACTTGTTTTTATCATGTATATTTTGGTGTACTCAGCTTCTGTGACTGGGGATGTGTGCACTTGTTTTATAAATTTTAAGCCAATTTCACAATTTTGAAATTTGAGTGTTGGGGTTTTTTTGGTATCAGAGCTCACTGAAATTGAATTGTAGCTATTTGAAAGGTGATAAATAGTTTGGATTCTGAATGCTAGAGGCAGCAATGCTTCAAGTGGCAATTTGATGATGAACTGGCACATTCCTAGATAGTTCTTAGACTAGGCCCTAGCAAAGACTGTGGAGATGCATTATATTTGTTTTCTAAGTTATTATTTTTATTGTTGTTATTATATTATTACTGATATTAGTATTAATACGGGAATCTGAAGCTCTTCAGTGGTAGAGTTTGCCAGTTCAAAAGAGAGGTAGCAGGAGAGTGTTGGAGAAGGAAGAAATGTCTTTCAAATGTTCTTCCAGAGACTGGTTTCTGCACCTTCTGATGGGCAGCTGAGTTGCTGCTAATATGGCTTTTTGTGTTTCTCTTATCCGGGGATCTTTTTTTTTCTTTTTCTAATTTAGTGTCAAGTTCCCTGCTTAGCCTAGTGTAACAGGAAGCAATCTCAAAACCAATCAATTTGAGCTCCCTTATCAGGACTGTGATGGTTGGTTGGTCTCAATATTGAGGCATTCTGTGGTAACAGAAATAACACATTGTTATTTCTTTCTCTTGATATTAAGTTGATAGTTGAACAGTTTTTACCATTCCATCTGGTTTCTGTTAACTGCTAATTTTGTTGTTGTTACTTGTCTTCAGTTTCCCTCTTGCCGTCTAATGGAAAATTAGTGTTTTATGCCTTGCTGGTGTACTTATTTTATCTCAATTGACAGTCAGTGGTTAATATTAGGATCTTGAGATGTAACAACACTCTTCTCCAAGGAAGTATTTGTCTGTATCAAAGGGGTCAGATTAGTGTGAAGAATCAGATGTAATACCTTAGGCTATTTGAGGCACCAGCTCTACTCTTAAATCCAGGCTGGGCCATCGTGGTTAGAATAATCCCTGTGTTTTCTGTCTGCATTATTCAGGAACTCTGCTGCGGCTATTTTACTTTTTTTAATACTTCCCTCTCCTATAATTGTGGCCCTGCACCCACTCTGATCTTTGTGAGAGTACTGACTGTGTGTTGTTCTCCCTAAAAATATCCCTTGTTTCAAGTGAAATTAGTCTCCTGACTTCTATTGGCTTCTCATTTTCCAGGTTACAATTAAGGGTCAGAATAGGAGTTGACTTAGTGATCATCTGTGCTGCAGTCTGGTATAGTTGTTACAGCTGGTCAGAAGCTCTTAAATTAAGAAACATGAGCTTAGCTGCAGTCAGCATCCCTGAAATGGCTTTGTGTACAAAGCTTGGGAGCTGCTGGTTTCTGAGGGACAACGGTTTGTAACTGTCCCTATTTTTTCTCATCAACCTTAAAGTAATGAACTTTGGTGACAAGTTGTTGTGACCATACCTCATCATTGACACATCAGCTTTTCAACTGAAAGCATTTTCACAATTAAAAGACATTTTCTCACTTTTTTTTTCCTAGTGGCTGCAAGGGTAGGAGAGCTATAAGCCTGAGCTGTACTTTGAAGGCTCATAGTTTATCAAAATACGTGTATTTAAATGGCAGACAGACTGTAGGCAGGCAAAAGAAAAAGTAAAAAAACATCTCTCTGTCCATAAAGCTTATTTTGATTGGCAAACTGTCACTGGCTGTGTGAGGCAGGGAGTTTTGTGTTGGTATTTTGCACCATAGTTTTCATTACATACCTGTGGCATTTAAACAAAATTACAACAAAGCTCTTAATTATGCATTGGGTATTTTCTCTTCTGCCAAAAAATGCTGTATTAAATGTAAAGAGGAGTTGAAGAGTGGTGCCAGGACCAAGCCAATTTCTCAGTAAGGTTGCTTTAACCTACACGATGTTTACAAATAAGAGGACGTCACTCTTGCTAATAAACTGTTAGCAACATTGTTATGGGTAGTGAGAAGTGGAGCTCATTACAAGAAGCCATTTCTATAAACCTTTCTTCTGTTTCCCTCAGCTACATGGGAGCAAAACCCTTTTAGAGATGAGAATGAGACTATCTCCTGATTACCTGGCATAAAGTCATTAGCTGTCCTGTGTGGAGAGGACCAGGCATGGGCAATGTATATGATAATTCAAGAAAGGTAGTCTTTTTAAAAAACAAACAGAACAGAGGCCAAATTTGTATTGAAAAATCAAGCTGGGTAAATGCAGCGATAATCTGACCTAAATGTAGATTTTTGTCTCTTATTTTAGTCTTTTGATCAAGAAAACTGTATTTTACAAACTCATAATATTATATCAGATGATAACTGGAAGAAACTTAGTGGTGGGAGCTGAGATTCTTATGTGAAAGGATTTCTGAGATGCAGCAGTTGTACGATGGATGTTTTAAAGGTCTCATTTCTGCAGCCCAATATCTCAAAGTTGAATAAAGTACAACAGGGACAAGAACATTCCTTGGGTGGGTGCAGTTGGAAAGGAGCTCTGCATTCTCCTTAGCTGTCTGATAGTCTCCTCATAGCCCATGAAAAAAATTTGTGAATCAGGCTCTTTCTTGATGCTTCAAATCATTAAGTGTTTCTGCAAATTGTCTATCATCAAAATACCTAAATTTCTCATCCCAAATTAAAAAAAAAAGAGAGAGGCATCCAGTCTTTAAAAAGAAACAAAAAACCCAAAAATATAAAAAAATTAGGGGTAGAGGAGGATTATTTATTTTGGTTTTCCCTTCCTCAGTTGTATTGCAGATTATGTTGCTTTTTACTTGTTCAATCCTCCTTTCCCTTTTTTGCTCTTCTGCTTTTTATTGAAGAGTTTTCACTTCTGCCATGCCATGTAGCAGCTGTTTTTGATTTGCGGAAGCACGAGTAGAAGCTTTCTCACGTCTGACTTCAGGGAAGATGTTAACATGCGTTTCACTGAAAGGAAAAGAAGGGTGAACACAGATACATCTGAGATGAAAACAGAGCATCTGCAATAGCAAGAAGTGTGAATTTAACAAGAAGGAAACATGAGCTCCTGATCAGCAGTGGGAAGAGAATCTGCTCATTGTAATGCGAGCATTTTTGCAAGTTGTCTTCTTCTTTACCATTTATAGATGTAAACCACTTTTACCTGTCAGTGCTTTTCAGAGGTGATCTCTGACTCTGTCCTGTTCTTTTCAGCTGAGCTTTGGGAAGGTTTAGTATCCAAGGCCATATAGGTCTGACTACAGAAAGTGCACCTCCTAGTTCCCCAGCCCTTGCTTACTGGTCAGCCTAACCTTTCTTCTTTGCTGTTGTCTGTGGTACAAATGAAACCAACTACCTTGTCATTAAAATTAAGATGACACTTGAAGGATTTCTCTTTTGATTTCTTTGTCTTAGTTTACTGTGGCCCTTGATTTGACCCTGTCTAGTGCAGATTTTTTCCATTAAATGAAAACAAAATGTAGTTTGTAAGGTTTTTGGTTTAATCCATATATATATGTCTGTGTATGCACTTTAATGCATTTGACATAAATATGCCTGGCAGCAGCCTTTTTCACTCCAGTATAACCTCTAGTTTTTATACTAGTCTCCATTCCTCTTAGTGCCTTTTGTAGATTGCTGTAGTCATCTTTAAATTTTCTTGTATTGGGTTATAAGATTTCTGAATCGATTCCAGCCTTTTGCCATGTGTTATATTGCTTAGCAAAACATAGCCCTGCTCTTGAATTCTCTTCTTTCTTGAAAGCATCAGTTGAATTTGGCACAATATTCTGATATTTAATGAAATCCAGACAGGATGTTCCAGTCGTTCTAGGCCCTCCAGTATTTGTAAGTCTTGTATAGAGAGATTAACTCCATATCTTTCAGGGAATAAAACCACTGTATCTGTAAGTATTCATTAGAAGGGTATGTTGAACTGAAAGCCAAATCTAATGCTCTACCTTGGAGGAGTGTTACCTGGCAGAGAAATAAAATCCTTCTGGATTTAAAAATTATTGCTGTCCTTTTTTCTAAAGCTTACAGGAGTTCCCCTTTGTATCCAGGATTAGATCTTATGAAGATGGCTATATTTCTATTCATTCTAACTTCTTGATATGGAAGTCACACTCCCATATATAACATCACAAATTCCATTTCTTGCATTGAATTAAAAAATATTTCCAAGTTGTTACAGTGATGGGGAAGGATACAGAGAAAGACAGTGTAGATACCAGCAGAAAGGCAGGAGAAAAGGGCTGGTTCTTGTGGGAAAAGTAGTATCTTAAGAAGAATCAAGGGTGATAGAAGGCACAAGGAGACAGTGCATGTGTAATGTGAGTTAAGGTGGTGGTGGCTGAAGATGCACTTTATGTATCACTGGTTCATTTGCTGTTCTCCTCAGTGTGTCTCTGCTGCTGAAGGATACAAAGCAGTGCTTACTTATGGGCAATGTTTATGTGTGGGCTTTGCTGGTTTCACCCTGTCACTTTGGGAAGCAGCTCCTGTTTTTTAATCCCCATAAGCCTCTAGTCTTGCACCAAAACATGTCCGTCCTGAAATGTAATCCTCTTACTTCAGTTACACTGCTATGCTCCAGTTATGCCCATGTGCTTGGGAGTACAGGCAGCAGGGTTTCTGAGTGTGCCAAGGGTTGGTAAAACTTAAATATCCAAGCACCTAGTTGAAGCCTAACTTCTTTGGAAAAGCCTGTAGATTCCTTATGCTGTGGGGCCTCACTTGCAACAAGAAACCCCCCAAACTAAACAAAAACCACAAACCAAAAAAAAAAAAAAACCAAGCCAAACGAATACAAATTAGGCATCTTTGCACATTTATCAATTGTTTCCATCATCCTCAGTTTGCTTGCCTCCGTGTACGGGAATGAGGATATTATGGAACACCTTCTGCATACTCGTAGACCATATGCTTAGAGAACTAAAGGTTCAGCCAGGGAAGTGCAGTGACAATTTGGGATCAAATGTACAAGTGGTGGGGACAAATAGAAAAGCTTCAGGGGTGGAGTGAGATTGGTGGAGTGAAATAGATCGTTCTGACTTAACTGCTTTGTAACTGCTTCCTTTACTAAGCAGTAGTCAGTGCTTTGCCAAGGTGGTGGGCTCTGGGAGGCAGCTCTTAAAGCAAATCCCAAAGTCTGATACTCCGTGGCAAAATCCAAGATCCAGCTTGGAGGTTTACATTTTGCAACCAAGAAGAGTGGGAGGGAGAGCTCTTGCTCGTGTTCTTCTTGCTGTGGCATGGCTTCGCTGTACATGAAACTTGTCCTGTGCAAACCACACACACTGTTCGGCCACGTACTGTAACAGGACACAGCTGCTGGCTGTGACAGGGAGCAACACCGCATACAACAGTAGTACAAGCAGGGATGAATTTCACTCTGGGCAGCATAATTTCCTTGTGCCTCAGGTTTCTCCTCTGCCAAGCAACTGCCAAGTTTGCCTACTTCAGGATACTGATACCAAACTCCAGGCGCATGTTTTGCACGAGGCTGTAAATTGCAAACTGTCCTTATCGTGTCTCTTTTACAGGTATCATTTTGTTCAGCTCTTATTTTGAGCTGCTCCCTAGTGCTGTTCAGCACTGAACAACTGCAGTGTTTCCCTCCCCAGAGCGAATACAGTTTTGGAGGAAAGATGCTATATAAGAAAGCACATGCACCGTGCACCAAAGATTCAATCCTGTAGTACAGTCTAATTTTCGGTGATAATGTGGGTGTTACCTAAATGCTTTAATGTATTAAGAGAGATTCTTCCAATTTTACATCCTCTTTTTGATGTCATTCATTCTGTCATTTTGAGTACCAGCAGCAGATTGTGTTAAGGAACCTTTCAAGAAAAATATTAGTTTTTCTGAGCATTTGCATAGAAAATTGGCCGCTTGTTCCTTTGAGTTCTTGCTTTTGTTATTTAGCTCTCTGTTACACTACTTTGTTCTTAACTGCAGGATAAGACTGCCTGATTCACTACTTTGAGATTCTAGAGCTTAGAGTTTTAAGTTACTGGAAGAGGTTTCTCCCAGCTACTTTTCACTGGAGATGAGATGTTTAACACATGGAAGTGAAGAAAACAAGGGAAGCCTACAGGGAGTATGTCCAAGAGCATCAGGTTTTCTAGACCTGATATTTAAATATCCCTATCTCCCTATTTGCACGATTATTAAAAATTGAACTGTAAGGGTAATAGGAAGCTGTCATAACTGCAGGGTGAACTGTATCTTTTGATCAGTTGTAGTGCTTACCCTTTCCAAGCACCAGTCTTTCCTGCATTTTTCTTTGGGTTGGTTCCCTTTGTTCATGATGCTTGTTTTATTGCAGGAATCCCTGCTCACCAGTCTCAGGTCTTGCCTGACCTAAGGAATTATTTAATCTCATCTATGAATTTTTTCCTGCATGACTGTGTAAACACAGTGACATTTGTGATTCCCTCATAGCAAAGCACATATGTGTGAGGAATGGTGAAAGGGACACAAAGAGTTAAAATGCAAAAGATGGGTAAACGTATTTAACTCTTAGTTTTTCTTTGCAAATTCACATTGATCTCACTCATGTTTGGTAACTGTTTTGAAACCCAAAACTGTGAATTTTAAATATGGGGGAGTCTGGATGTGGGCCACAGTGTCTGGTTTGAGTCTTCAGGCTTTTAAGTCTCTGTATTTCAGAGCACAGTCTACTTCTTCATGCAGGTTGCATCCTTATCCCGTGGTACTGTCTGATCACTCCCACTGCCTGCACTTGCAAGATGCAGCTCAGCAGCATCTAATCCTTCCCCCTGCACTCCCACCTTTTCCCAGAGTGCTTGTCGTGCCAAATCATCTGTTTCATCTTTTAGAGAATGCTTTGCATATGTTTTTTTTCTTTCTGGGTGCCTTCCGAAGTGCCCCTTTAAAACTAAAATCTGAGGGGGAATTTTGACATTTTGTAATGTACAGGTAAGCAATATTGCTTTCCTGGGATTTGGCTTTTAAGAAAAATGGATTTTCAGAGCAGTAGTTACTTTTCTTCAATCCCCACGAAAATACTTAAGCACTCATTTCAAACTCGAAGTATTTATGTGTGGGGTTAATTTTGTTTTTTGTATTTTCAAAACTAAGAGGAATCAGAAATAGGTTTGGGGCAGGAGGTGTGTGGACTGAGAAGATTCAGTTCTGGATCAGAACTTTGTTGTAGAAGGATCAGTAAGCATGCGGTTGGTGCAAAGCTCCAGGTGTAAAAGCTTGAAAACTGAGGATCCTACCGTATAAGAGAAACTTCTCTACTGAATTCTAGTACCAGTGGTGAAGCCCATCTTTCATTGCTTCAGCTTTTCACTCAATTACAGGTGTAAAGGCTAAGAGAAAACAACCTCCTTTAAAGTCTGACTATATATGTTTGCAGCAGGCATACAAAAATTCCTTTAATTATTTAGTGGTTCTTTGTGGTGTTTTAAAATTTACTGTAAAAAATACATAATTATGTATTATAATATATATTCTTTTCTAAACCAACTGCGGATTTCACACATAGCGAGTGTGATTTCTGCAGATAATGAATGTGTAGAGCAGTGAGCATAGAAAAGATGGAAACTGAGCCTTTAAAATCTAGCTTTGGTGGGGGTCAATTTAAAGGCAATTTGACAAAAGTCGAATTGTGTAAGTTAATATACTTTTCCTGAAAACTTTGATGCAATTTCCTGTGAGAAAAAAAGTCCTCACTCAAAGCTTTAGATAAATAAAGAGCAGGAGATTTAATGTGAATGAGACTTATTTATAACCTTTTCCCCTTGAGAAATAAACTTTACAAAATGCTGTGTCAGCGCAGGAATGCAGCACTGTCCCCAGAAGGTCAGCCAGCATACTCCACAGCTGCAGTTCATTTTCTATTTCGTAGGAATAAATGAGTGAGGCAGAAGAACCCAAAAAAGTGAATTGCTTAATACTACTTGTATAATAGCACTACTTCTGAGCTGATGCATGTGGGTTTCCATAAAAAACTCTGAGACCAAGCAGGATTTTACTGGAACTGGAGCATGAGAGTTACAGAAAGAGAATGAGTAAATGTCTTAAGTGGAAAAGCTTGTGTTTCAATAGGCTAATGGCCCAGAGATTTTATTTTAGCAGGAAATGCAGGCGTTCCTGGGACTGCGGTGGTAAATTTAGTTCTTACGCAGCTGCTGGCATTTGGCTCGTTCAGACACACAGAAACTTCGGCCCTCCTTATATTAGACAGTGTGTGCACTGAGTTTCCCAAGTGGGCGAAGAGCAGTGCACTCCTGGAAGGTTTCTTCTCTTCTGCTGGTAGGTTTTGTTAGTCTCCCATCTGATTGCCTCAGACAGTCTTCTGCTGTCTTCTAGGTTTTTAGGTTTTGAGGCTGCCCACATGGAGCATCCCCTTCTCAGCTACAGGTGTCCTGACCAGAAGTGGTTGTTAGGGGTGCTCTGAGCACTATACTCTATATTCACACCACCTGCTCAAAAAACATCTTTTTTCTTTTTGTTTTACTGTACGTTGGCCTGCAGGGTGACAGCCTTGCTGTGCTGGGTCATCCCTGCTTCATTTAGCCAACACAGCTTCCTTAGCTTCAGCGCTGCTCAATGTAAGCACTGCACTCCCTTCCTGCACGGGGGTTCTTTAAGATATATTCCTCCTTCTCCCAGCTGAATGTGTGGTGAATGTAGATTTCCATGTTTTTCTAGCTGACTCTTAGTGCAATTTTTTCATCTCTGTTTCTCATGCCTTAAGGTGAATCAGTGTTTTTAAAACTAACTACTACCACTTGTAGTACCAAAACAACCTACTGAAATACTTTTTTTCCAGTCAGGGTGTTGGTAGCGGCTCAGTCAGAGTCTTTGAGCCAGCAGCATGCCCAGGAGGCCAAGAAGTACATTTAGAGTGTGTTAGATCCTGTGTGCTTTTGCAGTCTCTAGCACTGTGTAAATCACAGAATTTCTTGGCCAGTGAGAAATGGCCATCTTGAGTCACTGTTGTTCGCATAAAACTGTGAGGAAACGGAATGGTCCTGACAGACAGACGTGTGAAAGCAGGAAACATCATACCTTGGCTTCTTTGGCTCTGAATTTTTGCAGGAAGCCCTAAAATACACAATTGCAGAAAATGTCCTGCTGAGCCAGGGTGTGGGAGGGTGTGGTTAACAAAAGCATAGGAGGCTGGGGCTGTAGCCAGGTGCCTTAAAGCACTGCCTTACCAGCTGCTTGCCGTGCAGTGGCTTTAAATGTGCAGAGCAGATGGCACCAGTGGGTGCCCGTGAATGATGCTGTGGCCAGGGGTGGTCTTCTGGCAGCATTCCATAGCATCAGGGGAGGCCCTGTATGAGACTAACCGTGCTTTCCTGACAAAATGATACAAAATGCTCTTGGATTACTGGTTAGGGTAGCCTGCTACATCTCAGGAGGTTTTGCCTTTATTTCTGGTATCAGGGTTTGAGTTTTAGGGAGAGAGGGGGGAGTTGTCTGTGTATGTGCTTTCTCTAGTTTTGTAGGGCTTCTTCCGGAGGGAGCAGGGGGTGGGATTTTATTAATTAAAAAAGTTTAAAAGTATGTAAATGTGGGGCATTCACACGTGCATGTTTTTTAAATTGTTTGGGGTGTATAGTCAGTCAACTTGTGAATTTCCTGGATAATTAGTCAGGAACTCTGACTAAACAGTCATTTAATAAAAAATTTTATTAGCACAGTTATGCTTTATAAGATTCTCATTCTGCAGTTCAAATGAAAAGTACCTTTTAAATGAAAAGTACCTTTCCTCTTAGATGTGAATAATCTTTTTTCCCAGAGCAGCGTTTTCTTTAAGGATGGCTGAATATGTTGCTTTTCTTAGACACTATTCTTAGTGAGATCTCTGAACTTACAAACTCTAATGTTGTTAGAGATGTAATGTACTTAAAAGTCTCCAAAACATCACAGGTTGGAGTCTTACAAAGATCTCACTCTAACTAGTGTTTGGCTAAGTAATTTTAATGGCATCTGTAGGCCCTAGTTGATAATTTACCTAAATTTCTGTGTTCATTTAACACTGAGGTTGAAATGCTCCAGGCAGAATATCTTGCTGACTGCACTGATAAAAATGTGAAGGTAAAATTTCAGGAAAAAGCAAGCTGGTCTGTACTGACTGGGTATTGCTAAATAGGTATAATAACTACAAGTGCTCTTTCAAGAGCTTTTCTGTCATGCGTTTTTAGCCATATCATGTTAAATGTTAACAAAAATAACCTGAAAACTTTCCCAGCATCATTTGGGAATAATTTCTCTAACTTCTCTAGGGAGCATTGTTTGCCCCTATGGTCCATGCCATCAGAAACAGGTTAATAAGCAATCATTGCATCTTAAGATGTAAAGGAAGGAAAAGAAGGTCAAATTCTTGAGCAAAATAGAAACTACTGGAAGTATCAAGCTTGCTTTGGGAAATACACAGTTTTCTAGTGTTCTGAATCTGGTTTTAGATTCAGGAGGCCTTTGTAACCTTGGCTAAGACATTAATTGGTAATTCACTGTTTTAGCAATATACTCTGGTGGTATGAGTTGAAAATGAGAGCAGCTTTGTGGACTGTGTTGGATGAGCAGAGGCAGTGATCCAGGCCAGTGTGTCAGGTCCGAGTTGCAGCTGCTACCCTGTGTGAGGAACAGGTGCCAAAACATGGCCTGATCCTGCAGCAAGCACTGCACCTGCAGGGGTCCTGCAGACACCGGGAAAGGCCATCTCTTCTGAGAGGCCTTCCAGGCTGCAGGCTTCCTTTGTCTGCTGGCAGCTTGAGAAATTCCAAGTTACCAATTGCCTAGAGGCTTTTTAATCTGTGAATGTTTAAAATAGTCAATTGATTTGGCATATTGACATGTTTAGTGTACCATGAGAATTCCAGCAGTTGCATTAAATGCAATTACTTTGCAAAAGATAGAATGTTATTCCTTTTAATGTGTTTATAATTGCAGACTTCCTCAGTGCCTGTCTCTTTCTTTCTGCTGTTAAATACACAAAATTGTTTGAAACTGCATTTTCGCTGTAAGCTTAATGTGTACTGCCTCCATTATCAAGAAAGGTGAATATTTTTGGATCATGTCTTTTGTAGTTCATGTAATTTGTTCCCTGAGGGAAGGATTCATTTTTATGTGTTGCATCACATAAAGACGTGCATTGATTTTAGGCAGGTTGTCTGGCAACAGCAAGATAAGAACATCTGTAAAACATGTTGGGTGCCAGACTTTGTAGTCTAGTTTCTTTGTTTGAAATTGGGCACAGCAAGTGCCTGTAAAAAGTGTGCAAATTGATATAATTTTAGTGAAAAAAGATAGTCTTGATGGTCTTGTACAGAAATAAAAATTTGCCCTTCCAGGTGAGGTCATCAAGAAGAAAGCTAATGTATCATTTTCTAGCTCAGACAGTTAAAAAAGGAAGATGGAGGTCAGATGTCCATTTTGAAATAGCAGCTGAAGATGCAGGTTATCCATGATAGGAGGCACTTTGCAGTGTCTTTGGAAGTAAAGCAAATCAATGCAAAAACCAGAAAAATGGTATGTTGAACAAAGCCTTGGAGAAGAGGGCCTTTTTCAATGGAATGCTCTCCTCACCTAATCCATTTTCTGTCTGGAGTCAGGAAAGAATCCAAGCATTGTATCTCTCATGTAGTCCTAGGACCAAAATGGCAAAGCCAGGCACAGAGCAATACACAGCGAGTAAAGACAGGTGGACTATATCTGGTGCATGTAGGGACCTGCATGCCTGAGAAGTTTGTGTTGCATTGGACACATCCATGCAAGTTCTGAGAGCTACTCCCAAGGCAGGTGGGCGATGGAGCACATTGTGCTTCTGACCGCACTGGGGTGCAGACATGGGCAAGAGATTCTTATTTAACTTAGACATTCTGCTGCGTTTGCCATGTTCTTTGAATTTCTTCTCAGTTGTATTTCTTGTTTGTGATCTGCTAGCTTCCTTGACCTGCATCCCCAAACCCCCAAGGGCCCTGACCTGTTCTTTGAATTCCTAAGTTCCTTGAACTTTGCCATTGAAGCCATTTGGTCTATTGTCTTTTCCTCTAGTTGGTCAGTCTTTTCTGTTAAAGCCGTATGATCGCATGATTTTATTTCATGCTGATGTTTTCAGGCACAGCTGTAAATTCACCACCTGGAATAAAGCTTGTTAATTCTCCTATGTTTAACTATCAGCCTTATCTTCTGCCTTCAGGTTGTTTTTCTGAGTTTGTCTCCCACTATGTGAAGTGGCTTAATGTGAATATGAATAAACAAGTTAGAGAGCTCTCTGAATAGTCCACAGTGAATAGTCCACACTTGCTATAGACCTTCCACTATGATATCTTATATTGGCTTTCTGCACTTAGTCATGGATTGCTGGTCGCAGGGAATCAAGTGGGATTATCTGCGAACAGAAGATTCTGGACTAGATGCAAGGGGCCTGGTTTGGATTCCTATTTCAGTATTTATACTGTGTCTCCAGAAAGGCAAAAAAAGGAAATAGGTGATGTGATTTCCATCACCCCGTTGCTTTCACGTGTCAAGTACACACTGCACAAGTATTTTCAAGTAAATACTGCACAAGAGCAGAGATGCAAGGCATAGATGGCATTAATGTTTTTTGACTAGGTGCATTATGGCATTATTCTTTATTTCATTACTTTTCTAGCTGTGAGCAAAAATCATTGATGAATCTTGATCATATTTACTGCTCTTCCACAGTGACCTGGTGACTGCCAAAGGAATAAAGGTCATGTTCAGTTGATAAGATGCAAAGTACCATTTCCTACTGAAGTAATTAAATGTCAAGTTTTGTCAGTGACGAGATCTAGTGCTGACAAAGCTTTTGTAATGTAACAATCCATTGGTTTTGACAGATGAAGAAAATAATTGCAATGTTCTCCCTCTATCTTTCTTTCCTCTCATTCTATCCCCTTCAGACAATTAAGTGCACTTGCCAATATTATCAGCAACAATTCTTCTCTGCAAACTAAAAGCATATGTTCTTTTTAATGTCTACTGTTCTGGTATAGGGTTGCAGAAATAGATGTGCAGAAATTCTTGGATGAAGGTGTCAGGAAATTTGACACAGTCATGAAACCTGAAACAATACCTATGTGTGTATGACTGCATGTTTGTAGAACAGTGATGCATTCCTGCCCTGGGCATAGGACTCAGTGGAAGAATGGAGTTTCACTTATGAGTTGCTGCTTTGCCCTGCAAGGATCAGCTTCTGAGTACTTCAGCACTTCACCATTTCAAGCAGTGCCATTCTGTGTCCCATTTCTGTAATTCTCATCAGACCTAAGAATGAAAATTGCTGAGTCGGAGCAGTTGTTACTTACTCATTCTCTTCAAGCTTTTTAATAAGGAAAGCAACCATTCACCCAGAAGACTTGGTTGAAATAGTGCTCATGACACTCATTGTTGATAATAGTAAGTGATTTTGCTAGATATTGATCTCATGGTAAATCTGTCATTGTAAAATGCAGGTGTAATGCACAAAATGAAGTTAAAATGCCTTTCGGAGTCTACCCAGAAAACCACAAGTTGGCAGTGCTCTAGCCAGTGTGACCTGGTTTGTTTCTGTGTCTCTTTTGGGCTGAGACATTAGTATTTGCCTTGTAGGGTTCTCTGTCTGGGGCATTTCAGTAACATCATCCTCAAAATAAAGTCACTGCTCTTTGTTACTGAGATTTTAGATGAAGAACACCTATCATCAGATGAACCTTTTAACCCATGTTATCATGTAAGATAATGTAACACAGAAATTGTATTGCAAAATGGGGAATATAGTGCGCTATCAGGTCACTGGTGTGTTAAAGAATTAAGACTTCAGGAAGCAAGCCTGTGCTGGGTTCGTACATAGCCATTGGTGTCTTGAGGGTAAAGAAGCACTACCCTCTGGTGCCTTCTGTTCTCCTTTCCCAGATGGAAAGAGAATAAAAGTCATCTTGCTGACCCATTGACATGCGGCTTGCAGTTTCTTTTGCAGGTCTATGAGCAGAGGTAAAGATGGGTTTAGCATTAACCATATTTAGGACTGGATTTGGATGTGTAGTAAGGGATGTAGCCAGAACGCTCTTGCACAAGTTGTGAAACTGGTTCCTCTCTTGTCTTCTATTTACCTGCCTTAATGTCTGGAAACCAGAGTATTGGAAACACAAAATCAAATTGTTTTACTGGTATATTTTTTACCTTTCCTCTAGCAAAGATCTAAGTCATATTTCTTTAGGGTGCCCGCTTGCTGAGGCTGCAGTAAGTCTGCAGCTGAGTTTGGAGAAAGGTCACTTTGATACACTGGTGTTTTAAGTCGACAAGAGGCTCTGTCTTGGCTGCTCTGGATCTCCTGGTAGGAACTGGTTTATTTGGGTTCACAAGAATTCTGGGTTTGGCTGTGTGAGTTATGCAACTGTTGCACTTAGTGGAAAATGGATACATTATGGTAGGGGAAGCAAGAGTAAAATAACTTGAAGTGCTGAATACATGAAAGACTGAGGTAAAAGGAATGACAGAAGGGAGTTATCATCTTATAGATGTCTGAACTGAAAAGGGAGAGGTGTCACACAACTGAGAAATGGTGGCAGAAGGGAAAATGAGCCAGCAAGATGGAGAAGACAAAATGTAGAGCCCTGAAGGAAAGCAGATGTGAGCTGAAGCAACTGCTGAAGAAGGAAGGCACCTCTGTCACAGTTGGTAGCAAATTCAAGGGGAAGGTAGAAAAAGAAAGGAAAGCTGGGAGGAGGATTATGGCAGTTGCAAGCAAGTGCCTCCAGAGGTTAGAGTATCATGTCACTGTAGGACTGGGTAGCAATTTTTCTGGTTTTCAGTGATTTTTCTAGAGCCAGGCTAGCTGGTGGGGACCTCAGAGCAGTGAATGGCTCAGCAGAAGTAACAAATTGTACTTGTAATTTTTCCCTATCTAGGTAGGTTTTGTGTGTTTGTTTTTTAAATACCTACCAGGTGGTTCTAGTTGAGGAGGATGACTTCAAAAGGCAGGATTCCTGTTATCTCATACAGAAAGACAGAATTGGTAAGGAAAGTGACACTTGCTTTAACTGGTGATAATTGTATGGTCCTTGCTGGCAAATGTTGCATTTGTCTTGACCTTTCATTCAAGTGCAAAGACTAGTGCTTTTGCAGGAGGGAAGGAGAGCTTGTTTGGGGCTGTAATTACCAGACCGGAATATGTCTTACTGTGAAGTGGGAACATATTAGAAATAGTCTCTGAAGGTTTTTATTTGTTGGCTATGAAAGAACCATAAAAGAAGCTTAGCCTTGCCACTCCCATGTCAGTGTTAATTTGTGAATAATTCTAAAAGATCCCAGGATGAATGTACTGGTGAAGGATATAGAGTGAAAACTGAGCTTTGTTTGCCTTTAAAATGATTTTTATCTGTTTAATGTTTCTGTTCCTCTGTAATTGTGCCTGCTGTTAAAAATCTACCTGTTGTGAATTTCCTGTTGATGTTATGGATGTACCTGCTTTGTGTGGCTAAGAAATAGAGATGTTAAAAAGCACTTAGATGCCTAGGTGTCCATTAGGAATATCACAGATTCCTAAATATATGTGTGCATGCACTCCGTAGCCCTTAAAAGGAATCTTTTTCAAGACTGATTTAATAAAGCAGTAATAAAATGAAAATTCTTTCGGTAATCAAACCAATTGTTTGCAGTCATCTACTGACTGAAAACTCTGATAGGTATGTTTCCAACAGTAGATGAATAAAGATAATACGTGCATCTGTCTCTTGGAGACTCCTGGCATCTATCAGATAAAATCAGCTCTGGGAGCAGAGGCAGAAAGACAAGTGTCTGTGGCAGCAGCTAAAAGTCTGTTTACTCTGCATCATCTGCTGTGTTCTGCAAATACAGGTCTTGTCTTACAGCCTGTCATGCTTATTAAATTTTAGCACATCCTTTTCAACACAGGTGCCTGTGTAAGTTCAGTCATGCTCCTTTGCAGGCATCTTCTTCAGCTAGGCAGGAGTTTTTGGGTGGCATTAACGTGAAACCTCTGTGCTGTTTAATTTTGTCCTTAGGGAATTCACTCGGAAGTCTGACGTCTTGGGCTGGATTTGAGGCTGTCACCTGTGTTGCTTCAGGGAGGCTTCTTGCTCAAGGGTCCCACTCTTCATTACCATCTTTCCTTGTCCCATGTAGCCTTACTCTGTTTGCTTCCCACGCATCCCTAGAAGGCCAAGCACAGCCTTCTTCCCCCACATCTCACACATATGCAGTGACAAGTCTTTGTGCTTGCCAGCTTGTGTTGGTCTTTTTTCGTCATAGCTTGAGAACATGTTCCTACCTCCTTTTTTCTTCCTCCTGTCTCCTGTAGCTTCAATGAACTTTTTCCTGCCCTGTTGCTATGGTTACACTGCCTTTGATGAAATCAGCTAGGCTTTCCCTTATGATGGGAGCCAGTTTTTAGTAGTACAGGTTCTGTTAGTAGTCCTGTTCAACGTTAGTGTTCGCATAAGCATTATGTCCATATTTTTGAGGGTCTTTGCATGTTTATTTTGGTTCCAGGAACACTGTTACCTATGTAACATAGATAACAGTATTTCTGGATTCATAATCATCTCAAAAATCAAACTTAGCCTTACAGTATACAAACCTGGCATTCTGATAGTTGCTGATTTTTGTTTTGGCCATGGGTCAAAACTGGCATGTGGTGTTCCCTAACCACTTTTCCCCTTGTCTTCTGAAATACTATTTTACTGTTTTCTGGGTAGTCGGATTCCTACATGCAGGAAATTTCAGAACATTGTATTTGCTTCCTCATGTTTTTAAGGAAGGAAATGCAATTCCTGCCTGTGAACTGATGTAGTGCCCAGGACTGTGTTGAGAGGCAACTGGTGGTGTAAGCAAGGGACATTCTGCTTTTGTAAGCTCATGCTGAAGTTTTATGTCTTCCTTCTCTTTTCTCATCAGAAAGCTTTGAGGTTGCTCTGGAGGATGCACTGTAGGAAGAAGTATCTGGGAGCACAGGGATGTCAAATTGTGGCTGTAGTGTCTGAGTGCCCAGCCAGCCAGGCTTGACTGTCACTTGAATTGTAACAAACCATAGGCAGGAAGTCTGAGACCTGTGTGCTGATCTAGAAGTAACAGTGGTTAACTGTTTGGCAGGGAATCTTTTATGTAGTTATTTGTTATATATGTAGGACTTCTGATCTCAAGCTCTCTCTGATCTGTGAGTGTCAAGAAGACTGGAAGAGGGTGCTGTCAATCAGTGTCTCTGTTAGGTTAAATTCTCTTCAGGAATGAAGGTGAAAAAGTTGTTTTCTAAAATCTCAAGCAAAAAGATGCACTTCTAGAAGCCTTAGAGAGCATAGGGCCTATAGGAAAAAGTCCTAGCTTTGCCCTTTTGTCAGAGGGTTTAAATCTTAAACCAGTTGCATCCCAGCTTTACAAACTTAGAGGAATGCAGATCTGTAACTAAATGTTATGACTTGCTCTGTATGTAATGTTTAAGGAAAAGTATTTTTTGTTGGATTTTATTCAGAAAAGTTTTTGCAAAGCAATTTCTAGGCTTTTCCCAGTGGAGCAATAGTGTCCAGTTACACTTATGGTAAACTGATGTTCAGAAACCAGGTATCCTTAAAGAATGAAATATCTTGCTGAAACCTACAGTTTCTTTTCAAAGGAGATAAGATTGTCATCCTTGTGAGTCAGGGTCTGCACACTGAAAAGTGAAAAACAGTGAAAAATCACCACTAATTTCAGTTTTGAGAATTGCAGCTTCCACATTTCCATTTTGTATGACAGTTCCAGTTTAATTCCAAGTTTTCTAGTAAAAGTAAGTTTTAGTGGTTGGATGTTTGCCTTTAAATGTAGATCAAGCAGTCTTCATGATACTGAGAAGTATCCTTTCCAAAATAGATGCCATTTGAGTAAAGGGCTTTACAGTGCCCTCAAAGAAAAGAAATAATTGTTGTAGTATTTCTCAGTTTGTATATGTGCTGCCTATGTGATTTTCTGCAAGGTAATATCTCGTTAAATAGACAAAGCAATTCAGTGATTATTGTAAATCAGGCTGATGTCAATAGAAGCAACATCCTTAAAAGCCCCGGCTATAAGACTTTCTCCATGGAATTTGGTTTCTAATGCCAGCTTTGAAATATTTTCATAACTGTGACTTGTTGCCGCAGTGATCCTGTTCTTCCTCTTGCAGAATGAGAAGGCTTTGGGGCATTCTGTGAGTCGCTCCAGTAACATCTCAAAGGTATGTTGCTTGCTATAACAACTCAGTCTTTGATAAACTTGGGGGTGCTGGGATTTCTTTCATTTCAAAATTGAGGTGATACATGTGATAGTGTGAGCAGTAGAAAATGCTTTTTATGCCTGTCTGTCATTGATAGTCACTCCTGAAACATTAGAACTTTGGTGTTTTGCAGACTCTCTTTACAGGTCAAATGAAATGGAAGCTACAGTAGGTTTTCTCTTTCACACTGTCAACCTCCTTAGCTTGATAGGAGCAAGATAGATGACAGATGCCTGAGATCTTATCTTGGAGGGAAAGCGGCTCCAAAAACATCACTCAAGTATGTTGTTTTATGAGATAAAGCTGTGTAAGAAACGTATAGCCATGCATCCCATAATATGTATGGGATATGTGGTTAAACATTCTATTGTTACTTCAACACTGAAGTATTTTTAGCACCATGGACTTGTTATCAGGATATGACTGTGTAAGTATTTTTAAATGTTTGGTTTTACAGAGCCTGGTCATGTAAGAGAAGCATGGTGCTCCACCTGTTCTAGTCACCCTTCAGCACAGCTGATGGGCACATCAAAAGCATAATTGCTTTGTTAAGCCATTAGGAAAAAGGTATCTTCTGTCCAAGATAATTATTGCAATACATACCCTACTCCTACTTCTGCATTGCAAATAAGATTTTTAGCTAGCTGTAAGCCTGACAACTTTTTGCTTACACAAGTGCAATTGCTTAAAGCCTTCATGCAAGTAAGCCTGTGCTGGTTGACTGATGTTTCTCATGGGGTGCATAAGCTTCAACTCTTTGTTGCCACAGTTTCAGTGGCTGATAGCAGTTACTTGTAATGAAGGACTAAGTCATTATGGCTGTGACAAACTCAAGTTCCTTTTTTCTATTCTGGGTACTTCTGGATCTGGGGAACTGTTCATGACTACCTTCAGCAGAAGAAACAGTGTATGCACATACCATATGGTTTATATGGGAACAGACAACTTTCACTTTGAAACCAAAAGACAGGATTACTGGGTGTCCTAAACAATGAGCAGGACAACAGCCTGGTACACAAGGTATTGACCAAGCTGAAGGTGTTGCTATCATGGATTGATACAAGATTGTTTTGCATTTGGTATCAGAAAATGTGCATTCATATAAAGGGTTTTGAAATAAAAACTGTGTGAGTATAAATTCTCATGTGAGCTTTTCTAAAAAGGGACTATGCCTGTTCCTTTTTACCTTGGTTCTTATCTTCTTAGGCATCCTTAATTGGATTTTCAGATTTTGTTCAGCAAAGATAGCAATTTTGCCATTAAGTGTCATTGTACTTTTCCCAGTGTCTTAAAGCAGCACAAGCTTTTTGGCAGCAGCACTTTGGTACCCGTACGAATCTGCACAGTTCATTCTTAATTTATCAAGAACTGGTAGTGTGTCAGTACAGTGGGAAGGACCTTGCACTGTGGCAAAGCTCTCCCTGGGAGTGCTGGCAAGTGAGACATCAATATTTACATTCATCTTGGAGCACTGAGTCGTTCAACATGATTGCTCTGTGTTGCAAAAGCTAAAGTTCTTGAGGGGATCAAAAGTCACCCTTGCTAGTTTAATGGGGGAGACTTTTTGGTTGCAAAATGAGCTTCCCAGAGGTGATGTTCTTACTGCTCCTGTGTCACCTCTGTTTGATCCATTCTGTGCACCTTTTCCACTCTGGAGATAAGTTCAAACAAGGGCAGATTGTGGAAGTCCTGTCAGTGAAATCAGTCCCTGATTTGCCTTATGCATCTGAATGCTGCCTTGTGCATCCAGGCGGTTCTAAGCTGCAACAACTGTTTTGTGGTCTGCAGGTGTTTTTGCAGTTGCAAGCAATTTGTACCACAAATCAGGAAAGATTATAGTAGTGGAATGCTGCATGGAAGCTTAATTACATGGAAAATTTTTCTTTAATTCTGAGGTTTAATTCTGAGAAAGTGCCCTTTTTTCAATTGTTTAGAATAGTGTAGCAGCATGACTAAAAAAGCAGATTGGATCCATTTAAAGAAATAAGTATGGAAATGCTTGGCTGCCTGTATAGCCCTTTCTGAAATCTGCAGAATTTGTTGCTCCTACACCATTTTAAGAGGGGCTTTTTAACCAAAATTGGGTTAAGTCAATTACATGCTGCATTTCCAGATATGTTGATATATGTGCGTGTATTTGTGTGTACAAAAATAAAGGTCATGCTTTCTGCAACTGAGTTGTTTCAGCAATTGTTTTTCCACCCAAATCTAGCAACACAACAAATCTACAAATGCTTGGCACTGACACTTGATTCAAAGCCTTACTGGTGCTGATATGTCATTATGAACCTGCTGTGATTATTACTGTGTATCTTTCCACTACTCTCAATTGCACACTGCAATTTGAGTGGAAAGGATTGAGTCAGAACTCAGCCTTTAGCCAAGAGAGGATGCTGTGTTACTTATTGTGACCAAGGAAAGCAATGCCCAAGGGCTAAAAGTGATCAAGGAGTGAGGCAGACAGATGGTGCTACTGAAAATGAAATCAGCTGGTAGAGGTAGCAGGACCTCTCTGAATACAGACCCCCAGTGTCGGAGCCAGGTGGAGCTGTCCCTTGGGAGAAAGGGCAAAAAGGCAGTTCTCCAAGAGACAGATGCTAAGAGAGCCAGAAGAGATGCTAGTACATGTGGCCACGCCAAGAAAAAGCAATCACCTGAATACTTGGCTAGGGATGGAGGCCAGAAACAGCAGAAAAGGGAGCAGGGAATAAGATGAAGGAGGATCTTCATATGGTGCCATTAGGCTGTGTGCAGTATGTTGCACACTGGGGGATGGGGCATTCCTCCAGGCCCTTCTTTGCTTTTTATGGGGTATATATTTCAAACGCTTCTTTTAAATCTGCTCCACGTGAAACATTTGAATTTCTGAAATCTTGTTTGTTTTGACATTAAAAAAGGCAAATTTAATTGATTTAGTCATGGGACTTGAACACAGCCCAATTTGCCCTGTTCATGCACTGAAACAGCACTGATGCTGATTGAAACGACCCCAAGTGGCACAGGGGAACATAGCCCAGATCACATCTTGGCTGTTTACCCTAAGCCAGCAGTTTTTCCAAGCAGCCACTGATTGCTGTGAAGTTCATCATACAAGCCCCACAGAGAAATAATTAAGCTTTATAGAAGCTTCGTCCTCTAAATATAGAAGAAATCGAGCCTAAAACACAGCTAGTCGCTGGGAGCAGCTAAAAGAGGAATTTTCACAGTAGTGGTAATTCATGCCTTTAGTTTATAGATAAAGGAATTGTGCTTCTAAGCAGATGAAATGAGGTCACTTACAATGCTGGTCTCTAAACAGTTATTCTCAAATTAGTGGGATTGTTTAGCTTAAAGGGTTATATCCTGAAACTGATGATGTGATGTCTGGAAATACCTTCAGGTCATCTGTGTGCTGTTCTTGTCATCTGATTGCGTTGGAGGGCTGATTCTAATGTAAAGGGGAAGCACTTTGTAGTCTTATTTTCATGGCCCTCCGAGGGATAAACTTTGAAAATGCTAATACTGGGATCACAGCAAAGGAATCAAAAGTGAACTCCTTAAAAAATGTAAATGCTTTGTCTTTTCCAAAGGCCTGTATAGTTTTATCTTTTGAGCAGAAGCACACTGTAAAGTATTAGATTATTCTTAGGCTGAATAGCAGCCAATGCAGACACAAAGTGGTAGCCTAAGCTTGCTATGAAATTTAAAATCCATTTAGGCTGTTCATCAGCTTGGAAGAGATTTAGAAAAGCATATGAATACACATGTCCCTGTTGCCTGAAGCTTTAATGGATTCAGTGAGCATTTGTCTGTAGAAATGCAGTCCAGGTTTTTCAGTTGCTTAGCTGTCCTGTAGTCTATCAGATGACCAAGGCTTACTGAAAAGAACTGTGTCTCAGAGGTGTTCTGTTCAGGTACGTGAGCCTGGGAGTAGGGAAAGACAAGTTGCTTTAAAAACCCTTCTACTGAGTTATTAGGGAAAGGAAAAGACAGGCAAAATTGTATAGTGTGAAGATGAAAGTATACTTTTCCCCCAAGTACAAGAGCAAGAAATCTCATGCTGGGGCACAGTGCAGTCATGTTTATAAGGAATGTGATAGTCTCCCTGTGCTGTGATAAATTCCCTGTCCTGGAGCTGGATTCTTACTTCATATAGGTTTGAGGGCACCCCATTAAGGAGGACCCTGCAGGGATTTCCTTTCTTCTTTTGTTCCCTCAGTCCATTCAAGGTATTTTGAGGAAGACTTTTAAAGATAAAGGGCCATATATATTTTTTTTTCTTCTTCTTCCTACAGAATCTGTGCAGTTGTTACCGGGTTTAGTCAGCATTAATCCTGTGCTATAGGCAGGTTGTATTATGCTTGGGGATATTTTGAAGGGATAGATAGCATCCATGCTCTAGTATCTTCAGCCCTGGAATCTCTCTAGAGAAAGTTTCTGACAGAATCCTCCTTTAGATTTCTTTAGAAAGAATGAGGGAAAGCTGACTTCAGCTTGCTTCTAGTTGCTAGACATAATTTTAATTATAGTCATATACATTATATAAAGTATGGAAGAAAGTTCTTCCAGCAGCTGACTGCTGGTTCCTATCAAACTGTTGCCAAAATTACATGGTGGAGTTGATCATCCTGAAATTTTCAGATGCCTCTTTCTCATATCTCCCCACCAGTTTTTTCACCATTCTCCATTTTAATAATTTGTCTTATTCCACTCTAAGGACACTTGATTTTCATATGCATTGGAAGTCAATATGGCATGACTTTGGTAGGGAGAACTTACTGGAGAAGATCAGAAGTTGCTGATGGTTGATTTTTGACATTTGGTATAAAAGCTGGTATAAAAGCTTTCAAAACCAGCCTGTCAGCAGGGCTGTCTGCCCATCACATCACCCAGTCCATAGGTGGCATGTTCTGCCTATCTCAGGTGTCAGATTAGTACAGTTTGGTCTCGTTGCACTGCTGCCTTGGTATGCTGGCTCAACTGGGGGCCTCCTTTGACACGTGTGCAGCGAAAAAACCATGTCCATTCCACAGATGAACTTCAGAGCCTGTACAACTGTAGTGCACTTGGGCAAGAGCCATCAGCCGGCATGTACATGGCATACAGTACTTGCTGAAAGTACTCAAGAGAGCATGAAATAAAAGCAAGCCCATAATCAAAATGCCAGGTTGAAATTTGGGTTGTGGAGTGTTTTGCTCCTTGCTCTATTGCTAAATTTGTATTTGGCTGAAGCTCCTTGTTCTGAAGTTCCTCCTGATAAAAGATTTAAAATTGTGCTCCTTTCTTCTAACTCCTTGTCTGCCCAAAGGAGAGGTGTGCTCTGTTATTAAATGTGCGTAGTGCTTAGTATGTTGGTTCCAGATCCTTAGCTGAGACTTCTAGATGTTTTTGTAGCACAAATAGCAGGGTCACGGTATTGTTCTTATTCATGTGGCACCTAGAACAAAGTTCGCAGGTGTGGGGTGCAAAACCTTTTTTTTGCTTTCTTTAGACTTCCAATTAGTTCAAGAATTCTACTGGACCTGTTTCTAATTTTTTATGTTCAATGAATAATTTAGTAAAATTTTTAGAATGTGACAGACCCTGTTTTTTAAAATGAGATACAATTACTAGTACTGAAGTGCAGCCCACAGTGGGACAACAGCAGCCATACTCAGAAATTTCATCTCAGATAAGCAGATTATTTTGAAATATACCCAAGCCATTGACATGTTCACTATGCCTCGCTTCAAAGATGCCTTTATTTTCTTAGGCAGGGTGGGGTTTTTTGGTTTTTGGTGTGCATGTAATCAAAACTGTGTAATCAGAAAAGACTGAGTTCACTCACTAATAGATAACACTGTTCGTATGGAGGCAGAATGAGAATATGTATAATATGTGTATATATGCATGGATGCCTGCATATATGTATACAAAAAAATATATGTCCCTGCTGGCAACCCTTCAGAGAGCTGTATGTTTCCAGGAATTGTTACCTTTAGAATTGCTGCGATTGTCTGAACACCAGTGCAGAAGGCCATGCTGTGACCTCAGTGAATTGCATTAGATGGGAATGTCGATATACACGATTAACTAACTGTTGACCTTTAGTAGTGAGCTATTTTAGGCAGCCGGTCGGGCTGTAGCGTAACTCACTAGCATGCGGCTCCAAGACTTGTCACTGGAGGTGCTATTCCTCCTGCGAAGGGCATGACAGTCCACGGTTTCAGCAAGTGATTATAGGGTTAGAAGGGTCAAATTCAGGCTGTCAAGGCTTAGGCTACATGTCACATACAAGCATGGCAGAAACCTCCTGTAAGAAGGAGTGCTCTAAAACCTACTGCTGCTGTTGCCATCATAAATAGCCAGTTTGGCCAAAGGTGCTGCTGCTGGGGCACTAAGGGTGGTGTGTGCCAGAAGCTACAGAGCGGAGAAGGTTTGATTGCTTATTTTCCCAGCCTCTTCAGAGCTGAGGCCTGTGTGGGAACAGCATCAGAACTCCAAGACAGCTGGATCCTTCTGTTTCATTCACCCATCACCACCTCTTCTTTGCCCTGTTCTGTCCCGAGGCTGCCTGTATTTTTTTCTTTGTTGTGACACACCTGAAAGCGGCTCTGAGTTAGTAGGCCTGGGTGAGCTGGGAGGACTGGCCAGCAGCAGCTTTATGTAGCCCTGTAGCTATGCCAATAGATCTGGCAGAATTTGGTATTTGGGCTTTTGCAGCAGCTTGCCTTTTACTGTGCTCCTGTCAGGGAGTTGTGCCTCACTGTTGGAGACCCATTGCACTCACTGACTGATGTTCCTAGGGAAGTGACTGGTATTAAAGCAATGGTTAGTTTTGCCTCACCTCACTATCCAACTCTGAGTTGTGGTGCAGCTCTGTAAATAGTTTCATGAGCAAAAAGCATGAGATGAAAGGAGGACGGAGTGACTGGAGGCTCATTGATCCATGGCTTTTGGTGGTAGCCACAGCTTACGTTAGCTTGAACCAAGGGTGGAGCATAACTTCCTCCAGTGTTTTATTGTTCCTTTTTGTGGTGCCTATCCAAGTGTGTTAATTTCTGTTCATATTTTGGTTGCATTGTCATTATGTATGAAAATGGAGAAAAGTACCTTTTGTTCTGAAGCAGAAAGATGGGAGGAAAGGAAATGTGCCTTAGATGTGGAGTTTCTGCAAACCATCCTGAACAGTGTTGGGATCTAGAAACAGAATACTGAGCTTGAAATGCAAATTAAATTCCACAATTTCTTTTTTGTCCCAGCCTTTTGATTTCCAAAGTGGCAAGACTTTAACACTCCTGGTGCCAGACAATTGGATCAAGAAACCAGTAACATGGTTTTGGTAGGGAAATTTTGGATCATTGATTCTAGTCACCTGCTATTAGACTGTCACATAATATATTCTGCTGTCCTTTTTTTGAAGAGCTCATTGCTAAACTGAAGGAGCTGAGAGATTGGATTCATTCTTAGCAGGTTACCTTCTATGATTTGCTCACAACATAAAACCCGAGACAGATTTATTAATTGATTTGTGACTTCACTTCCAACAATATATAGTTCTGTCTCCATGGCAGAATGCAACATGCTGTTTTACTGGTTTAATATTTTGGTTTTAGAAGATTGCTCAATACGTCTTTTAAACTAATTCATTATTTAAGTTTTATTAATTATCATTTGCAGAGTGAAACAGTTTATCAGGTGAGTGTCAGGTCTTTAATGAAATTGTCAGACTTTCAGTTAAAAAAAAAGTAGTTACTGCAAAACCCTTTTTAAAATATATGATTTGAAGTCAGGTGTACCTGCTTTTAGGAGAGGTTAAGCATCAAAGAGAAAACACATTGCCAACAAAATACTCGAATTCACATTACTTGCATGATCAGACTCCTATATCAATAGCATGTGCAAGTGGTGTAAAATGTAAAAAACCATAGTTTCTAGGATAAAGCCAGTAATTGATCTTTGTCTTTGATTTGTTTTGTCACAGTCATAACATAGTTCAGTTTGCTTTCTGGTTGAAGGTTATTCTACTGGGTTTTAGTCTATACATATACCCAGCTGGGTAACATGGGAATTAAGTTACAGTGTCTTATTAAGGGTTAAGAGGGATATGTCTGAGTCTTGGCTGAATCTTGCCTTTCATTCCTGCAGACCCAGCTGTGAATGGATATCTGTTTTTTCAGTCTCTGTGCACCTGAGGTATCCCAATGTGAGGGCTGAGACACTGCTGTCTATAGTACTGTTGACTAGAGAAATAAAAGATGAGTTCTGTGACAAGGAAGGTGATGGCTGTATCTGTATTAATAAAGTAGCATGTGTATGTTAATATCTTCTCTCACAAAGAAATTAGAGTATAATGTGTGACAAGGAACCTTGCTTTTGCTATGACAGTATAAAAGCCTGTGGCAGCCTTATTTAAATATACAATAGGGGCTTTTAATAAATTAAGTATAGAACTGAGGAGTCCTGAGACAGAATACAGTGTGTGTTGCAGCATGATCAAAGCAGTGATGACTGAGCAGCTCTGGTGTCTGAAGCTGACACACGGGATTGGGCACAGCATGCTTCTGTGGCAACACACCTTTTGTCACCCGAGGTCTGCCTGGTCTGGCTGTGTGCAGTTGCCTGACCAAGGTCTCTGCTGGTTGTGCTGGTTTCTGTGCAGCCCAATACGGAGGTGACACTTCTGTTGTTCTGCTGATTGCATTGTTTCTTCCTGGGTTTCAGGCTTTGCTGTGCAGATCAAAAGAGCTGTAAACCTTTGTTTGAATTTTGAAATGCAAGCAGTGTTTTGCAGCAGTTGGTGAACAGTGCAGTCTGTACAGCAGCTGTGGAACATGGAAGACCCAGGTTTTAAAATTTGCTATTGTGAGGTTATTAATGCAGGTTTCCTCCTTGCAAAACTTCCAGGAAGAGTTGAGAAGTTTGTTGAAGTGACATGCAGAATACAGCAGCAGAAAAAGTCTTTAATAACAGCCAGTGGAGCCACAGCTCTGATACAGTGCTTATTCTTAGCATATTGATTTTAGAGGCTTGTCTATTAAGTGTTAAAAATGCCAAGATCTTTGCTTTATGTTTTTGAGTTAGTTCAGCTAATTCTTAGTTCTTCAGTTATTCAGTTTCTCACTGTGCTCTTGTGGTGACTTATGAACATGACTGCTGCCACACCTCTTCTCCTGGTAGATGGAAGATCCTGTTTAAGTAAGAGCAGGATGAAAGGCCTCACAAAGTACAAGAAGTACTTCAGCGAATGGTCTGGGTTGGCAGATGGTGCTTATATACACATGCTAGTAAGGAATATAAGTCCTCAGGTAGTGTTTGAGTTACTGAGTTACTGATGGTTCTGTTTTGTGAAGAAAACCCCATGCCTCCAATCTCCTGCCATCATTGTAAGAGGAAGGATTAGCTGTTACATGGTAGCTAAATTCCAACTAGTCTATACACACACTTCCATCTAATTATTCTAATTACTGTAGCATTGCTCATTTCCTGAGCTATTGTTCTGTGCCGTGTTTGCCAGCTGGCAAGTTCCACTCTAGAGATGTCTGCATTTGACTTTGGGGTAAAACATTTCTGTTCTGATCACTGCTTCTCCAGGGATGAGGCTATGTGACCTTTCTCACGTTTACAGTAAAGTCACTTTCTTACAACTAGCCCTTGAGTATCTGCTGTAGAGTGATACCTGACTCCATATGCTGTGTTTCACCCTGAAGGTGATTGTTGTGTATACTGACTCCTGGCTTGCGGTTTTTTTGCTTGTTTGTTTTCATTTCACTGCAGGCTGGAAGTCCAACCTCTGTCTCTGCCCCTCATAGCTTCTCTCGGACTTCTGTTACACCATCCAACCAGGACATCTGCAGGTAAAGTGTATCACTTGCTTGGCTACAGTGAGGCTCAGGCGAGGTTCAAATTAAGGAAAAAACAAAACTGAAAACGCATGTTTATGGGGAAGTAAGCAATGTGGGGTTCCCACATGAAGCATCCCATTTGTTTGACTCGACTGCTGTCTAACACTGCTTTGTTAAATCCTACTGACTGTTTGGCCCTGCTATGTTTGCCATTGCCACTCTAGCTGTAATTCTCATTTCTTCACTTTTAATTATACGTGTTCTCTTTTTTAATTGTTTTTTTACTTTCTGTGCTTTTATTCCACTGTTCTGCATGCAGTTCCAGTGCAGTGTTTTCTGAGTGTTGTCATCACAGTCCAGTGCAGTCTGCTGTTGTCTTGAAAAATCCGCACTGCCAGAGCCCTCTGACACAAGGGGTCACTGTGACAGTAATCTGTCAGGACACGTTACATGCAGCAAAGAGAAACTCCCGTGGGCAGGATCGGGGCCAGGCACTCAGGTCTGCTAAGAATGTAAAGCCCACCCGCACTCTGAAATTCTCCAAGTCCCTCAATGACGTGGACCAGAAGGCGCAGGGCACCAGCGAGTGCTTTGATTATGTGGAGCGAACACGCTCAGAAGGCAAACTGACCCCAAATCAAGAACAGTGTTTAAGGATTAACAAATTTCATCTTAAAGAGAGGAAACCGCTGAATCTCAGGCCTCTTTCTTTTAGCAATTCTAAGCACTCCTATATCCCTTCCCTTTCCAACTACTCGAGTGCGTCGGGAGGAGCAGAGAACCACAGCGCTGTACATATTCCCCTGCTGGAGGACAAGGTGGACCATGACACCTCAAGGAGCAAAAAACTGTTGCGTTACCTTTTTTCCTTCTCCCACACCTCCAGCATCAGCAGTCTGCATAAATTTCATGAACTGGAGAGCTATTCCAGTCACTTCCAAGCTGACAAATCCTCCAGCATGCTGGTGGAAAGCACGGACTTCTGCTCTGATGATATGGGTGACGATGACGTCTTTGAGGACAGCACCTCAGTGAAACTCAAAACAAAAGAGCAGCGGGCACCACTCTGTTCAGTTGAGAAGGACAGTGACCTTGACTGCCCTTCCCCCCTCTCAGAAAAGTTACCCCCTCTCTCCCCTGTGTCCACATCAGGAGATACCTGCAGGTTGGTTTATCAGAGAACCACCTACTTTTGAACCCTCCCATGTGCAGTGGTGACTGTTCTGCTTTCCCCTGCCTTTCTGCTGTTTCTGTCTCTTCTTCTACCCTGTCACCTTGCTAATACAGTATGTGTGATTTGACGCATGCAGCCTTCTCTCTGCTGTCCTGCACCCCTCTGATGCACTTAACAAGGCTACTAAGCAAAATAATTTTCTTTGGAGTCAAATAAATTCTCTTAAAATTTATTTCAGATTTGGGGTTCTGAGATGGTATTTTTCTTGTATCGGTGCCCAAACTGGGAATACTATGAGAGACTCAGCTACGCATCGTAAGGGTCAAGCTGAACATGTTTTAGCTTTTAATGAGCAATGTGTTGTCCTGACAGCACTGCTGATTTAATCAGAGGGTGGGAGTCAGGAGGAAAACAGACTGCTTGAAAATTGGTTCTGAGATCAGATCAATATAGCTTAAGATTTCTTTTCCCCTCAGTTTGTATCCCACTACACATTTTTGTTAAGTGCTCCCTGGATGCCTTGGTCAAATGGGATCTGAGCACTGGCTTAGTGGTAGGCCTGTGTGATGGCCATAGTGTGAGGACCAAAAATGATGGGTGTCCTAACTCCAACCCCAGAGGATTAATAATGTGCACAGGTGGTGGGAGCAACAAGATCCGGACTGTCTTCATGGTGACTTGTCTGCAGGTATGCCCCATCCCACCTCCAAAACGTGGTTGAGGAGCAAGAGTGATCAAGTACAGGAGCAAATGTCCAATCCCTCTACCTAGCATTTTATTTGCCTGGTTTATCTCCTCCCTAACACCACTTCCTAAAGCTGGCTTTGTTGTTACTTGCCAAAATTATTTTATTTCCCCCCTCATTACCACCATATCTAGTTCTATACTGGCTTATCACCAACAAGATGCTGTTGTAATCCACCCACTCCTTCATTTCCACTTGCCAGCTATCAGCAAGGTCACAGGAGGCAAGATGCTATGCATCAGTAAGAGAATTCAGTAATAGACAGAGATGGCAGCAGGCCAGAATGTAGTTCACATATGCTTAGTAACTTGTATTCATTCCCTGAGCTCCTCACCATCCCGATTTCAATTCATGACCTCTTTCGCATGGTTAGAAGGACTTCACAATACTTGATGCTACCCAAGGGTGGTGTATTAATTGAATCTGGAAATCAAATGTCAGTAGCTGGTAGTAACACTTCATCAGATGTCCTTGCTGTTTGCACAGCATGGTTATGAAGCTATGAGGAAGATGGGGAAATTTGCAGAGCTGATGCTTCTTTAGCAACTCTTGCAAAGTAAGAATTGGAGAAGCAAAACCATTCAGAGTTAGTGTGTTACAGGGTTCGGATTCAGTGCCGTAGTTTTGCAGTGTGAATCTGTCTCTTAGCAGTTGGCATTAGAATTAATCACTTGTGCAAAATCCAGGCTGTCTAAATTAGTTGTTTGTGATCCTGGGGTGGACTGTTTCACCATTGGTTTGGGAATTTTGTTTTATCTTCTATTTCAGACCATAGTACATGAGTAGCTGTACCTCTCTGTGCATATTTTGTCTTGGGAAGTGCTGTCTGATCTGTTTAAATGCTATTTGCAGTTAAGTGCTATTGGTCTGGGTGAAATGGTGTCATTTCTTCCTCTATTTTTGCTTTTGAGTACTGCATTTCTGTCAGGCTCTGTGTGTCTGCCTCATCTCTGAGAAAGGAGCTGTCTAGTTAGCTGTGTCTGTGCTCAATTATTTTGTGCCTGTGTATGTGCTTGTGCAGCAATGGAGTTGTTTAGCTTTAGCTCTTTTGTGGAACACATTCCTTTGATTTATGTGTCTTGGGATCCTCAGTGAACATCCATGTGCGATCACAGGTATTACATGGCTCTTCTACGTCCTTTCTGCTTCCTCTTCTCCTAATGAGCAGCTTTGCTTCTGATTCAGGATATGTCACTGTGAAGGAGATGATGAGAGCCCTTTGATTACCCCCTGTCACTGTACGGGAAGTCTTCATTTTGTGCACCAGGCCTGCCTGCAGCAATGGATCAAGAGCTCGGATACGCGATGCTGTGAACTGTGCAAGTATGAGTTCATCATGGAGACAAAACTGAAGCCTTTAAGAAAGGTAGGCACAGGACTTGCTTCCCCCAGGGCATGCTTTATTAAACAGAGATCCACTCTGGAACAGGCTGTGCCCACAAGCCCGCAGCACCCACCATGTATTTATTATTGGTTTTGTAGCTCCTTAGTGTCTGGTCAGTTTTGTATAGGTACAAAAGCATTTGAATTAACACTCACCCTGGCAAATTCAGTGTCACTGGAATCCAGCTCTGACAACAGCTGTTATAGCCCAGCAGCTCTCTGTGTGTAAATGTACTTGCAGATACATATATGTGCATTCAGCAACCTGATTTTTCTTCACAGTTAGATTTTAGAGCACAAAACTCTACAGTTATCAACATCTTTTTTAATGCAGAGTTTTGCATTACTGTTACCTGCTTAGGTTTGTGGCTCTAAGATCCACGTGGTTTTTAAGTTCTCTTCAAAATATGAGGATTTCACATTAAATTTACTTTAAATTACACTTCCTGAGTGTAATTTAGTTAAATTTTACAGCCTTTTTTTTTGTCTTTTTAAAGGATCAAACTTAGTGAAAATAATACATTGTAAGTAGAAGGTGGTTCCCCGTTAAATGTTTTCATTTTTACCCTTTCTTAGGCTGTGACTAGGTTTTAGTACTTTCAGATGCTAGAACCTGCATTTTTATTTTATACAAAAATACCTTTCATAAATCTGGTGACTTAAAGTATAGGTACTAAGACCAGTTTTTTGCTTGTATCCTTGTTTTGTTCTCCCACATCCTCTGAGTGTTCAATTTCAGTTATCCTTACTTCAGGATTTTGAGATGGAAGTCACTGGTATTCTCAGCACAGCCAAATCTTGCCATATCTACTAAAGATGAAGAGGTTAATAACAATAACCTCAGTCTGGAACTAGAATAAATGAGAAACGTTAAATTCTGTTATGAAGAGCCTGAAACGTTAAATTCTGTTATGAAGAGCCTATATCACATAGGGTGAGAAGTCTGGACTGCAGCCATCCAAAAACTGTTATGAGAACTTGTCCAATTCCTAGAAGTGACTCCTAAGAGAAAATAGAGCAGATTTCAAACATTTCTTATTTTTTCCGAGAGGTGTACTGTCTGCCAAGTGTATAGCTTAGCATGTCGAGTTGATAGGTTGTCCTTTGCTTATGATTGTGGTGGATCATTTCATTCTAAAAACTGTAGATTTTGGCTTGGTAGCCCTTGGCGCACAGAGGTAGTTACCTCTGAGCTGCAGTATTGGTCATCATAAGCCCTGTTGTCTGCACAGACAATATTTCGTAGAACCCGACAATAGGACTGTAAAGAAATTACTCTAGAGAATACAAAGAAAGAAGAGTTGCTATAATTGTCTGTTGACTGCTGGTTTTTTTCTCTGCTCACTCTGCATGAAGTGGGTGGGAAACATTTTCTGAATATTTGTGCCCTGTGGAAAAAAAAATGTTGAGCACCTTCAGAAATGAGTCACTGAACTTCATTAGTTATATCTGAACAGGTCATCTGTGGGAAGCAGACAAGTTGCCAGAAGGTAGGGATGGAGCCATAAATAGGAGTTTACCTCTCAAATACATCCAAAGAGTCCTTTTAGAGGTTCAGCTTCAGCAAGAAGGTTCCTCTGTATCTTCAACTCATCTCTTATGGTGTCTTTTCAGTCGGGAGAAAACAGTCTAGAACTGGTAAATATGATGAAGATGCAACAAATAATAGGGCTTCTGCTTGTCTGTAAGGTAGAAATTGAATTAAATTTCCTTGACTTCTTAAGGTTGTATTGCAGCATTGGGCTGTTCAAATAGTAAGTTACTAAGGGAAGAGGGTGAGAACAAAATGTGTCATGGCTCAAGTGAGGATGAGGGCAGACAAGAGAGAGATGTTCCATTTTAAAATTTCGATGAAAAAAAAGACATTAAATCTAAATTTTCTGCTGATTTTTTTTTTTTGTTTTAACAGTACTTTAAAAAATCCAGAACTGGTAACTATTTTAAGTGGGAAATGTGACATGCTGTGTCATTCAAGTAATGCAGCAGGGACCTTACAGGTTGGAGTTTCCTCTCTGGGCTAGTGTGCAATTTGCAGAATATTTTCTCTTTTGCTTTGCAGTCATCTCTCTTGAAGAGGTGAGGTGGTGCAAGCTGGTTTGGTGGCTGTGGAGCCAGCAGTTCAAAAGGAGGTATTGTCCAACAGAGGAACCCAAGCTATGGACCAGAAGAGAATTATAAATTAGACAAGACACGTGTCCTCATGGCTCCATAAAAGCATTTGTAAATAGATTTAACATGGTTCCTTTCTGGCAAAATAATTTAGTTAATTTATACATTCTGTCAAAAGGCAGCACCTTTATATAGATGCAAAAGCATTTTTCTGTTTGAAATACACCATGCAAAGGGAATGTTTTGTCCAATCTTCTAAAAAGATTGAAAAAATATAGCTTTCTAGTACAACATGAGTCTAGCATGTCATTCCTGGAAGTATTCAGTTCTTGTGCCATGATGAGGTTTGGATGCCCACTCAACTGGAAATGTGGCTTGGGTTGGACAAAGAGATTGTTTGTTGGTAGCACAGAGATGATCACAAAGTCTCTGTCTCATCTTTCAACCATTCTTGTACTTGTGGCAGTGGAAGCAATAATTCAACATAATGGATGATTTCAGTCATACCATTCAGGTCATCCTCACCCCTTTCCACATTATGCCTCCTTTTTGAAGTCCTTTTTTTCTACAAGTTATTCTAGGAGACATCGAATGCACATTTTTATGCATGAGATGTTTATGTGCCCCAGAATGTATTTTGTGAAAGTGTGAGGAAAGCCCATCATAACTCTCTTCTAAGCAAATATGCTGAGGGAAGTGTGTCCCACATGTAAAAACTTTCATCATATACATAGGGGAAATGACGAAGAAGAAATTTAAAATACAGCTTTTGGGTGTCTCAGGTGTGTCTGTCATATTAGAAACATCTATAATAATTGTGTAGTTTCCTTGTATTTCTCTGAAATTACATTGGGCTGGTTTTGTTTTGTCTATATAAGCATTATTGATAGATCCAGGTCTGGGGATTTAATTTACTGCATCCTCTCACATAGAAAAGCTGTCACCCCAGTAGTACTATGTATTCTTTAGGCATATGTATTTAAGTGTTCCTGAAACACTGAAAATAGAGTACGAGTATCACTGCTATGAAGTGATGTTAAATATATGTGAAGATTGAGTGAAACCCCCGAGGGCAGGAGGTGGGAGCTGAACAGCCTTGAGCTGCGAGCTCAGCAGCCATGGGACTCAGAGCTCACCATGAGGTGTCTTTACACACCCTGGTCAGCTGAATCATGTGCCACTTCCACTGTTTTATTGAATGCCCCCCTGAGCAAAGGGACCCTTTCCTACTCATAGTGCTCAGCCACAGCTGTGGGTACCTGCTGTCAAGTGGGGAACACAGGAAGAAACAGCACTACTCAGGTCCCTCTGTCTTGGAGCTACCCCTGCGTGGGTAAGCAGGGTGCGATGCCATTGTGCTGAGGCACTAGGTGGGAGCAGAGTACTCCAGACCCCTCTGGCACCAGGGTGGCTCCTGGCACAGCAGGGTGACCTGCCAGCCATCACACATATGCTGTGGCCAGAGCAATCATACCATCTGACTTTTTAAATCCTTGTTAGGAGGAAACTGGTCTCCTGCCTGGTTTTGGGTCTTATCAATGTTCTCTTTTCTTACTCTCTAGTAACTATAATAAACTCCTAATCTCTTTCTCTGGTTCTGGGTTTCTTGCCAGTGGGAGAAGCTGCAGATGACGGCAAGCGAGAGGAGGAAGATCATGTGCTCTGTAACATTCCATATCATTGCCATCACCTGCGTTGTGTGGTCTCTCTACGTCCTGATAGACAGGACTGCTGAAGAGATTAAACAGGGACAAACTACTGGTATGTTACTTGCTTATCTTCCCACATATTCTCTTGGAATAGTTATTTATTCTGATTGCAAAGAGGATGTGGAACATAAGTGTGCAGGTAATGTTTATACTTAAACTAGTCAGCTTTACCCTGAGGTTGGGTTGGTTTAAAAGCACAGTTCTAAAATTAGTTGGTTAAATCAGTAAATTAACCAGTGAATTAATCTGTGGGTGCTTTTTAAATGTGTTTCGGGTCAATTTAGTTTGCACTTGTGAAATGCCTGTATATGAGGGCTGATCCACTGTAGCCAGACACAAAGTTGCATTGTGTTAGCAAATTTAGATCTAAATTGGAACACTTACTGAGCAGATAAGGATGTAAGCATTTTTTTGCTGCTATGACTACCTTTAAATTGGGCAAAACTGGAACATTTTTAAAAAGAGAAGTAGTAAGAGGAACCTAGATTCAAATCTTTGAGGTAAATCAACAGGGTTTTCTTTCCACCCAGTCATCTGTGGGGTGGATTAGTCATCAGTGAGAGCCATGTTAGACTGGGAAAATTTTTGAGTGATTGCGCCTGAAGCAGAAGAAATTTCAAGTTGAATATTAGGACTTCAATTTGCACAACTGAGATAAGATGCAATTCATGTAGTGAAGATATCTTCACCCCAGCGCACAGGTATCTTAACTTCTTGAACAGTAGGTTTTCTTTACTATGTCAGCAGTAAACGTGGCAAACTGAAATGTGTTTACTCAGGTATGCGGTGCTGCAGATTTGCAACTGTCACAGAACTATTCCTCAGGCAGCTGAGCCTGAAGGGGGATAGAAGAGATAGGAGGTGTTAGAAGGCAAGCTGTCCTTGCTTACAGAGCACTGCATGCCAACCAGACATGGTGGAAAATGTTTTGCTAGTGATTGAACAGTCCTTTGGGGAGATAGCTGAGCGTTAATAAACCTGCAAATCCACAGAGCTGTTATAGTCTCTTCAGAGCAGAATCACTTGAAAATAAAAAGTTATCCTCTCATTTCTCATTTAGGCTATAGTTGGATTGTTCATAACTTGAGTCAGAAAGCTGCTTTCAATGAAATGTCTTAGTTTCTGTTCCATCCAACCCCATCTTGTCCATAAACAGTGAAAATTATTAGCCTTTCAGTGTAAGGTTTCTGTATGATAATGAAAAGGATATGCTTGCCAAGATTTATTGTCTCCAGGTTATTTTAACCAGTAAATATGTTAGATAAACATAACTAGGAGGAATGGTGTGAATATTTCGTACATATTATAGTGCTTTCTTTACTCTCTTCATTTGGATTCTAAATCCAGGGAGTGCTGTAATAAGCTGGGGAATGTGGGGAGTGTGTGTGACTATGCATTCATGTCCACACAGGAACAAACATAAGCTATCACTGCCTACAGACAGCATCAGACAGCTCACCTGTGAATCAGAGGGTCAGATATGAATCACAGGTGGGATTTCATCAGTAGCAGGGGTTCAATGTCCGTTGTATTTTGGGACTAAAATATTTTCATTCCTCCCACACTACCGTGCATTTCCAAAACAATGCCAGCCTGTATCTTGGTTAGAACTTGGAAGAGTTGGAAAGATGTGATTTTATTCTCTGAAAAACCTGATAATGGGTGATTCAGTATAGTTTCATACCCATCTTGTAATGGCACTTGTCTTTAAAGAGGCTATATGAATACAGGACCTATCTAAGCAGAATATGTATAAAATGAATAGTTTTTAATTTAAAAGTAGTTGGTAGAAAAGTAACAAGATCCACTGTCTAAACATTCAAGCTAGACAAATTTAGGAAAAGTGATGGTGATAATTTTTAAAGACAGAGGGTAAGCTTAGAATGCTTCAACATCTCCAGCACTTGCAGTTTTGTATCAGAAGAGATGTTCTAGTTCAGATACAAGTTACTGGTTGTGATGCAGATAAAATGTTCTGGTCTGCATAACAAACATGTCAAGCTATATGGTAACAATCATTCCTTTATGTCTCCATGTACTGTGTGATTACAGAGTGGAACAGATTTGTTGGGTCACTGAGTTGAGTCTCTGCTATGAAGAGGAAGCCATGCCATCAAGTTCCTTTCATAATGTGATCCAGTCTTTGTTTAAAAATAGGTGTAAAAGGACCTAAACATATTACTGGTGGTTGCCTTGGCTCTGTGATTGTACTGCATAATGGCTCAGACACAGAAAATCAGTTGTTTTGATTTTTCCTCTGGTGGGGAAGAATAAATGTGATATGTGAAGCAGAAGTCTGTGTGTTTGACTTGAAGGGGAAAAAAAAGCCAAATATGAAAAACGGCAAAATAAAAATGGTTTGCATGACTCAAACTCTGTGACAGTTTCCTTACAGTACATTTTTGAAAGATCCAATTTAGTCTAGCTGATATTGACCAGGTCCTTTTTTAAATTCTTCTTTCTATTTTATTTCTTCCAGGTATTCTAGAGTGGCCATTTTGGACTAAACTGGTAGTTGTGGCTATTGGTTTCACTGGAGGACTTCTGTTCATGTATGTACAATGCAAGGTGTACGTACAGCTGTGGAAGAGACTTAAAGCTTATAACCGAGTAATATATGTACAAAACTGTCCAGAAACTAGCAAAAAGACTATTTTTGAAAAACCTGCACTAATGGAGCCAAACTTTGAAAGTAAAGAAATGTTTGGGGTTCACCATTCAGACACAAACTCTTCGCATTACACAGAGCCAGAAGACTGTGCTGCAGAAATCCTTCATGTCTGATTGTTGGGTGGGAGGGGTGTTTCTGTATCTCCTCGAAGATTTGAATATCATTGTTTACTGCAAACTGCTCTACCTTTTTAAAATCAGCTAACAGCTGAGGGCTGGCGGATGAATTTTTTACTTTTGTTTTTTTGTTGGAATTTTTTTAAATCCCTTAGGCATATCTGTCAATGTCATCATGGATGCATACCTCTCAACATTTTGTGTCTCTTACTGGCTGATCTAAGAGCCACGGGATATTGGGTAGAATGAGCCTTGGGTTTGGTATCAAGCAAGCTGCTAGCGAGCTGTCATCATGTCATTCATGGAGTCTGTTACTTTAGAAGGTGACTCTTAAGTGATTCTGGGGGATGTGTAGAGTGGGGTTGGTTGGTTGGTCTGTTCTTCATGCACAGTGAAGGAGGTTGTCCCAGTCAGTGAGGGAAATGAGAGGATTTAATCTACCACTAACACTGCCACTAACATTGTGTCTTAGGCAGCAGGTGTAAAATTTTGCTTTACATATTGCGATGAGACTTACAAAGCATATAGCACTTTTAAAAATCTTTATTTTGTAATATATATGTCAAATGAGAATGAAACTTGAAAGAATGTGTCATTTTTGAGACATTTCTTCATTCTTTACCCCATCTATTCTTCTGAAACATAAACCTCTTGCCTTATGAAAAAAAAAAATTAAAAAAAATCCAGCCTGTGATTTCTAGCACATGCCCACATTATCTTACTCAACATAACACTAAAAAACTCTGCCTCTTTGGGTTTCCTTTGAAGAGCAATTTTCTTCAAGGGATATTGCACTTGTGACTTGTGTACGAGGAGCAGTGGATGTGTACAGTGTTCGTTTTCAGTGGTTTCAGTGCTCTGCTTTGGGGATTGGTTTTGATTTTTTTTTTTTTCCCAACAGGTCAGACCATCAGCATACCTGCATATATATACCTGATGTAACTTTCATTCCAAACCATTGGCAAAGGCTTTGTTGCTATATTGATAAAAACATGAGCTGTTATGGCAGAAAGGAAGCTTAGTCAATACAGCTGAAAGTGGTTTTCCTTCTTTAGTGCTGTGTCATGTGTGAATTACCCAAGAATTTGATACTGTCAGAGAAGTTGCTGAGATCCAAGTCTAGGAAGTAAATATCACATTAAGTGGATAAATTTAAAAGTACCTGCCTGGTTTTAGTTCTGATGTGAATGTAGTATGTGGTCAGAAAATAGTTTTTGTCTGTGCTTTTGAATTTGGGACTGGCTTTTTAATCAGTCAGCTTTCATGTGAAGAACTTTACAATCTGTTCGCAGGGCTTTAGACAGAGTTGCCCAAAACCTGGGGTGTCTGCAGTTGATGTGTTTGTCCAGTCTGCTTCACTGCACCACTCTCCAGCTTCAAGCCCTCATTTAACCAAAGTCTCAGTGTGACTGGAGCAGAAACGAAGCCCCATGAAAAGTCAGCACATGAGGTCTCTGTATTTGAAAGCTGACTTTCCCTACCTGAGGCCTATCTAAATCTCTGTAAAGTAAATGATGGTAATATGGCTGGTTGTAGTAGGAGTTGCCTGGACTACTCAGATAAAAGTTTCTGTTTACTTGTTGAGATGCTGAACTAAATTCTGAGCTCTAGTTCAAGTTTCACTTAGTATTTCTCAAGTACAACTTTGGGTACATTCTTTTCATAGTCAAAGTAGTTGCTTTAAGACTTCTTAAAGTATAACAGTAAGAGATCAGGGATTTTTTTCCTTAAAATGTAATACTAATTTATTTCTAGATCAATATTTTAATAGAAGGCAGAGAAGGGACTGTGGTAAGAGAACACAAACCCCAGTGGTTTCTAAGAGCTGTTAGAGGAAAAGCACGTGTGCCTCTGTCACTTCATGCTTGAAGCTTACTGTCTGTGATCTTCATGAACAATATGGTACCTTGTTCTTGAGATGTGTTAAAACATCCAGACCTCTGGGCAGTCCTGGTAAAGCTGCACTGGCATGGGTTTGTGTACTGTATTAGCTGTCAGGATGTCCAGTGCTTAAGTGATACAGGCAGACAAACCTTGCATACCCTGCTGCTATCAGGGCAGAGTCTTCATGACCGTACACATGCAGAGTTTGTTGCCTGTGCCTGCCATAATTCAAAGTGCAATTACTTGAGACCTTTCCTGAACTCTGCTGTGGGTGATCCTCTTCTATTGTGAGAACCCAGATAGTACACTGTCTTGTTTTGTTTTCTGTTTTGTTTTGTGAAAGATTCACTAGTTAAACTCAGGTGGGTTAAGTACTAGGTCTTGCACACCTTCATGATGTTCTTCTGAAATGCCCAAGTGCACAAGGACTGCCTGTCTGCAAGATGCTCACGTTACAGCTGCAAGAGGCACAGAATCGGCTGCTGAGCGATGCTGTGTGCGTTCTCATCCTATCTGTGGCTGTGGGTGAAATGAAGATGGACAAGCTCCGGTATGAAACCTGGCTGTTCTCCTGCTCACACCTGAGAGGCTCTGGTGTGTGAGCAACATTGTGACATCGCTGATACAGCGTAGTGTAACTTTCTGGTTCTGCTTCAGTCACTGTTATACATGATTCTGGGTGAAATATTGAAAAATCTCATTTGGTGTTTTGGAAGCTGCGTGTGGAACATGCCAGGTAGCATTCAGTATATTTGGGGTGCTGAAGGTTTTTGCTGTGCCCGTGAGTATCTTAACTTGAAAAAAAATACTATCTTCAGCAGAAGCACTCGGGGAAAAATATTTGTGAATGAAAATGTTTTAGCCAGTGTTGCTGCTAACAGTTTCCTTTCCCAGCAGGTCTTTTCTGAATGAAAATTAAAGCCTGTTATTTAAACTCTTTATAATGCTTAGGAATGCAGGAAAGGCTGCAGAAGACATCCATCTGTCAGGGGGTTTCATGTATGCTGGGCACACTTCTCATGCTAATTCTTGCTTGGTGTTAATGGTGGGCTTCTGGAGATGCAGTTCTCTGCTTCTGCATGGTTCCGTCAAATGTTTGGGAAGGCTGAATGGTGCTTTTTTCTTCTTTCTCCTCAAGAAGATACTGTTGACTTTTTTCAGCTTCCAGCTGTGAGGCACTGATGCCAGCTCAGGTGAGCTCTTCCTTTCTGTTCAGATATCAGTAAGGGGAATGACCATCCCCTGTCAGATCAGGCTTTCCAGTACTTCCTTCTGGCAGCTTTTGAAGTGACTGAAATAGAAGCCTGGTCCTTGTACCTTGGCCAAAGTTATCTTGGGTTACCCTGGGACTTTCCTGAGACCAGAATTTAGGTAGGAGGGAATATAGGCTTAATGCCATCTACCACAATCCCTTCCCTAGATTGCCAGAAGCTTTGCTGGTATGTCAAATGCCCCAGATAACTGACCAGACTCCCATTCTATTGATGTCCAAAATGACACCATCTGGGCCAAGGAGATTCCCCTGCTGTGTCACATTTGATGTATCTGCCAGGTCATGAACATGCATTATGTTAGGAACACAGGTGTGTGCTGCAGAAGGTTGATCCCATTTAAGAGCTGATGAGATACTAAATTCCTATGAATTCTCAGGACTTTTTTCAACTGTAAGCCTGTATTTTGGGAGTGGGAGTAGTGTTTAAAATGTGTTCTGAAGAGATGGCCAGACTTCGGGACATCTTCCTCTCGTTGAATGCCATTGAGATTGGCTTTGCTTCAGCAGGAGGCATTCAATGAAGATAGAATGAGCCTGGAAGGGGTTAGAGAAGTACTGGGCCTCTGTGCTGTACCTGGGAATTCCTCAGAAGCAAGAGTAACTCTGTCCAAGCCAACCCCCTGTACTGATCAGAGGATCAGTCCCAGTCGGTGCTGTGAAGGAAGGGGGCTGCTTGGCCTGCCACGCGCCAGAAACCTTGGAAGTGATGCATGGATGTGGCCATGCACAGGAGCTGGTTGTTTCCACCCTGAGTATGGCAGAGTAAGTATCTATTGCAAAGTGGGACCCAGGTCCAAATTTCTCCTAAAGCTGAAGCATGTTAAGATACAGATTTCTGATGTTTTCTGCTCTGGAGACTGGCTGGCAATGAAAAGGAAGTCAGTGACTCTGGGTTGTGTCCCTCTCAAATACCGGTGAAACAGGGCAAATACAAAAGCAAGTATATGGTTGGCTGGATTTCCTCAGTGTTGAATTAGATACGCAAAGAAAATTTCTAAGTGGGACCTTTTATTTTGTGATTATTTTTTAGTTTTGACATATTGCGGTGTCTGTATATTCCAATGAAGTCCTGAAAGCACTTGTCTTTGTATAGAAGATACCTGTTTAAAAATTGCAGCTAATCTTGTATTTAGGTAAAACATTTGTAGATAGGTAATTGTATAATGTTGAAGAACTTTACACTGGCATGTGTTGTATAGTTTATACAAGACACTTCATACTTCTGCAGAATTTTTTAGTTATTAAATTTCTAGTAACTTAATGTATAGTTTTGTATCCTTTCATGTATGTTCGTTTTCTCAGTATTACCACTTGCAGAGTTACTTTTAGTTTCTTAAACTGTAATTGGTTGTTTGTGTGTGATACACAGGGTTATTGACTGCAGCAATAAAGTGTTTCTATAAAAAAAATAGAAAAAACCAAAACCACTATAGTATCTATTTTGTTTGAAAAAGCATAGAGAGAAGAATTGATCTCTCCAGTAGTAAGATGATGATCAAAACACAGAACTTGATGGCTCTTCAATGTAGCAGACCAGTGCAGAATAGCAGCCCGTGACAATTTGCTGTTAAAATGACCCATAGCGATAAAGGCATAGTAACCATCAGAATAACTGGGCAACTCCTTCAATGCTGCTGCTTTGGCCTTGAATGCAGGGATTGTGGGGAGAATCTTCTGGCTTCTGCCATGCAGGAGATGAGGAGAGAAGATTCACGTGGGCCTTAAAATTTGACCTTCTGGAATCAACACTGAGTGGTACATCAAATGCTTCATGTCTGAAGTCAGCATTCTCACATGCATCTGTGTAGAGGTGCAGAGCAGAAGATGCTCATTACTATGATCATTCCTCTAGGAGGAATATTAGTTTTGTATGCAGAAGAGGAAATCTTCAGCAGTTTCTCTAGAATGTGTTTCTAGAAGGAAAACTGCACTGCTGTGAGAGAGTTTGATACCAAGGCATACACACCAAAGAGCAAAGACCTGGAGAGTTGTATCTGTAACAGATACAGCGGGACTCAAAGAAAAGCTTTTCATTGCTGTTTATTTTTAAGTAGTAATTAGTGTTTCATTTTGTTTTAGGTAAGGAAGGGAAGGAAATCTTAAATCTGCAACCCTAGAGAGGTGTCTCCTGTGCAAAACTGAAGTCTCTGTCCTACATTCCCTTAGTAAAGAAAGTCTGGCTGTATTAAATGAAGCTACTTATATAAAGTTTGGAAACCCAACAAGACCTCCATACAAAAATACCGTCCTGGAGAGATGGTAGGATAATTTCCAGGGCCTACTGTTTGACTGGCAGTCTCTGAGATGAAAAGCTGGTAAATGGTTTAAGGAACAGAGCCCGCAAAGCCATCTGGCTGCTGGTTATAAAGTGTTCCTTGTCTTGGGCCCAGGCATCTCGAGTTAATTATAAATTAACTTCCTTCCTCTTGTAAACCTTATTTTCATCTGAAAGAGTATTACTGTCACTGTGTGAAGTGTGTCCATCTCCGAGGCAGAGAACAGCATTGGCTCAGCAGCATATGGCACAGCTGTGACTCCAGGAACAGGATTTTTCATCTGGTCCCCAGGAGCTGGAGCTGTCTGGTGAGTAGTTACTGGTATCTGGCTGGCAGGACCAGCATGACTTGCCTCTCGGAGCAGGGCAGAAGTAGGCAGTTGGGAAGAGGAAGGGCAACATTTGGCAAGGTTCATGAGTGCCCTGTGGAGGCTACAGAGGTGTCAAAAGGTGCAACTCCAGCTGCTGACTGCGAAAACCAAGTCCTCTCTCAAGAGCCAGGCTTGTGCCTGCACTGCTGCCCAGCCCCCTGCACTGCTGCAGGAGCTGTACATCTCTCATCCCACTTCCCATAGCTGCTCTGTGGACCACTCTCCTGTCACCCACCCCTCCATTTCAGATCTTCCTATCCTCAGTGTGTTACCCATATCTTTCTTTGCTTGTCCTTTTCCTTTCAGTCTACTTGTGCAGCCCAAATTTTTTTCCTCTTGCTCCCTTCCTCACTTGCCTCTGGGCCAGACTGGGCAGTGAGGGTTGTGCTAGGATGTACCAAATTGCAGTCAGTGTTTGATTGATAGGAATGACCATGGAAGTACCCAAAAGTGACACTGCAAATAAAGGTCAGTGTTCCCTTGTGATCTCAGTTTTTCCTGTAAATCCTCTAGGCTCCAGGCTCCGATGTGTAGGATGATCTCTGACATTTTGGCATTGTATTGTGTACTATAATACAGCAGAAGAAGCATTTTTCACTGTCTTGGGATGGATGTATAACATAAGAAAATCAGGCAGGAACATCTCAATATATAACAAGAGCTGAACAAAGAAAAACTCAATTCCTCTTGGCTAGGTGGAGAGAGGAGGCAGAGGAGTTTTTTTAAAAAAGAAATCAGAAATCAAAAGAGCCCTGGACAAAGGAAATGGGGATCAAATTCAGTCAAACACAGGGTAAAATAATAGGAAATGTAATAGTGCTCAGGCAGGGTTGAGTGATGGCAAACTTTAAGAATATTCTTTTTTAAGTGTATTCTAGGAAAAAGGCAAGAATTGTGTCAGAGGAACTGAAATCTGAAAATAGAGAGTAGACTTTGAGAGTATTAGGGAGATAAATGAAGTTGTCTCAAAGGCTTTAACATCAGAGGAGTGTTAGAAATAACTGACTAAAACACCAGAAGGCTGCACAGAGCAAAGCAGGGAAGATCACCACTCAGGGTGTGCACATTAAATCCTGAAGCTTCAAGGAATCAGGCTTGCAATTCCTAACATTTTAAGACTTCACTAAAGTAAACTTCCCAGTCATTTTTGCTGGGAGCGACTTGTTGGGTTCTGATACTGTCTCAAAGACCATCTGCAGACAAGGCAAGCCAAGCAGGCTTAGGAGAATTCATCACTGTTAGAGCTCTAGGGTCTGCTGCTGGGACAGCAGGTTCCTTTGTCAAGGAAAACAGTTATCCTTGAGGTTGGGAGGGAATAGGAAATGTCTTGGGCTGATGACTTGATCACAGCTGCAAGAGCACAGCTGTCTTGAAGAATGTGTGTAGTACTTCATATCTGCTTTACTCCTGAGCATCCCAAAATAACTCACCAAGTACCATTGTCCCCTTCCTGTGGATAAACTGAGATCTCACTAGCACTTGACTTGCCACTTACTTTGCTCTCATGTTTACATTCATGCTTTTTAAATTGCTGTGTTAAAAGCTGTGTTAAAAGATAGCTAATTCTAATAATAGGATTATTAGAATATATCTGATTCTAATAGTGGGATTAGCTAAACCCATATTTCCCCATGCCAGCAAGATGTTGGGTTTATTTTATCCCAAAACTGCTTTCAGGACCCTGTTATGGTCACATGTAAGCAGTTGATGTACATCAGATGTAAATTAAATCAATTCACTCCACTGAGCAGCTTTCTTGCAGCCCTGGACCAAATCAAGCTGTGATAGAAGTTAAAGGTATTATTTCAGCGATGAATTTGAACCTGCCTGGTTTTGCACAAGCCTCTGTCAGGACTCATCCTTTGCTGCTGAGGCTTAGGATTTTTGCAGCAATTTTGAATCTCCCACTGTTATTCTAGTTTTACAGTTGTCAAATGTGTGCAGGACCAAATAATACCAAAAGAGCAGCAGCTAATGCAGCTGTATTCCTTGTGCTTGCCTTGTCTGTCTCAGGTGGCCCATGCCTTTTCTCTCCCCTTCTCTTTAGCACAACAGTGCCCAGCTGGACAGCCTCACAGCAATGGTTTGAGGAGGGGAAAGCTGAAAACACACTGCTCTCTCTCTGGCTCCCTCCTCTCCATAGGTGCCAGAGTAGCACAGCTACATTTGTGGAGGCAGGAAAGGATCTGCACATTTAGGGGAAGTGATGAGGTCAGGTAGTTCCAGATCCCGTGGTTCTTAGGGCTGAGGGAGTTGTCCTAACATCATGTTAAATGGGATGAAGGATCCAAGGAACATCAGCTCAAAAAGAGGGTAGCAAGTTCAGGGGGATAGAGAGCCACTCAGCCTCTTGCAACTGCGATAGTCCCTTGCAGAAAAGGTGTAAAGATACCACATTAAGTGTTGATACAGCAGCCCTGTTGGAGGTTGTGAGAGATTCAGCTGGTGTCAGAATTGCCACATCCTGGATGGCAGAACAAGGACAAATGCAGTTCTCCGAACATGGATGTTTTTTTCTCCCCATTCTGGTGATGCAGTATTCAATTAACGCCCATATGTTCTCAGCTATTAAGCTCATGCCCCTTAGATTATTTTATGTAGCTTGGGAATTTCTGTAGGCTCTGCTGCTCCCCTCTGTCCTTTGTTAATTGCCATGTTGTATCATTCCTCCCCACTCCCAGTTCTTATTAACATATTTCAGGAGGGCCATCTGCCCACCCCAAATGCCTGTGTCCTCAGGAGGACTGTAAGATACGTGACATCTTCACAGAACAGCCTTGTTTTTCACTGGCACGGCAAGAAGATGGCAGGTGACTTCTGCCATGAGTTTCCATGTAGTAAATCTGAGGGATGCTTAGGCCAAGAGGAGCTGGGAGTAAGAAGCAGCCAAGTCTCTGGTAGAGTAGATGTGCCCCTTGCAGGCAGTTGCGTTTGCCCTGCGCTGACACTCAGCCACACCAGGAATAGCAGCTGCTCATGTTCTGAGGGCCTGGGTTCTGAGCTCCTTGCATGTGGCTGCACAGATCCTGCTGCCCAGTGAAACCCTCTCCAAGAGAGGAGCAAGGTCTTCATGAAGAGGTGGGGGGGGGGAGCAGTTGCTGCCTCCCCAGGGGTTTGAGGGGGTAAGCCTGGGCTGGCGGTGACAGTGTGGGTCTCCTCATGGGTGAAGTAAAGTAGTCTCTGGATAAAATGGTTGGGTTTGGTTTTTGTGTGTCGTGCATTTTGTCTGGCAGGATTTTGACAAAGTGTTTGAAATTATACCAAAAGTAAATATTATCAATAAACTTTTGAATGTGAACCTGATGATAAAAGTGAGAGGTGCCAAAAGAACAGACTAAAAAGAGACATAGCTGTGACAAGGCTGGTGAGACGTAACAAATACGTTCCTACAAATTTGCTGTACAGGAATGAGCTTATCTAGTATTTTTTAATGAGTTTGTAGGAGGAGTTGTAACACTGTAGGGAGACTCCCAGTCACATCTTTGTACAGAAGAGATTCAAACCATGTGAAAACAGAACTCATCACTCAGGGGAGTGGAACTGGGTTCAAATGCTGCATCAGAGCTGAAATGTAAAGAAACATGGAAACCCACTGATCAGGATTTGAGCACCACTTTGCTCTGTATTTTCAGTGAAAATGAAGGTGCCTAGAAGGTGGCCTTAGGTATGACAAACCTATTTCTGAAGCACTTGACATGTTAAAAGGGTTTCAGATACATCTTTCAATGAAGGCTGTGAACCTAAATTTAGAAACTTTAGGACAGACAGTTCTTGTGCAAAAATGAAACGGAAGTGTGAGTTCTTTGAAATCTTATGTAAAGGGAAGAGGAAAGCAAGGAAGATCTTACTAAGTTTGTGATGCACTTCTATGTATTAACATTGCCCATGGAAAGGATCACAGTGCAGTAGCAAGGATCCCTTGCTGCTTAAATCTGAGGAGGAAAGTCAGATCTCTGGGCTGGGATTCTGCAGCCACCTCAGGTGTGCCATGTGACAGTTGGCAATTTTACACTTCCGGGTGTTATTTTAAAAGTAGCAGCAGACTAGAAATTAATGCTGAGTACTTTTGAATCTTTTCTATATCTATATATAAAAACATGTCCTGAATGTGGGAGAGCCTTGAAATCTAAGTCAAGATACAGAAAATGCTTGAGTTTCTATATGACCAGAAGAGACATAGGAGATCTTCCCTGACTCTTCTGGGTGAACACAGCTCAGTATCTTCATGCCTCTGCAAAAGAAGAACAGGATCTTTTTAATGGCAGCACAGGCTGTCCCCGTTGTCCCCATTGCTGTGCGGCCACAACATGTAAGTAACTTACAATGTGGCCTGTCTTACATTGTGTCTTGGGAAGCTGAAGCAGAGATCCATAAGCATATCTCGTGGTGTTGCTCAGCAGTCCAAGAGGCACGAGGCATTTTGCAACTGGCCTTTCCAGAACAGAAATGGGCACAGCCAGCAATAACTTGCAGATGTTGGCTTTAATTGCTCACCTCCTCTGTATTTGAAGGTTACTGTCTCACCTGTGGGCAGTGTCTCGTACTGAAAGTGTTACCAAAGCCTGATTTCATTAGTTACCATCATATGCTTTTAATCCAGCACAGCACCTCAGCTCTAACTGTACCACAAGTAAAGCACTCCTGAGGTGGTTTTAATTTAGCTTGTTATGCATATCTATCACTAGAGATTCACAAGAACCAGAGACCCACTAGGCGGAGTGCCTGACAGCAAGGAAGTGAGGAGCTGGGTTTGATCACAGAGCAGTGGTGGAAGGACACTGAGATCTGCAAAAGCCCCACCTGGCTGCTCTCAGCACAGTATCTGGCAGCAGCATGAAGGAAGATTATCAGGGAGATAACAGGGATGGTAGCATGTGGTGTTTGTTTGCTTGATGAAAATACTAAACAGTATTAGTAGTCTTGGCGTCAAAGTGCCAAGTGTGCAGTGTCACTGCTATGGGTTTATTTCTCTGGGGTAAGTTGAAGTCTGGAGGAAGCACAGACAGCTCTTCAGTCCATAATGTCAGCATCTTAATGATAGCAGGTGCTTGGCGTACTCAGGGTGGTGAGTGAGAAATTGTGGGATGTTTAGAGGGCTTTGCAAAGGTAAGAGTTCATTGTGTATGTACAGTTCTGATGTGCAGTTGTGCTGCTATTTGGTGTTACACATGGTAATGCAGAGGTGTTTTAAAAGCTTAGAGGAATCCAGAGAATAAAGCATGGCCACATACAGGGGTCTAGCCCCAAGGAAAGCATGAGTTGTACACAGATTTGCACATTTGGTATATGTAATGAGGATGCAGTATGGTGTGAGTCACCATCCCTGGAAGTGTTCAAACAACATGTGGATATAGCACTTAAGGACATGGTTTAATGGTGAATTTGAATCATGAACTTGATAATCTTAAAGGTCTTTTTCGACCTTAATGATTCTATGATGCTATGATAGAGTGAGTAACTTTGGATGATGAGGAGAGTGGGATACATGCTGTGTGCTTTGTGGGGATAGATCTGTGTGGAGTGTTGGGTCAGTGTAGTGTGAGTGTAAGGAGCGCACAGAACAGCATGCGTGCCTGCACATTCTGGTGGTTCGGAGGTGAGGTTATGGAGTGCAGAGCAGTTTGAGACAAAATCCTGTAAGTGTAGAAGTGATGAGGCACACGGGGCCGTGCCTGGCAGGATCAGGAATGCTGTGCAGGGCCGTGTGCTGCACAGTCGAGAGCTCTGCATACTGTGTTGAGTTGTGAAGCTGTGGAAGGTTCTCAAGAAGAAAATAAGAGTGTGGAGGGCTGTGTAAAGCAGGCATAGCGGGAGGGCAGGTGCACTGAGAGGGCTGAGTGCAGGGTGCGGGGCAGCTGTGCCAGGACAGGGGCACGGGGCAGGACTGGAAATCAGGGTGAGGGGCTTCTGTGCCAGGACAGGGGCACGGGGCAGGACTGGAAATCAAGGTGAGGGGCTTCTGTGCCAGGACCAGGAGCACGCGGTAGCCGTGCGGCAGAGGCGGGGTTGAGTAGGTGTGCCAGGCTGGGCAAGGGGCAGACAGCGCCGGGCCGGGCTGGGCAAGGGGCGGGCAGCACTGAGCCGCCCCGTGCGGTGGCACAGGAGGAGGCGGCGCTGGGCAGGATCCGGAGCAAGGCAGGAGCGCGGCTCAGCAGCGCCAGTGGGGTCGTGCCGAGCCGCGCCGGGAGGACCATGCCGTCCTACACCGTCACGGTGGCCACGGGCACCCAGTGGTTCGCGGGCACCGACGACTACGTGTACCTGACGCTGCTGGGCACGGCGCGCTGCAGCGAGAGGCACCTCCTGGACAAGCCCTTCTACAACGACTTCGAGCGCGGCGCGGTGAGTCCAGGGCAGCGCCCGCACCGCGCACCGCCCGCACCTTTCTCTCCTCCGCGCCCCGGCCCGACCCGCGGTGCCCGGCATGCTGGAGCATCAGCGGCACCTCGGCCGCTCCCTGTCCGGCATTTCGAGACGCTGGGCAGGGCTGGGCTTTCTTTAAGCTCTTGTCTCCGTGTGTCGGTGCTCCGGAGCGAGACACCGGGACTGAGGTACCCACTGCCCTCCCTGACCGCCCGTCATGCGCATCCCTGCCCTAGGGGTTAGCCCTGGCTGTGGTCAGTCAGTCGTAGGAAAAGATGGTTCTGGCTTACAATGGGCTTTCAGATCTCCCCGTACTTTCTTTACAAATACTAAAAAAAAAAGAAAATTGTGCGTTTCGTGTTGGTAGGTGATGTTTTGGGTCAGTATTTACTAATAGTCAGAGCCTTGTTATTTCTAAGGAATTAAAGAAGAGAGTCCAGAGGAAATTGCAATTCCTGACAAGAGAAATGTGTAGGGCAACTTCAAGAAAAGCTGAAAACCAACATGAATGCATTAAGTGTGAGAATGAAGTTGAGGCTAGGCTATCAGCTGTACACTTCTTTGTACCCTAGATTTCTGCTGTCTGCTGTGCCCTGTCTTCTCTGTGCTCCTATCACAGTATTTGGACTATCCAAATGTAATCACTTATACTCTGAGCACTGGTTTAGAATGGCATTTATTTATTTGCCTATTGTCCACTCTGGAAATGAAATACCTTTCCCTCCACCCCCTTGCCAAAATGCGTATTTTACTTGGAAACCAAATTCACAGTTTCTAGAAGTTCTAATGAGATATAAGCAACTTTGAAAGTTTTAAAGAAGTGTTCATGAGTTTGGGAGTTAGACCTACCACCACAGATACAACTGAGACTTCGCTGTCATGGTTCTGCTTTGCCTTGAGGTCTGTTTTCAACCATGTGGTTCACAGCCTGGGTTAGGTACATGGTCTCTTCTGTGTTAGACATCACAGACACACTTAACAGAAGTCAGCATTTTGAGTAGGTGTTGATGGCATGTGTAGCTGTGGTCCCCCAGATTTTACCAGCCACTCCAATTGACATTAATTTTCTTTCATGATTAAACATTCATTAGCTTAGAACCTTGTTACCTGAATCTCCCAAATGGACATCCACTTATTTTTTCTCTCTTATCTGCTGAACAGTCACATAATTTAGGCAAAACTGAACAGCATTAACAAGAGAGGTTGAAGGAGACCTTAGACTGTCCTGCAAACTTTGGGTTAAGGCACTCTCCCAGGAGGGTTTAGCCCTGCCCAGCTGAGGAGATCACCACCAGGGTCTCGGTCACCAGGCAGTTTGCTCTTAATCCTGGGCTGCAAGAGAGGGTTCAGGTGGCTGTGATGGACAGCCTAGCAGCTCTCTGAGCATCCAGTTGGACTGGATTCTGTCACAGGGAGCAAATGCCACGATGGGAGCATTCAGTATCTGCCCAGCAACAACTGGTGAGCTGCTGGGGGACCAGGTCCAGCAGGATCAGAGATACATCCTGGGTGAGGTAGCAACAAACAGAGGTTTGTGGATGTTAATAACAACAAATATTAGTTTTGCAGTCAGTTTTTTCAGCATGTATTTATTGTGGAAAATGAGAATAACTCTGCATTCCATGAAGTGGCTCATTGGACACTTGCAGTACAATGTGCTAAGTTTTAGTGTTGAGGATGTTTTCTTGGGGAATGCAGCAGGTTTCTCCAGGCACCTGTTCAGGTTATGTCGTACCCAAAACATTGTGAGTCTTAATAATACGTTGTGCGAGGAAGAAAGGAAAGAAAAGAAAAATACCAATACAGAACCAAAAACCTAAAACTGAAGCAGGCCAGAAGGCTTTGAGTTTGGTTGGTTTGCAAAATGTAGCAATTGTTTTCACAGTTCTGCCTTTAGTATTTCTTTCAATATCATTTTTTTTTTCTGCAAAGCAATTCAATTGTTAATCCATTTGCAAAACAAATGTCACTTTTTAGTGGATGACTAGAATTTTGCAGTATTATTTTGTAAGGGTTTGTCTACTTTCCAGTTTTTTCTTTCCTAGATGTTGGGCCAGGCTCTGTAGTTTCATTATTCTCAGAATGTCTTCATTTGCATTATTGCAAATTGTGAATGTTACTAGATGGAATGAAAGAGGACGTGGGCCAGATCTGAGTAGGAGATTTGAATGGCAAATGTTGACTGAGGCAAAAGTATGTGGAAAAGCCTGAAGGGGTTTGCGCAATGGTAGCTCAGTTGTAGCTTTTCTGACTTACTTTAAGCACTGGACACAGGCAATGTTGGAAGTCACAGTTTCTTTTCTTTGCATAATGTCTTTTGAGTAAATTCTGATGCTGAATTATTTCAAAGCTCTACGGTGTCCCCCAGTTCTCTCTTTCCTTCCTGTTCCCCTTTTATCTGCTTTTTGCTTTTGTTGAAAGAAATGCAGTCACATGTATTTCCAAAAAAGAAATATAGCTCTTTCAGTTTAGAGCTTTGTGCTTATAGAAAGAGGAGTACCACCCTTTTTGCAATGTAAGAGTAGTCAGTAGGAATCTCTTCTCAAAAAGAGAAGACTTAGGTTTTGCGTGAGATTAAATTGCTTGAACAGGATGGTACAAGAGTTTAGACAGAGTTTAGTTTAGTCTTCATTAATTCTGTACTCTCACTCTGAGCTCAAACTGTATAAAAGCTCCTAGCATCTCTGGCTCAGGGTGCAGCCACCCTGGTGTTTACCAAGGGACCTCATACAACAAATGTCATAGAAACCTTGGGCAACCAAGTGTCAGTTCTTACCTGAACCTTTTACATTCTCTGTAATCTGACACACTTTTAATGTATTAGCAAAATTGTCATCTGAGGTGAGCCACTGCTGGCATGGAGGCAGCAGAAGCTGTGTGAGGTACCAGGAGGGATCCCTCCCTTTCAGAACTGCCACTAAAATTGGAATTGTGATGGTCATGAAAAGATTAAAAACCTCCAGGAACATTTATGTTACTTGCTTGTCCTTTTTGCATGACATCTACAGTAAATATTTTGGGGCTCTTGTAATATTGGCAAATAGATAGTTACCAGAGGAATGAGTTCCTTCTGAAGACTGGCTGTCAATGTGGCATTTCTATCAACTCTTTGGACCTTATGCATATTGCTCTTTAATTTAAATCTTACATGTATATATATCTAGGTGTGACATTGTACTTAAATTTCTTTGTGCATCTGAGCCTAACAAACATAAAATGTATAATTGTCCAAATCTTAGCTGTACAAACATAAAATGTACCATTGTCCTTATTTTAAAAAGGGAGAACTGAAGAAGACCAGGAAGCAAAAGACAAAGGGGATTTATGTGATCTGGATACTGTCCTTAGCCTGAAGCACACTTAACTAACACACAAAAGTCTTTAAATTCCTAGTCTGATGTTTTCATATCATCATCATGTTTCCACTACAGTTGCATGAGTAGTTGTGCCCTAGCAGTACCTCCTTCAGCTATTGCTAGGAGAGCAGTGAATGGTTTCATGGCCTGCATGTTTTTCTCAGACTTGCAAACATTTCAAGAAGTAACACCATTTTCAGGTTGCATACAAAAATGTTTCTCCATTTCTGATGTGTTTTGCATCTTTGTGTTGCACTGTAGTCCAATAATAGGACTTCCTTTTATCACCCACAGGGAGCTGGAAAGCCTTATCAGGAAAGCCCAGGTATGCCTGTGTAGTGCTGGTGGTGCTTCTTTCATGTGCAGTGGATCACTGGCTGTGTTCTGCTCTGCAGGTTGACTCCTATGATGTGACTGTGGAAGAAGACCTTGGAGAAATTCAGCTAATAAAAATTGAGAAACGGAAATACTGGTACCAGGATGACTGGTACCTCAAGTATATCACTGTTAAAACACCAGTGGGTGACTATTTGGAGTTTCCGTGTTACCGCTGGATTACAGATGAAAAGGAGATTGTCCTTCGAGATGGAAGAGGTGAGAGCTATAAGAAATGAGATTTCCTGCAGAACACCTGGAATTCTTCCATCTCTCCTTCCCATTTCTCCATGTACCTCCCAATCTTCTCTCATATGAAGACCCGCTGCCAGTTTCCTGCTGCATCCTCAAGAATGGGCTTTCTGTACTGACAAGGAATACTTTCTGAGCAGCTTCTTGGGCTAGGCACTGGCAGTTGGGTTGGATATTTTGGCAAGCACATACAAGGAAGAGTCCTAATGCTGGCTTGTTGCACTGGTCTTGAATTTGAAGGCTGACCCTAATGCCAAATTTTTGACTACTACACATCCCCATTGCAGAAGCCCTTTTGATCTAATTAGCATTAGTGTTCCCTATTTGTTTCATGCTAAGCTCCTAAGTGGCCTGTGATTAATTGCCTGTAAATTCTCTTGTTTTCATGAGAGTGAAGTAAAATTCCAAAGTAGGCTGCTCAGCAGGTGCACACTGAAACAGCAGCTCACTTTTCATTCATTCTCTTTGCATGCTGTCAAGTCCAGGACAAGGCAGGGTGACGGATATTAGTGCAGCAAGTAATGGTGACCAACTGAAAAAAGTATTTTAGGTGTCTCTGGCACCTACTTGCCATGATCAGGGTTTGGGCAGACATTTGCACCTGATGTTTGCTTGTTCCCTTCTCTGCTGCCTGGGGTAGGTTGGCTACTGTAGCGTTCTGCAGCATGAGTGCCTGAAAACAGCTGAAACAAGTGTGAGGTGGTAGGAAAGAAATGTTTATGTTCCCCTTAGATTTTGGCTACTCCTGGCTGGGGTATTTTGTGTTTGAAGTCTTTTGTCCTATAATGACAGCTATGTGTCACTTTATTTTTGGTCTTTCCATTTTTCATAATTTGATTTATAATAACTATAACACTTCCATGGAAGGCAGCTTTGCTTGGCTTTCAGAGAGTATGGTGAGGTAAAGGATGAGCAAGTGAAACTCGGTTGATAACTTGAACAGAACCACCTGGAAACCATTAGCTATATGTGTTATCAGCTGTATTACCTCTGGTATTTCCAAACCCAACCCCAAACAACTTTTGTCATGAAACTCCTGCAGGTTTTATCTGCCTCCACATTTGTATATGTAAAGTGAGTCTCATACATTGCCCTTTCTCTGATCACTGAGGAAGTCTTTGTGTTACTTAATGTTACATTGAATTCATGGTCAGAAGAGCAATATGTCTGGAACTGAAGCCTCATTGTTTCTTCTTTCTGTTCTTATGACTGGAAGATATGATTATTGCCCCAAGATGACAGGGGAGAGCATTGTTCAAGGAGAGAGTCTCAGAGATGTTTCCTGGAGATGTCTCTTAGAAGAGAAGATGAGCTGGAATAATATTGTGGTTTCTCTTATTGATGGAATCTTGTTGGTACTGAACTCTAAAATTAATTCCCATGACTCTCTTCAAACCATTTAACACTAGATATATACAGCAAGTGTCTACGTTAGAAATGAAGATTTTATATACAGTTGAGAGAGATGTTCGTAGCTTGAGCTAATTGCCCCTTGGAAGCACCAAGTTAGGAGCTTATCTTCTTTCACAGTTTCCCTAAGGACCTGTGTGTCTACTCAAAAGTACTAAATTGGATCATGTAAGCATTTCCCATAGAAACTTTTTAAAGGTATAGATCAGAAGTTTGAAGGTTTGAAAACTTTCCTGTCCTTCTCAGCACCTGGGCAGTGATAGGTAGAGGAACCTCATAACCCTGTCCCTTTTCCCTGTTAACAGCAAAGCTCCCCCGAGATGACAAGACTCAGATTCTCAAGCAGCACAGACGCAAAGAGCTTGAGTCCCGTCAGAAAATGTACCGGTGAGTTTCCCACTGCTCCGGGGTCTGTTCTCATCAGGTCAGAGTTTTGGCAGAGTATATTGCATTATCACATGGCTCTAATTACTCAACTCTTGGATAAGAGAAAGCACAAGTTACCATGTTGACCATATCTGGTTTTCACTTAGATGGAATTCACTGTAAGTAACAATCATCCTGGTGCAAGTGGCATTATGAGATACTTGAACCTCAGATAAGCCTACCTGGAAGAGTTAGATGGGAATTCAGTGATACAGCCTCTGTGTGGGCCTTTGAAGGCATATTTCATTTCATACTGAAGGCATATTTCATTTCATATTGAAGGCATATTTCATTTGCCAGTTACAAGCAGTACTACAGTTTCAGTTTTGGAACATGATCTGAACAAGTCAGCTTTTCTGGAGCTTTTTGGCTGCTGCGCCAAGCTAGCTTTAGTTGCTTCCTGCACGAGGGTGCAGTGAAAAATCTGGCCCTGTTTGAGTGGACTGGAATATGCTAACAGAACACAGATGTGATATATATAAATCTCACATATGTATATTATACATATATATTTCACATATAATACAAATATGTGCATATATACACATACATCACATATATATGTTATACTGCCATAGACATTTTTTCCTAGTTGGTGTCATGATGAGAAAATGCTGTCTTTTTTCAGAGGGTAGCTCCAGAAGGCATTAGGCATTGCCTAGAGACGTGCTCTGCTAAAATAATGAAAGTTTCTTGCACTTGTATCTCCTTATTGTGAGAGTAAGGGTCAGGTCAGAGGGTCCATTCAGAACTGATGGATTGAGGCTTAGTGCATGTGTTGTTTATTTCATTTGAACAAGAAATGCTATTCTTTACAAATTATGGGAAATAGAGAGGAGTAAAATATGGTTCAAAAAGAGGTGTAACACAAAATTTTATTTACATATGCAAGAAGGAAGGCAAAACCATTTGTAATTTCAGGGAAATAACTACTTAAAATTCAGATGCATAGCTGATAATACACAATGCTTTCTGTGTGTGGCAGGCAGTTTGGAAATACCATTGAAACACTATTCTTTACAGTTCACTTTCTTTTGTTTTGAAATAAAAATGGCAGAGAATGTATGCCATGACCATTAGGAGGTTGAACAGTTGAATCAAGACTCCTGGAAAGTGCCTTTTGAAGGAATCTAATACATGCCTGAGTAGTTGTAGCTGCTATATCTCAGTTCTGCAAAAGTGGAGTCCAAAGAATGAACATACCGTCCAAAGAATGAGCATACATTGGGCAGCTGTCTCTCTGACCCCTCCCCTCACAACACATTTGAAGTTACTGCCAGTTTCAACCAAATGTGGCAAGTGTTAAGAAATATCACAGATATTAAGTTACTTCAAGCTTTGTGAAGGTAGGTGGCCAAGTAGATGCCTTCCACAGTACTTCAGGATTCTCTGGGGTACTGGTAGGTATTGATGTGGTGTAAGTCACTTATTTTGGCCCAAGTGAGTCTGCCACAAACTTCCTTTATAGCAGTGAGTCACGGAAACGGTGGAGGTAAAGACACAGTTCCCATGCTGATAAGGTTATATGGTTAATCAAACTTCTCTTACTTTCTCAGCTGGAAGGAGTGGCATCCAGGCTTTCCCCTGAGCATTGATGCCCATTCTCACAGTGAACTGCCTCGTGACATCCAGTTTGACAATGAGAAGGGAATTGACTTCATTCTGAACTACACAAAAGCGTAAGTGTTTGTGGGACTTCAGGAGTCTTGCCAAATCTCTTGGGACAGGGTAAGGATCTGATCACCTTTCGGTTTCATTGAATCTCAAAACTGGATTATTTTCTCCAAGCTGGATCAGCAACCAATCAAAGTAGGAAAGTAAGAACTGAATGGATTGGTTATTTTATTTTCTTTTTTAGTTATCAGTATTTAAGCTTTTCACACTGGGAACTGTCTGAGCTTCTGCATTCATGTTAGCTATGGTTTTGGCTGTAGGCAGATGGAGGAGTCACTAGTGAAAAGCATCAGCAAAAGGACTACAGGCACCTGAGACCTGGAGCTTTTGACTTAGTTCTCAGCATTGCCCTCTGGAGATACTTTTCTCCTCTGACTTTTGGTGATGATTAAACCTTTTGGTCACGTACACTAAGATGGTTATCAATGCACCCTTGACATCCTGCTGGAGAAAAGCTGTTCTAAGCAGCTCATCAGTCATGCACACCTGAGTATAATCTACTTGGGGCAGCGAAGTCGCTGTCCATCCACTTGCACATGTCATATCAGTGGGAAAACATTGGATGGCCATTGGATGAGCCTGAATAATCAATCCTGCGGAGCTCTGCAATAGCACAGAGTCAAAGAGGCAGATGGGACCTCTCTGACCTGTGAGTCCCCTTCTGTGCTGTCTCAAATGCCCAGGTCATATCACACTGTCTCAGATATCCCACCATGCTATCAGGTAGTGGAATAGTCTGACATGAAACAAGACTGGTCCTTACATGTCAGAGCATTCTGGGTGTTTTATTTGTTCATTTATGCAGCTGAATTTCACTACCAACACAGAGTCAAATCAGCATGGTGTTAGCCAGTGCTGAGCCCCAGCTCGTAAAGAGTATCTGAATGATGCAGGAGCCACAGCATCTGAATGCCAGAGATGAGAGGTTTGCCATTAGGAGACACAAGCAGTTTGGAGGCTGCATTCCCCTTCTGCCAATCCCATCCTGCCAGGCTGTGGCATGTTGTCAGAGGTCCTGAGTCACAGCCAAGTGAAACTTGGAAGCAATTCAACAGAGTGCAGGGACATCTATCTTTGTCATTGGCTGTAAGGGGCCCTCCCCATGAAATAGGAACCTGAAACTGTATTGCAGATAGCCAGCCGTTCTGGATAACTGCATGACACAAAAGAGATTTGTCCAAGGAATAGCAGTGCTTCTTGTCTGGCACATTTGGCTGAAAAATCTAGACCTACGCTTTTGGTCAAGTGAATAATGAAAATCTTTGGACAAGAGTTTGATAACCCTTGTCTAGCTATCCTGATGTGCTTTGGGAGCTTGGGACAACTATTTGCAGGAATGGAGTGGAGAAACACAGGGGAAAGCATGGGGCCTGCCTTCAGTTTGACTGCAATAGGAAGGAAGGCAGGGAGGTGTGTCTGGAAATCCAAAGGCAGGTGTAGAGTTGCAAAGTGTAGCAGTGGGCAAGGAGCACATTTAAGGGAATATGTGAGAACTGTGAGAGTTATATGAGACATAGGAAGCAGTGGAAGAGGGGAGAGAAAAGCCCTTTTTCTTGGGACATGAGAAAATGATCTTAGGGGGAGATATGCTCAGATATTCTTTATGCTGTTGTAAGGCTGGATTTTTAGATGCTGTTGACAGTGGATAACTCTATAAGTTTACAGAATTAATTGTGTGTAGGTGGAGATAATCCTGTAGGTGTCTGGTACTGACGTGACCTATGCTATCTAGCAAATGGAAACTCTCAGCCTGGATTCTGTGCCAGAAATGCAGGCTTGTGTAGCTATTTTGGGCCAGTGTTGCATTTGGGCAGATTAAGTTCTACAAGCAACTCTGACTTTTTTAACTTGCTCTGGTTTCTAGTATGTGCCAGAAATGTCCAAGAAGTGCTTGATTTCTTGGGGAAAACAGATTTTATTTCCTAAGTCCCTTGGAAGTTTTTTCCAACTTTCTGAGGAAATATGAAGGACTTCCTCTTTTTGGAAGTTTGAAACATCTGAGAATGGATGTGTGCCTGGCATTCAGCAGGTTTGTGGCCAGATGCCAGGTGCTGTGCCTACTTCTTGGTTTGATCAGTAGCCCCAGATAGGAAGAGCATCTTGGGCAGGAGAGGAGGAGCTGATAAGAGCTTATATATCAAATGTTTTCTAATCTTAGAGCACTTCTGAAGGAGAGAGGAGGCTCTACAGGACCTCTACTGGAAACTCTCAAATCAGTCAGTCTTTAGTAACTCTTCTCAAGCTATTGAGTTATGTTTTTTAAAATAATTTAACATTCTGGTGATGGTCATGCTGCCTCCCAAAGTTCATCTGAATCAGTTTGGGATTCAGAGACCTGGTCCCTATCCAGAAAGTCCTGCCCAGCAGTTACCCTCACTTTGATCATTGTACAATGATTCTGTGTCCCTGTCAGGTGTGAAGAGACCTCTGGAGAGGTCATCTCCTGTTCTAGCCCAGACAGCTGTGTGAGTTTTACCTCCTAACATGCCTCCAGGCACCTCTAAGCCTTGGCTGCCATCTGCAGCAGCAGAAGCAACCCATTCTACATGCACCCCATCTGGGCTTAGTGCAGCAGCAGCTCCTTTGTCTGCATTATGGTCGTGTTGGTCTAGAGCCCTCCTTCCAGATTACCACTGCCTGTTTCTCCAGGCTTTTGGTCCTCTCCAGCCAATTCTAGTCCAAGCCTTTTTGTAAATTTGATGATTATAAATCCAGCCTCCTGGGATTCTCAAATTCTGTTTGGGAGGATTTCCTGCAACACTGTGACCTTTCTTTACTTTGTCATCTGCCCTGCGTATGTTTGTGTGCTTTTATTTGTGCATTTGAGTGTTAATGGGAAGCCAACTCTCTTTTTCAAATTCATTATTTGCTTTCTAGTCAAAGTAAATTATTTCTATCTAATAACAGCAGTTTAGTGTTTGTGTAATAATTTAGAACTCGTCATCTTACGTGAAGGGAACTTGCTTGGCTGTGCTGTAGAGAGAATACTTTGCTGAATTAGCAGATGAAGTCAGACATTTCTGGCTCCCAGCCCACTGTCTTCATGTGATGTCTGCAACCAAGAGATTTGGTTTCTGAGGTTAGATGTGAGCGTCAAGTTTATCCAGCAGCTCAAGTAAATAGAAAGCTCTCAATAACTCGGGCCTCACACTTTAGGGATCCAGTCTGGCCTTGGTCAGGTAAATACTTACAGTAGCTGTTCTTTTTTTTAGGAATAGTGGCTGACTGATCCTGGGTTGGTTTTGTTCTGTCTTTGTGCACCTCTCTCAGTCTCTGTGTCACCTTACCCCTGTCTGAATGGGTTTAGTGGTGCTCTGAGCACTCTCAGCTGATGGTAGCCACTGACAATGTGTGAAGCACTAGCTCTTCTGACTACAGTTTTTATAAGTCCTAAAGCACTGCCATTGTAGGCTGCTGAGAACAACTCTAGAATGGAGTTCTGTAAATGCAATAGCAGGAGCTGGACCCTTGATGTGCCTTCCAGCCTTGTGTGTAGAGGTACAACCTGCAAATTTAATTCTGACTAATCCCACATTCCATCACTAGAAATTTATTGTCTTTAGATACATAAAAGTGTGGAAAATAATAGGAATGGGTTTTGAGAATGCTGGAGATATTTTTTCAGATATGTTTTGTTTTGGTTGATTTTTAGGATGGAGAATCTTTATGTCAACTGTTTCATGCACATGTTCCAGTCCTCCTGGAGTGATTTTGCAGATTTTGAGAGGATCTTTGTCAGAATCAGCAACACAATCTCTGGTGAGTCTAACAGCATTTGCTCGTGTTTGCATCATAGAATGGCTAATTAGTTGTCTGGTACGTATCTGATTAGGATGGAAGTGGCTGACCTGCTCTTCTGCTCTCCAATAAATAAACTGTAATCACAGACTGCTGATTGCATCATCAGTCTGCAAGACTGAAAAACAAAGCTATGATCTCACAAAGAACTAGAATTACTGGGAATAGCTCGGTGACATTCTCTGTCCTGAGCTATGCTGGAGGCCAGAGCAGATGGACATCATGCTCCCTTTTGGCTTTTAGAAATGTATTTTCAAGTGTGTTCAAGTCTCATAGGACAAATTTTCATAAGTATTTTGCATTTAAACCTAGAGATAGCTTAGTGGGAGTGCCTTTCAGATCATACTAGCTGTTGAGGCAATTTTGAAAGTTTGATTGTCCATGTCCCACTTCAACTGTCTAAATACATAGAAAAGGCCCAGAAAGGGAGGTCTGGTAATGTTCTCTGTTAAGGGCAAGTATGAGAGTGACCCCCCCCCCCTTGCCTCTCACACAGACCAGATCAAAGGTTGTTGCCTGATAGCCCAGCCATGTGCTCAGTTGCACGGCTGCTAAAAGTCCTGGCTTCTCAACCCTGCAGCAACTTAGGGAGGGTACCAATGCCTTGGTGCTGCTGTCGTAAGACCTGGATCTGTCACAGACCTGTAGCTCCTCTCAGCTGGTTCTCGTGGGCCATTTGTGTCAGTGGCATGGGGCAGCTCAAATGTTTTTCAGGTGTAAATTTTCCCCCACAGGGGTTATTTTGGCAGAACTCATTTCAGATATAAAAGCCTATGCTGTTAGCCCAACAGATCTGGGAATGGGTTACAAAGAGCTGGGAATGACCTGGAAACTCTAACTTCTTCACCTGGTCTCCTGATCCTCAGACCACAATCTGCAGAACCGTACTTCTTAATGCAAATGAATGAGAGCTAGACCTGAAAAAACTTGTGGCATTTGTCCAAAATGTCACTTGTCTAAAATGTGTCAGAATTATTTATGCATATTGCATTAAATATCCTCTTCTGCTTGCCATTTCATACTCACATCTTCTTACTAGAAGACAAGTGTGAATTTCAGTTTTGCTTTCAGGGATGTTCCGTTTCTGCAGTATCTTTCATACTGTTAAAAAATCCATTCATGTAGTATTGACGTATCAAAGACAAAATGCTGCTTTTCTTTAACCCTTTTCAATACAAATATCTTGAAAGTTACTTAAAAACCCAGTAAAAAGAATTGCAGACAGTCAAGGGTTTTGAAGTTGACGGTGCAATTTCTGTAGAGCTGGGCTGTGGAGCTCTTGATTTGTGAGCCAGGCCCAGCCTCCTGCTATCACTCATGATTACACTATCTCGCTGTATTGTTGGATATAATGGATGCACAGCTACTTTAAACTGGTTAGTGTGTGACTTCTCAAATGTGTGTGAAAGGAAAACGGTTTTACCTCCTTCTCTGAAGTTTTACTCTTCTTCAGGCTGCCTAGGGATTAGTTCACAGAAATAAGAGCAATTATGCATTTCTGAGTATAAACCCAAGCACACAATGTGGCAGAGGTATTAAAAACTAATTACAGCAATTTGTTATATTTAATAAGATTGCTTCCTAAAGTACTTTTAACACAAGAATTAGATATTATCTCCAATTAATTTAATTGATAACATTTCCATACTCATGTGGAATGCTCCAATTTTGTGGCATTTAAACATTTAGTATTGGTCTCAGGTTAATACAAATATCAATTTGCTTTTTTGACAGAAGCAGGGATAATGGATAAGGTGGTTCAAGGCATTTTTCAGTCTTGCAGTTTCTGTCCGAGGTGTTGAGTAATTTTTTTCTGATGCAGGCTTCAGATACAGCTCCAGACTCATTAAGCGGTTGACAGAGATAGTGTAAATGTCATTTTATATAAACTTAACTTTTTTCCTCTTTATGAGAATGCATTGTGGGTTTCAAAACTATTTTTAGATTATCACTGCATTCCTTTGGGGCCTATATTTTTAATCCTTTCATCCTTTTTAGCAAAATAAGTTTCTTTCAGAAAAGTTCTGCCTTGTTTAAAAATAGACAGTAGTGGAAAACTTTACTACCTTCATTTTTCTCCTGAAGATAGCAATGGGATTTTCACATTAATTGAAGTGATGACATGACATTACAAAACAGAGCGCTACAACTGTGAAAAATATCCAGTAGTACTACATATGTAACAGTAAAGAGATGGAGTATCCAAAACTAGAATTTCATTGAGATGTTACTCTGGGTTTATATTAGCAATTTAAAAATAGAGGGAAAACAAGTCAAGCAAAACAATGAATGAGGAATTTTACTGAGTGAAAGTCCAGACCTTTGCCCAAATGTCCCTCACCCAGCTCTAGCTAAAAGACCGCTCCAACCACTGCTGTTCTTTCCCTACACACATTGCTGTGTATTTCCCTTCTCCTGCGTGTGCCATCTGTTTTTTAACTTATCCCTCTGTACTGCATGCCCTCTGTACTGTGAATTTGAAGAGTGGGATTTAAAAATATCATGGCAGACCCAAGAATGTGGTTTACAGATGAAAAGAATATTCTTCATAGAAGTGGAATATTTTATTCCTCATTGCTTTTGTACATGGAGAAACAATCTATTATCTATTTAATTCTTCTCAAGATGGGAAGCAAGGATTAAATTTTCCATTTAACATCAGTGATTTTTTTTTTAATTCTGTCACCTTTTGAATCCTTTTCTTGCTGCTTTCTGTATTCAGACTTACAGTGAGGTATAACAAAAAGGTGAGGGGGAAAGGGGGAATCCTACTATGCAGTGGGGTATTGATACCGTGCAGATTTTGATGCTGCAGACTTGTTTTTCCTTTAGAATATGTGATGCAACACTGGAAGGAAGATTTTATGTTTGGCTACCAATTCCTGAATGGATGCAATCCTGTGCTGATCCGGAGATGCACAGAGATACCCAAGAAGCTGCCTGTGACCATGGATATGGTAGAATGCAGTCTGGAGAGGAACCTGACACTGGAGGAGGAAGTGAAGGTACAGCTCTGGGTCAGGCTGGGCTCCACCTGTTCCTTCTCACATCCTCTGACTTCCAAAGTCTGTTCTTACTGCCTTCAGCCACATCTTTCTCCAGGATGTGTGATAGGTCATGGCAAATCTGTTTGTCTCTGCAGACTGGCAGTGCTTCTGTTGGCTTTTCTCCTGCTGTCCTGGAGTTTCAGGCCATGCCACTCTCTCCAGGTCCAGTAGAAGAGCTGTAACCAGGGCGTGAACAGTCCTTTTTCACTGGTTTTCTCTGAAAGGTTGGGGTTTGACTGAATGCCTGAGATGGGAAAAGTGACTCTTCCTTTCCTGGTAGGGTCTTACCCGCTAACATGCTGAAGAAGGCTTGGCAAGGGTGGTGCCTTGCTTTTGTTTGTACGATTAACACAGGGTTCTCTTCAGCAGACAGTGTGCAACTTGTTTGCATCTGAGTGTCACTGCATGAGTACCAAACACTTACATGCTCTTTGCTGAAGGGCTTACTGCTAAACTCTGCAGACACAAGTCAGGTAGTTTGTGCAATGGTACTGCTCCCGCGATGGCATCATCCCTGAGCCCCCATGAGCAAGGGCGGGCCAGGGGTCGTTTGTAAACACAAGGCTCAAGGCAGTCTCTGGCCAAGACTTCCCGTTCATTTGTTCCAAGCCTTGCTGCTATCACATCATTAAAACATATCAACATATCATGCTTCTCTCTCTTCTTTTTTTTTTTTTTTTAACACAGCAAGGAAACATTTTCATTGTGGACTATGAGCTTCTTGATGGTGTGGATGCCAATAAAACAGACCCGTGCACAGTGCAGTACTTGGCTGCACCCATCTGTCTGCTGTATAAGAATCTGCAGAAAAAAATTGTACCCATTGCAATCCAGGTGGGCTTGCTGTCGGGGTTTTTAGAGAGTCACACTGTTTGTTGTCTTATTTTTGGAACGTGAAGGGCTTGGGCTTTCATATTCTTTTTATATCTTTCAGCTTGGTCAAAAGCCTGGACCAGACAATCCCATCTTCCTTCCTTCAGATGCCACGTATGACTGGCTCCTAGCTAAAATTTGGGTCCGCTCCTCTGATTTCCATATCCACCAGACAGTGACCCACCTCTTACGGACACACTTAGTGTCAGAGGTGTTCAGCATAGCAATGTTCCGGCAGCTGCCTGCTGTACATCCCCTCTTCAAGGTTAGTTCTTGCATGAAGGGAGGGTGCATGTGGGTTAGGGTGGTTATCACATCAGTTGGACAAACCAACAGGAAGTTCTGGTGATAGTTCAGCTGAAAGAGTTTAACCGGCTGCTCTGAAAGATAAGATACAGCTAAGCCACCATGACCTCCAGGACTTCAAACTTTACATGTGGCTGCTGCTGAATTCAGTCTGAGAATTTCCTCCTTTCATTGCTTGTCCCATTTCACAGCTTTTGGTGCCACATATGCGGTTCACAATAGCCATCAATACCAAAGCCCGAGAACAGCTTATCTGTGAATGTGGCCTTTTTGACAAGGTATGTAAATCTTTTTGTGAAACTTCATTATTCATATCAGCTCATGGTTATTCAGGGTTCTTTGTTGTTCTTCATGGTTCCATATGTACATATCCTTTAATCATCACATATTTCCTTGTTTCCTGACCATCGTATTAAAGGACAAATGTAAGTAATACCACCCCAGAAACTGGTACACAGAACTGATACCTTGTTGTGCTAATGATGTTCTCTTTTACCTCTTAAGTAGCCAAAGCAGAACCGGCCAATGTTAGTCAGTATCTCACTCATTGCTGATGTGCCTTTGGGTTATTGTATAGGAGTGGAAGGTATCACATTGTGCACAAAAATTCCTGCACATAGTTAAGTCCTCAATTTCTTTTTAAATACTCAGTTATTCATCTGGGAGCAAAAGGATTTGTGATTGCAAATGGAAATTTTCATCACAGAAATACATGGAGATAAGAGATTTTGAAGACCACAAACAGGGTGTGTAGATTCTAGCCTGTCTTCTTGAGTTGCCATAAACAGCAGATATGCTAGGATTAAATCTCAGCTTCATCTGAGGCAGCGAAACACAGCTGTGTGTTTTATCAGTGATTTGGCTGAGGGCTGGAGTGCATCCTTAGTAAGTGCACCCATGACACCAGGCTAGGTGGGAGAAATGGGATGCCGCATCTAGGAACTGACACAGGTTGGCACACACAGGTTGGCACACAGCATGCCAGGGAGGTCTGGGGAGGTTTCAAAAGTCCTTTCAAAGAGGGAGCCTGTGTTTCAGGACATCTCTGTCCTTGTTACACCACTTGCACTAGGCCAAAAATAGCTTCCTTACTTCAGAGTTTTTCACCGAACAGAATAGAGAGGTTAAATCCAGACTCCTTCCCTTGTCGCCTGTACTCCACTGCTGACTGTGGAGACTCCCTATCCCTTTAAACAGAAGGGTCATGTCCATACCCCAAGCATCTGGAATGGGTGTGTGGGTAAGACCTGGCAGCAAGGATCGTGGAATTGCAGAATTTGTTGGTTTCAATGTAAATGAACAACCAGACAGAGGACAGTAAGTGTAAGCTCACTTCTGTTACAACACTATATCATATGCTAAAAAAGCAACTTTTAGGAACGTTTGCACAGTGATTATCTAAATAGTTTTGCAGTGCTGTCTGTTGTGGACATTCTGTGTTTTTCAAATGTAATATATACTGAAACCCTGGCCAGTCCTCATCAGTAGCCACCCAGCAGGATTGATAATGACTAATCCAGGTGACTAATGGTAGCCTGCATCCCTAAAAAAAGTTCTCCAAACTACTCTGTAACAGCACTGGCAATTTAACTTAAGCCCCCTTCTAACACACTCATGGCTGCCTTCCTTCACACACGCACTGGTTCTGGAGCATAGGACTGCAGAAAGTGCCATGCTTGGATGTTGCTGTACTTTATTACTGTATTCTGGTATAAGCAGTACCTGTGGATATTAACAGTGATTCATGGGAGAGGTGTGAAATCCCTGAAGTCAAAATGCACAGTTGCAGTAGACCTCTGTAGTTTGGTACTTTGAGTGGAGATGTGGTTTTCTCCTTGAAAAACGGGTTCACCAGCATTCTGTATCCCATCTCCTGCAAATTTGTAACGCCAGTCTTGGCACACAGGGAGCATAATCTCCTACTGTTCCCATCTTGCTGTTCTTCCTGCAGGCAAACGCTACAGGTGGAGGAGGACATGTACAAATGGTGCAGAAAGCAATGAAGGATCTGACTTACAGTTCCCTCTGCTTCCCTGAGGAGATCAAAGCTAAAGGAATGGACAGCAAAGAGGATATCCCCTACTACTTTTACCGGGATGATGGCATTAAAGTCTGGGAGGCTATAAAGAGGTAAAAGACCATAGTTCTAGATAATGGCTAAAAAAGTTACAGAGACACAGACCTCATTTTTTTTTTTCCTGCTCACTTTGCTCTTCATCTCATCTTGTAAACAATATCTGGGCTGTTTAGTCACTTAGTGCCTTTTCCATCCAATATACCTCATCTGAGGAAAATATTTAGTCAAGCACACACTCTTGAAAGACTGTTAATTCCTGGTTTTTTCAGTGCTGTTTTCTTGCATTCTGTATTTCAGAGGACTCTTTATAAGTATGTACTCTTCTATAGGATTTCACAGAAATTTAGCATGTCAGAATTCAGCCTGCAAAAGGAATTTAGTTATCATTTTTTAAACTATGGACAAGCTGAGAGAGGATTCAGTTCTCTGAGCCAGCCACATGAGCTCATCAAGATTCTTGTGGAGTGAAAATGTAACCTTAGCTTCCATGAAAGTTCTCTTTTGAAACTCAATAAATTAGGTATTAAGTGATTAGCATAAAAACTTTCTTAAAATGCCGTAAAATTGTGTAGTCTGAGTTTAATCAGGAAGGGCAGCAATTGTGAGTAAGGAGAGGTACTGCAAGGCTGCTCAGCCTCACAGACATGACTGCTTTCAGATCTGAAACACTGCCTCAGAATGATTTATATGGTTTTCATCCTGCAGTGTCATTTAATTTAACAAACAACATATTTTTGCATAGCGTAAGCTGCTTACCAAAGATGCAGCTGTTTCTGACCACATGACTTTTGAAAAGCATGTTCATTAAAAATCAGATCTTTTGTGTACACAAAGTGGGAGTTTTATGATGCAAGCATAACGTTGAAAGTTCTGGGCACATCTTTGTCTCCTGTGTTTTCTCTGTGTTTTGACAAGGGCTTATCTTGTAATATTTCCTACAATTGACAGTGCCCATTTGACAGAAAAGGAAGCTGTAACTTTGCTGTGGTTGTTTTCTTCATGTAGCCCTTTGTTTTTTTTTTTTTTTTTTTTTTTTTTTTTTTTTTTGGGTTTTTTTTTTTTTTTTTTTTTTTTTTTTTTTTTTTTTTTTTTTTTTTTTTTTTTTTTTTTTTGTCCTCCTTCTCTTTCCTGTGTTTTCTTTGTGGATTGATATATGCCTTTCACATGCCAGGTAGTACTCAGTCACCTCAGTTTAGTTTGACTGTGAGTATGAACCTTGCTGGAGGATGATGTTGCCCTGCCTCAAACTTGGCTGAGAGTTGTGAATAATTTGCTTTATAAAAGGTGTGGGCAGTACCCTGTGGAGTGTGTGAGATCCTGACCCATGAACCCATGGTCGTGCATGTGTTTGCTCACCAGGAATCTCCTGCACTTTGCAGGGGTATCAGTCTTCACTTTTTTGATGAAATAATTTCTATCGCCAGCATTACTTCATGTGTAGTAGATGGTCTAGACCTAAGGAAGCTGATAAGGTTGTTCCTATAGAAACAGTGAGTCTCACGTGACAAATTGTAAACTCCTCTAGTACACAGCTTCCTATTTCTGATCTAACTGCAGATAGATACATCAACCTGAAGATACTTCAGCCCAAAAGGTCTCACCCACACTTCATATACTAATTTATATTTGTATGGAAAGGAATCTAAAATACTGCCATTTTGTAAGAAAAGGATCCTCTCCCCGTATCACCTGGCACCTGTGCCAAATGCATGGCGACAGGGCTCATGCAGAGCAGCTTTCCCTCTGCATGTTGTAAAATTTTTGTTTTAACTTCCTCTGGAAGCTAAAATTACTTAAACTTTTGGTGTTTATGCAGTTGCTTGTCTGCCTCATTGACAACTATTGATTGCCTAATAGGAACCAAATTGATAGCTTTGTAAAAGCCTCCAAATTGCAATAAATTTATAAAATATATAAATTTATATTTTATTAAGGGATAAATCTCTATTGGATAACAATTCTTAATCCCATCAGTCAGCTTCTACAGTCAAGTGTTTCACCCTATCGGTTGTTGTCAAAATATTTAGCAAGAGATTATAGGTACCGGCAGAGCTAACAATATCTCATCACAGCTCCATTAACCAGTCATTCAGTCATGAACTGCAAATCTTCAGGAAATCAGAATTACCTATTTTCACTGCTTTCAAAACTACTTCTGTTATCTTAGTGTTTTAAGAGCCTTTCTTTCAAAGGTGAGCTATGCTTTGGAAAGGAAGTTTTCATAGAAAGAGGAATCTTGAGAAGAGGAGCTGAACAGGAAGATGTCTGCTGTAACCAGTAGGCATAGGAAATAGTTCTACACCTCTTCTCCCCAGGAGAAGTTTCCTGAGCCACTCTAGTGTTTCATGAAAAGGATGTCCAGTGGGAGGGGTCAGCCATAGGAATAGCATTGTGGAACAGATTTGGAGTGTCCCACATACAGGGATTGGTACTGGTATCACAGTTTGGGAACCCCACTGCCCAGTGTGGGAGCCACGTGGATATGCAAGAGGGAGTCTGTATAGAGTAAGGAAGGGATGTAGGTGTGATGACAGAGGTCTGTGAAGGAGCAAAGCCTTAAATAAGAGAATAAATTACACAGGATTGTTCATGGGTTGTAGTGTGGTCCAGGATCTTTTTGCTGGGGGAAGAAGTGATGCTGCGGTCCCAAATGAACCAAAGTTGCCTCTGTTCATTGCCACTGCTGGTAGGAGGGAGATAGGAGGGTGTTGAGACCTTCTCTTGCCGTTCTCTCTTTCCCCTTGCAGTATCTGCAATGTCAGAAGATCATCCTCTGTAATGGCAGACTTGCTCTCTCCTTTTCATTTTGTTTTGTTCGTTCCTGTCTGCAGTTTTGCGGAGGATGTGATTCACATCTACTATGAGAGTGACGAGGTGGTGTGTGAGGATGTGGAGCTCCAGGCCTTTGTCAAAGACATTTACGTCTATGGGATGAGGGGTGTGAAAGCCTCAGGTAAGATATGATGGCCCAGCCAAGTCTGCAGCTTGTCCAGTCCCTGCTGACAGCAGTGCTGAGTGCATAACACAAGTTTCTAACCCTTTGTGTCCTCTTTCTTCTTGGCCTGAAGATGCTCAGTTTTATGTGTGAGACCCTGGATCAGGCCATCCCTCAGGAGACAACTCCTTCCTTTGACACAGATTCTCATCATCAGCTTGGGCAGCTCGTGTGTGGGGCAACACCCTACACTGGGGACAGGTCCTTTGATTTTTGTCTGCTCACACTCTAAGCATTAGGGGGACTTTCTGCGTGTGTTGGAACCACTGAGCAGACTGATGGAAATCAAGGAGCAGCAAGACTGCCTTGAATCCTCTCCTCCAAACCTTACATTAAATAAGAACATGTAAGAACCTCCCCAGGAGTATGTTGCTGCATTTCACATTTATTCAGCATGTGTCATCATTGAACTATTCTGCTCTCTTCATGAAAAGATACTCATAATTATTTCCAAGAAATATTTTCCTTAGCTCTGTCTCTTCTCACTGCCTCTCTTTTCTTGCAAACTGTTACTTGGCCATGGGAGCTCTCATACATAACATGGTTCAATTTGCCCACCTGAGTTAATGCTCCCCCATCTTTCCCTACATATGCTGCTTTTCTCTTCCACTCACATTTTTTCCAAGCAGATTTTCAGGAATTTATAGAGGTGGTTGGAGATTCTTCCTGCTGTCCTGGCTGATGTACATCTGGCAACACCTGTAGGCCAGTGGCCCAGGGCAGATGGTTCTGGTGTTGCATGCATACATTTGAGTGCCAGATGTCCAGGCAAAACTGTCATGTTTCCAATCATTCCTGGTATGTGCTGGTGGATAACAGGCTTCTGGGCTCTATCTGCCTGGACAAGCAAAGGTTCAGTTTTGTTTATCTAGTTGTCTCTTAGCAAAACTTAGAAGTGTTCCTCCTGGTAGGAATTTCATGCTTGACCTAAGCATCTTGATATGGGACAAGTATGGAGCCTTTCCAGGGCTCCAGCTGGGGTTGGGGCGCTACAAACATCACTGGTGGGAGGCCTGCACTAGATGGGAAATCTACCAGGCTTACAGCATCTCTGTCTGCACTGCTGCCACTACAAAGAGCTATGTTATAGAGCAGGGAGGCTTGGCTGGGTCTGTAAAGAATGGGAGGAGGTTAAATGAGGGAGGCTATGGCACCTCGGGCTCCCCCTCCAGTCTCTTTTTCTTCCCTGGGATGGCTGCTGTGATGGGGAGAATGCCTAACTCCTTTAAAGATGAGCACATTGTACTTAGAATAGCAGGGCACAGGAGGGGATGGTGCATCCTCTCCTCTTTTGGCTTAGTGGCTGGCCAGAGGTACCATATGCCTCTTTCCCTCTCTCAGGCTGAGTTCACATCTGTATCAGGTTGGTACTGGAGATACGAAGCAGCTGGCACAGGCAGCCCGGGCAGGGACAGCTTGCTCCAGGGTGCTGACAGGTCTGTAGGTGTCCTGGGACCTGTGGTCACATTGGGCTGGGACAGGGAGTACAGCACAGGACTGTGATTTAGTGAGGATAGGAGAGGTACAGGTCTGGGGTTGCTTTGGTTGCCAAATATTTCCCTAGTCCCTGACTATTCTGTTTTTTCTTTATATAACTTCGTTTGATTATTCTCCTTCAAAGACAATGCTTAATGCAACTATTTCTGTTCCTTATTCTGTTGTTTCTCTTTCAGAAGTTCTCATTTCCTTACTTCCTGTTTCAGCAGATAAGCTCTCCCTGCACTCTTTCTTGCAATACCCTCTATTGCTGAACCCCAAACATTTATGAATACAAGCACATGGTCGCTTCCTCCTTGGCATGAACCTTCCCTGCTTACACTGCAGACTGAAGAAAAATGAAGCATCTGAAGCCCCTATCCTGTGGACTCTGGGAGTTCCTTGCTGCAGGGTAGGTAGGACAAGGGCACTGTTTTTTAAAGTGTGACTGTACTTTGTCTTTCTCTTACGGAACACCACATACTTTGCAAACAGTGGTGATGCCTCACAAACTTGTATGAAGTAAAGCTGTTTTTACAGCTGCACAGCCAAGGCACAGAGAGGCTGAGGAGCTCCTGTTAGACCACACAGCAAGATTCATAGAATGCCCTGCTCTTCAGTGACTGCTGCATGGCCCTCCAACCAGTGTGTTTTGATTACTGCTGGGTAGCAGTGTTACTTCATCACTGGGTTAAGCTTTTCTTCTCCCTCATTTAGGGTTCCCTAAGATGATCAGGACACGAGAGACACTAGCAGAATATCTCACAGTGATAATATTCACCACATCGGCTCAACATGCAGCTGTGAATTTTGGTCAGGTAGGAATTCGTGGGAAGACTGGTCTTTTTTTCTGGGCTGGGAGGTACATCTACCAGGGGAAGGTCTGAGAAGCCTTTTTTTGTAGATGTACAGAATTACGTTACTGTTTCTGGTCAAAATAACTGCAGCGCCATTTACAAATACCTATGAAGTCTATGGAAACTGAAGTAATTTGGATGCTGAGAGAGGCATTTTGAGTCCTTCAAATGTACCAAAGATCAGATTTAGGGCTTCTAACTTGTATATTTTAGTTTTGCTGATTTTATTATGAGAATAATTTTTTAAAGCATTTAAGTGGCATTGCTGCTCATTTCTTGAGTTTACAAGCCAAGTGGCATCTTTGAGCTTCCTCTGGGATGTTTGATGTGTCACATACTGATAACCTGTGTTATCCCTGCCTGCCTTGACTGACTTTTGTTTATCTAGTTGACACATATCTGCCCTGAAACTATAGTAACAACCTGCCTTTCAAATGCTGTTTCTGTCAACATCAAGGCATATTGGAAAGCAGACTTAACAGTCAGAAGCAAATCACTTTGTTAGTGACAGAGGTTTTTCACTGAATGGGTGGTCAGTCACTGGAACAGGTTGTCCTTACAACTGGTTGAGATATCTCCCAGTGCCCTGCCCGTCGAAAAATCCTATCTGTTCAAGTATCACCAAGAAACTATCTCTTAATTTGGCTTACAGAGGATATGCAGCCTGTACAGTAAAAGGGTCTTCTGTCATGGGACAAGAAGGCAGAGAGGGCTGAGGGGAGGAAGAGGTGGCTGTATGCTGGAGAGAACACACTGAGCACAGTGTGAGCACGGCAGGCAGCTGGCACAATGGGAGCATGGCACCTCCCCTCAGGCAGAGCAGGGGATCTGTATGAAGGTAATGCAAAAGTGCTTGGGAAAGAAAGAGTTACAGTAAATGCAGCATCTCAGATGACGGCAAAGCTTGGTGTCATATCTGAGGCAAAACGAAACATCAGCATCTCACAGCACTGAAGGAGGCCAGAAGTGATTATGAGTTCCCAGTCTGCTGCTCGCCATGGCCATATCTGCATGCCGTATCCCATATTTCCCAAAGAACCAGCATGCTTTATCTCTCTTAATATCTGACCACATGGGCATGCACTGTGGGCACGTTCTTGGAGGAAATTTTGCAGAAAAGAAAATCTGGAGTAAAGGGGATTGCCTCTGGTTATCAGAAGAGATCTTTGATTAATATACTATTTAAGGCCTTAGCCAGTCTAGTGAATTTGGGCTGTGTGGCACATGCCCGTGGTTAGCAGAAAAAATATTCACATTTAGATTACCCAGCTCTCTCTCTTGTGAGTTCCTGAGCAAAACAGTAGGGACTTCCTTACCACCTCCAGGCCTTCTCTAGAGCATCTCTTTGTCCTTATTACCTTCTCTTTCTGAAGGGTTCATATCACAGAAGCAAACCGCCTGTTGGCAAACTCCCGATTTTCTTTACTGTGTTCCTAAATGCCAGCCCCTGTAGCTTCTCAGTGTGCTCTCTTGCTCTGTTCTGCAGTATGACTGGTGCTCCTGGATTCCCAACGCCCCACCAACAATGCGCTGCCCTCCTCCAACAGAAAAGGGGACAGTCACCATCGAGCAAATTGTAGAGACTCTGCCAGACAGGGGACGTTCTTGTTGGCATCTTGGAGCTGTCTGGGCCTTGAGCCAATTCCAGGACAAAGAAGTAAGTCAACCTCCCTGCTCTAGGTGCTGGAGATGTGAAACCCTGATGGTCATGGCAAGACTGCACAGACTTCTGGGACTGTAGTGCTGCTCTGTGCTTGATTTAACCATTTTCACCTCTCTGTGGAGATGTGTCAGTGCTGTGGGTTTGCCCGTGTTCTTCCAGGTGCAAGACAGCTCTGAGCAAGAAGTTTTATTTTCACTCTGAGGCTGTCTCAGCCATAATCAAAGTTCCTAAGCTCAAGCATGACACTGCTGAATAAGGATGCTGGTGTGGGAGGCAGAGGGCTGCAGAGGCATAAGGGTTTTCTCCATTCCTTGTCCCTGCAGTGCTGGGGAAGAAGGTATGGCAGCACTGTGCCCCCAAGTTCTATTCCTTTGGAAAATCTGCTCCAGTGCCATGTGCACTACAGCTGTGGCTTGTGCCTGGCGGGTGAGAAGTGAAAGCAAAACAAGCCTATGGAAGGCTTTGCAAGCATGGTCTGTAGCCATTTCCCTCATGTGAAATGAGGTTGTAGGTACTTGGTTGTTTCACCCAAGGGCTCTGGCTGGAGAACGTGTTTTGAAATCCTTAAATAGAAGATGATGGACAGAGGGTACTTTAAATTCAGTTTCTCTATAAGAAGAAAGCAGAACTAGTAGAGAAGCTTGTACTATGGGGAAACAGTTCCCAAAGTTCCCAAAGCAATACCAGTGTGCCTATTGGCAATGCTCTTTTGAGAGCTCCCTTAGATTCCAGGCTGACCAAAGCAACTATCACATTGAACTCTGAAGGACAGTATTAAGTGCACAGAATCTTCCACTGTCACTAAATGAAGAAGTCATTTTCCTTTTAAATCTCTGGCTGTGAATTCCCCTCTCATGCTATCCTTTTCTCTAGAAGCTTAAACATTTGTGTAGCTATGCAGAGATCTGGCATAGGAAGCTCATCTCACTGACCACTGGCCTGAATAAAAGTGCTGGGTTTTCAGGGGATGAGCTCCCTTTAGGTCAAGGAGGTGCATATAGGCACCTGAACCAGCACTGCATAAAGATGCAGGGATGGAAAGAAGCAGCCAGCAATAGAGGGAAGATGTTGGCTAGCTTAAATATTAATAGTACTATTTTAGTAGTAGCGTTTGTGAGGTGAGGTTCTGGGTGGTGTTCTGCTGGATGGCATAACGTTGAAACAGAATTACCTTTGCTTTCTCAAAGCATAATTTTTTGGTGTTTTTCAATTAGCTATTTCTGGGCATGTACCCAGATGAACACTTCGTGGAGAAGCCAGTGAAAGAGGCTATGGCAAAATTCCGCAAGAATTTGGATGAGATTGTCAACACCATCACCGAGCGCAACAAGAACAAAAAGCTTCCTTACTACTACCTTTCCCCAGACCGCATTCCCAACAGTGTTGCTGTTTGAGCACATTAGCCAGGAGAGTTTGGAGGCCTGTAAAGCTAATGATGTTTTTCTGTTACATATGCTTCTTCAACAAGCTTTTCAGAAACAGATAAGAAACCCACCCTCTCCTTCAGAGCTGTCCTAAGTCTATTTGAACTTTCAAAATAAGTTTGATTATGACCAATCTTGCAAATAAAGGCAAACTGACAACTCTCCAGGTCAAATTTGTCACAAATTTATTTTTCCAGGATTTTAAACTGATCTTAGCATCAATATACATGTTTCTGTTATCTTTCCATCTTCTTGTCAAAACAATGTAATCATAGATTCACTTACTGAATGGAAATAGTATCATGAGCAGTAAGAAAGTCACATATTAAAATCCTTCCTGTTTTTGATAGGTGCCACTGGTGACATAGAAAAATATAATCTTTAAAGTTTATGCATTGTTTTGAATCTGATTAATGTCACTACCATTGTGAATATCCTTATCAGGATGGAGGTAGAAGCAGGAGATTTTCTTAACATAGCTGATGGGGTTTTACCGCTTTCTTACCCAGTTTGTGTGAAATGACATCTCAGAGGAGATGAAAATTTTGTACCTACATAAACCAAAGTATTTTCTACATTAAATTAGGAAGGCTTGTTTTGGCCTCTGCCAGCAGAGTTTGATGTCACATGTAGGGGCAAATGTTCTACTTAAGGGAATGGCAATAAGTACAGACCTGGCAGTGCTTACGCTCAGTTTGTGTTTCATTGCTGAGGCTGCTGGATTTTGTGGACAGTTTCTTCTGTTTTGTGGGGAATGAAGAGGCTACTTTGTATAAGGAAAAAAGTTGTGGAGAAGGCTTAATTGACAGCTTCTAAGAGGAATCTTTAGATTTGGCCAATTAAGCATATCTGGCATGTTCCATCTTAGTTATAAACTACTGGATTTTGTCTGTTTTATTTAGAGGTGTTTAGGTTCAAACACTTGGGCTTTGGTTAAAGTTGAGAAAGTCACTGAGAAAAGCAAAGTTGAGGTTTGTGAAATTTAAGAGTGGTGGTTTTGTTGATTAGAATTTGTTCCTTGTACAAGATCCGCCAGCCTGCAGAGTGTTTTCTCAATAGATAAGAAAGTTTCTTGCGCTAATAAAACAAAACTGAACATCTAGCTTTTGTTTCCTAATTCAGCATCTAATACTATAGGTCTCAAAAACCTTGTAGGAATAAACACAACATGCTCTGTAGAGAAATGAAGCTTATGTCTTTGAGAAATAGTTATTTCTATCATTCAGGTGTGGTTTGGAAAAGAGTACTAAAATACACATCCTTTCATATGAAACAGGTGTGAAAACTGATTTTAGATCCTTTACAACAGACTGATTCCTGTTTTTTTTCCCCCAGCCAAAGACTTTGAGAAAAATGGGGAAGGTAAGATCATTTCCTGTTACTGAGGTAGCACACTTTAAGATTTGTGCATCTTCTTCATACTGCAGCCCATGAGATGTGATGAGTGCAGGAGCAGAGTCAAACATTGTACAGCAACATGGAATAGGACCAAAGAATCAGACATGACAACCTGTGTGACCACCCCCTTGAAAACAGAAAAGTGCAACTTAAATGCAAAAGGCAAAAAATGCAACAAGCTGATGCAATATATCCAGCATGCCAGCTCTAACTTTTGTATTTACACTATGTAGAGAGAATGTCCTCTTGCTTCAGCTTTCCTGTGATAATGATTTGCATAGTCAAGTATCTGTTTAGAAAACAAAATATGAAAAGAGACTGATGGACGTTCTTTTGCATCTGTGCCCTCTACTGTAGCCTGTGGAGCTACAGTAGGGATACAAGTACAGTTCATGGGAGGTTTGGGGAATTGAATGTGCAGCTTTGAAAACTGGTGTCAGCATCTGATTCAACTGCAGGAGAGGCTGTGGAAAGAGGTAAAGAGTTTAAAAGTACCAGAAAGGAAGCAGATACTTGCAAATAGTAAAGTGCTTACTCTTCCAGAGGGTCTGGGCGTACATGTTGATGTCCCCTGTACAGTCTCAGCTCCCTTTTCAACTTGTCTCCATCTATCAGAAAGTCATTTTTCTGTGCATGGGCCATGGGTGCCTTCCCCACATCTTCAGTCATGACTTTCACAGAGGGATCTCCTAAGTCATGGTACTGAAGTACAGTACCCATTTGCAGGATCCCTCTTAGATGGAAATGGAAGTATCAGCTCACTCTGAAGTGTGTCACGTACTCAGCTTTGTGGTAGATGTTAGAGCTTGATGTGCATCAGCCCAGCTCTAACAGGGTTTAACAGCTCGTGTCTTGGCTGCATGGCTGTTGCTACTGGCCAGTCCAAGGGAATGTAGCCTGACTCTTCAACTCGAGCTTCCTTGCTGTCTTTTCCAATTGCAGTGGTTCTCAACTGGCAGGAAGATTGAACTAGGAGATACCAGGTTCCAGAAGTCCTGCTGGCGTATCTGAACCTTCTTTCCTCTTTTTGCAGGGTGAATTCAGCCCTATAAACTACTTTTGGGATTGTCTCTCTTCCAACCCCCAAACATCCCTTGCAATAATATGATTCTCACTGCCCCTGAAAACAAAGCCCACATACTTCTTAGTCATCCCATATAAAGTAAGCTGCCCTTTTCTTTTCCCATCAATCCCATTTTACAGGTGGGGGAATGGAACAAGAGCAGTGAAATCCAGCAGATTATCTCTGATTTGAGGTGCTTCCTTCATAGAAAGAAGGTTCAGGCTTGGCTGCTTAGAATTACTTGCTCTGTTGTATGTTGAAGAGAACATAGAATAAACCCCAAAAGATTTCTACCCAGCAAGTTTCAAGCAGCAACTTGCTACAACTTTCCTGCTACAGTAGTAGCAACATGGTATCTAGGAAGAAATTGCACACATTGAGATGCTATCACAAGTGCGTAGTTCGCTTTATTTATACTGTAAACAGGCATAAATATTGCACAATCAGATGTGGCTGGTACATTTAGAGGTTAACTGAGTCATGAGTTTTTATGGCCAGAAGACGTAGTTACAATTGCTTAGACTGATCTCAGCATACCACAGGCATTTGGATTTCCCTGGAGCATTTCCCTATTCAAATTCAATACAGGGGGTCTTGATCTAGGAATCATCTGTGAAAATATCCTCTCACGATGTACCAAACCATGATTCACCCTGGTACTTGAGCCACTTGTCTCAGTGGTGAATCCCTCATGCTGTGAAAGATAAATGCTGTGTTTCTAGTTCTGTGTGTGTTCAGGCTTCACATCTTGCAACAGACGGCTTCTTGCAGCAGCTTTGTGTGACTGTAGATCCCTCTCGGACCATGTTCCCTACTACATGCTTCCCCTTTCTTTCGGTAAACTGAGTAGATTAATTTCCTGGAGTCTTTTCCTGTAAGACTTTTTTAAACCTCTTATCTGCACAGCATGTGGGCAGATGACAATGATGATTAAATGGCTATTTCAGACATTATTTCATAGGCTGCATTTCCTCCTGCTTGCAACTGTGTATCTGCAGTTTGTCTGTAGATTTATGTCACAAACCACACAGCAAATTTTTCTGCATTACTGAACAAATTTCCTGTTTGTACATAAGTGGCAGACAAAGTGGTGGACAATACCTTCAGCGAGTAAGAGAAATACTAAGCGAGCTGGCCTTCACTAGGTCTCTATCAAGCTTCAAATTCAGCATATTGTATATCCAGCAGCCTTTTAACTTTAGATTTGCAGTGTTTAAAATCCAGTACTTGGTGATTAGGCTCAATCTCTAATTGCACAGCTGAGTTAGCATAGAATCATAGAGTAGTTTGGGTTGGAAGAGACCTTGAAGATCATCTAGTTCTAACCCCCTGCCATGGAGGGTTCTGTCACCCAATGCTAGAAATATTTAGCCTGTATTTGACTTAATCAGGGTTTGCTCTAAAGTTAATTCAGGCTTTTGGCTGCCTGCATATAGCAGAATACACAGGGGTTTCTGGGGAGCCTGGCCAGCTGGTTCAGTGGAGCTGTGCAGATACAGCAGAGGAATGCCTTAAACCCAGTGCAGTTACCACAGTCTGTGTCAGCAGGGAGGATAGGATTGAGAATATTTTTAATACAGGACACTGAAGAATCGTTTCTTTCCTAACGTGATGCTTGTCCATAGAGCTCTTGCTTCACTCTTCAGTACCTTGCCTGAGCACCTCCCTCACGTGCATGAAGTGACTAATTCATGTGCACTCTAACAGCTGTCACACATCCATCCTCCCTCCTGCCTTCTCAGGATCTGTTTCAGGAGAAATCCTCATAGGCAAGTGGTATATTGGTCTTCCTGAAGACTTGGCAGTACAGCCTCTGAGTCCTTTTGTCTCTGCTGGAAGTACAGCAACGTAAGACCCACAGTCTCTGGGGGAGCTGAAGCACTGGATGATTCTCATCTCATTTAAATGGCTGTAGATACGTTATCTGTAATACAGTGTTCTTTGATTACATTCTGCAGCTCTTAGATGGATGTTTTGTTTCATTTCACCCATAAGCTGAGCCATGCCATTTGTCTCAAAGATACTGCAGATGTGACAGCAAAGGGAGCTCTCTTTCTGCCCTCAGGCCTTGGGCAGTATCAAATACAAACTCTAGCCTTTGTCTTCTTTCTGATTCTAGGGTCAGATCTAGACAAGCTACATGACATAATGAACCAGTTCTTTCTCATAGATGCAAAAATATTGTAGGGGTAATTGTCAAAGCTGAGTGGTAACTTTTCGGATCTGCCAGCTTTATAAATATCTTCTGCATGTTCTAGAGCATGGTGTCTATGGCACTGCCTGCTGCCACTCACATATTGACTAATGGTTAGTAGCCATCAATCTTAAACAGTAATCAATAATCAGCATTGATCACTATCCTAATACTTGTATGATAATCTGTTTGAGGGCATGTTTACTGAAATGTAGCCATGTATGGTGACAAAGCCAGCCTGATAGGCTGATGATGAGGTGTTACAAAGTGTTTGGGTAAAGCTTTGCACAGTCTGACTTTGTCTGGTGCTTGCCTGGCCACAAGTGGGCTTCAAATGGTAGAAAAACTGTGTTTGGTCCAGTCTAAAATAAGCAAATTTGGTTTGTTTAGCCCTGTGGAAACAACAGGTCAGAAGCAGACTTGCTACTCTCCTGTGTTTGTGGGAAGTATGTAAGTGTTGCTTGATTTTCACTTGGCCACTACATTTGACTCAACATAAACATACCCATTAACAAGCTTCATAGTGGACCACAGAAAATCAGATACGATTTTGGCATGAAGAAAAAAGGTTTTTTACATTTTAACCTAAAAGCGATGGATTTACACTACTGGAATCCTGCTTAAGCTTGGGTTGTTTCAGTACATTCAAGCTGTTTCAGCAGCAGCATTTCACAGCAGGTTTTTCTTGTTTGGGGAATAAAAGGCCATCTGGAAGCCTTCTCCTTCCCAGGAACTGTACTGCTGAAATATTATTTTTCTGGCATCATGAGATGTCAATGGCTAATGAGTCCTACATGATTTAAAAGTGGGGGTACTGGTACTTCTGTCTGCGTAGATAGAAGCAAGTAGAAATAATAAATAAGCATGGCTAAGATTTGTGTTTCTTCTCCCTTTTGTTTTACAAGGCTAACTTGACAGAAAAGATATTAATAGTTTTCTTAAAGCATGCATAAGAAATGTTTCTGGAAAGAAAACTTACTTGCCAGTACATGTGTCTCAAAATGAAATCAACAGATATAATAATATAAGGATACAGGAGGCTTTGCAAAATGCATTTACTGGAAGCAGAGGGTCTGAAGAGAGCAGTGACAGAGCAGGTTTGAGCTGCATTTGGATGACCCACAGAAAGGTCTGGGACTTTGCTGAAGTAATGGATCACAATGGATCATATTCAGATGTATGATCCAAGCATCTAATGACAGACGGTCTTTCCGTAAGGTTTTTGAGAATTATACAGGTGGAGATCCAGAAATGTAAGTTTGGGAATAAGCTAGCAGCTCACCCACAGTCTGGATTGAGTTCTGGATGAAGGTACTTGGCTGTGTTTACGTGAAAAATCTCCCAGAACAGGTGTTACCATAGAATGCCAATGAAAAGGGAATCTGTGCTTCAGCATTTGACGCAGTGTGTGGAAAACTGCCAAAGGAGACTCAGTGGGACTGACCACATGTGATCGGTCAACACTAAGAATTCAAGACTTTATAAACACTGAAATCTTGTGATATAAATTCCTGAAAGACCTCAGAAATTACGTGAATCATAGAATATCCTGAGTTGTAAGGGACCCACAAGGCTCATTGTGTCCAAGCCCTGGCCCTGCACAGGACAACCCCAAGATCACACCATGAGCCTGAGAACATTCTCCAGTTGTTTCTTGAACAATATATACATACAAGAATTATAAGAATATGTAAAAGTGAGAATAAAAATTGCAACAAGCAGGTTGTTGTCTGAAGGCTTCAGCTGCTTTCAGAAACATGCAGTGCAACCTTGCTGTATGAGCTAAACTTTCCTGTTCACATTTCCTTCACCTTTGGCAGAACATGCTGTTCTGGAAATGGGAGCACCACAGAGAGGAGCAGGGAGCTTGTCTTTTTGGTGAGGTATTGCTCTGAACAAGTTACTGGGGAGACTTTTGCAAGAATCATGTATGACTCAGCATTGGTAGAGAGTTTAACACTTTGTTTAAAAATCTGGAGACTGATAAAGATAAATTCGGGATGAATTAGGATAAACTTTTTGGACACCTATGCCCATATGTCAACATACAGCTGGTAAATATATGAAGAGAAATAGGCTTCCTTATATTTTTGCCTGGCTGTTTCTTCAGTCAACTTCAAGAATAATGATTCACACAACATGCTTCCAGTGAAGCATGAAAGCAGTACTGAGTGAAACAATGCTTCAGTTTCATTGTTATTACTTTATCGCTTTTAAAACTTTATCTGCTTTATCAATAGAATCACTTAAATGCTGAGGTCAAAATCATATCCAGAGCCAGTAGCTAAAGAGAGAAAAATTCAAAAAGTAGGACTGGTGATTGATTTATCATCACTTGCAATTTTTGAACTCAGTCTAGCTGAATCTTGAAATATTATGCTGACACTCTAACAAGCAAAAATTCTTTGTGCTGTAGAGATGGTGAAGTCAAACAGCATTAGTTTTATGTTTTCATCATTTATAAATGTGCATTTTAACATGAGAACTCAATTTAAGAGGATTCAGGGGAAAAAGGAAAAATCCTTGAAAAACTGGAAAAAAAAATGTAAGAAGTGAAGTTATGTATCTGTAGTTTTTCTTTGATGCTTCTTTATGATTTTATTTATTGGTTTTGGTATCATTTGACCTGCCAAAGTTCATCTGTCTCTAGGCCTTCCAAGACGAATGTTTTCACTATGAATAAATTCACTGGGGAAAAAGTGCATGTAAAACCTAGTTTCCTGTTAGTAACATACATGGTAGAAGTAATGAATGGTATTTTCACACCAAATCACCTTAGGCGAATAACATTTCAGAATTTATTTTGAATGTATTTTTGGTTTTCCGAATCTTGGGCCACTTAAGCTGGAAAATGTCTCTTGTTTCTTTCTGATGCAAAGTTAAATCACCAAACTGTTCTTTTCCTCCTTTTACTCTTCAGTCATTCACAAGGCTAATTAAATTCATAGGACTAGTGAAAGCAACATTTTTTTCATTGCAAAGACTGTAATTCTCCAGTCCTTCCTTTAAAGTCAGCTGGCTTTCACCAAGGTTATTGAAGGAGGAGCTTGGCTCTTTATTGCCATAACAGGTAAGATTCAAATTCTGTCATTTTCTTTGTAAATATGATGGCATCTTGCTGCTAATGGTGTTGATTTTCAGGCTCTGAAAATGACTCATGATTGCTTGTGCAAGTTGGTGTCACCCAGACTTAGCTGTGTGACCAAGATTGTCCTTCACACACTACAGCATGAGGACATAGTGACAGTAAAAGAAATCATGCACTGCTTCCCCAGGCCCCCCCATGCTGGTGAGTGCAGCAGGAGCATTTGTGAGAGCTTTGCCAGTGCTCTGTGCCCCAAGCATGCGGTGCCTGTGGCCTGACTTCCCATGCATGGAGCACTCTCAGGGAATGACTGCGCATTCAGACCTGGAGGGGCGGTAAGAGAGGGCAGATGTGATGCAGCTGTGGGAGAGTTTTGGCTTTCAAGGGTCTGGATGTGAGCCTGTGAAGAAAACCAGAGAGAAATACCTGACAGAAGTATGACGGGAATCCTGATACAAATCGCATGCCTTTATTATTGTGGGTCTTCAATGTGTTGTCACTGCCATTCTCTTGCACTCCTGGAACCCAGCTTGTTTCAGGTGGAAGTTGGTTTGATTTGGAAGCAGATTTGTGACTGTGTTAGCTAGTTCATTGTAGTCTGGGAGAACATGAGGAGGGCTGAGAAAAAGAAGCTCTCTCTTCATAGCAAAATGATGAGATCAGAATTTTTTAGTGTTTTATGATAGCTTTATGAAACAAGAGTTATAGGGGCCATGATCTCTCAAATTCCAGGTGTGGGTCCTTGTGGAAGATGGGAAGGAGTGTTGGAAGTCTTGGAGGGGTAGTCATGGGGCAGGCTCATCTCGGGGGGAAGTGGGGCAAGCAGGGACAGGTACCTGTGACTGGACTCCTTCCATCTGGGGCAGGACACCTGGAGCGAAGAGGGAAGGATGCCAAGGGGGCTCAGAGCACAAGCTTTGAGAGTGGGAATGGTCATGGCATAGGTGAGGATCACAGAGGGAGGAGCTGGAGCAAGTATCATGAGAGATGAGTGAAGGTGAAGCAGGGCCCAAAGCTGAGGAGCAAGTGGAGTGAAGCAGCCCAGCAGAGATGCAAAGGAGAGTTCTGGAGAACTGCTAGAGCCTCTGAGAGACCTTGCAGAGTTGTGGGGACTGCCTTGGTCAGGGTTTCTCCAGGCACTAAAGTAGTCAGATGTTTTTGTCACTGGTGCCCTCTGCTGCTGCTTGATTGTGTTAATAATTTTCTAGAAATATTTCTCGTCCTTTGCCAATGCTGTAAATATTTACCACCTGGTAAAAAGAGTGCTCTGGCATCTCACTCCAGTATTTCTAAGAGAGCATGTGTAAGCATAGAGATAGGATTTTCCTCTTTGATAGAATTTTGCTTCTGACAGCACTAAGGTCCCACTTCTTTACATCTCCGCAAGTTGTGCAGTTGTCCCAAGTGATCCCTGCTGGTTGACTTTCCTTTGGAATCAGCACTGAGCTCAGATTCAGATTTTCCAGGAGATTATGTTTACACCTGGACATAGCTGACATTCCCCTGGTACAGTGATTTTTCCAGTTTTAATCACACAGACATGGCTTTATGTGGCTGACTGCTATTGACTTTGTGTCTCACTCTGTGGTTATCAGTATAAACACTGCGTTGTTTTGTGGAGACACCATTCCCATGCCTTGGGTGAGTACTACATTTTTTCTTGATGAATAGTTAACATGTTTAATTATCTGAGATCATAATATATGTTGATGGCTTTTGCTGAAGTTGTCCCCAGCACTTCTTCCAGCTAAAACCACATAGAAGGCTCTCTTCCTTTCTCAGGCACAGCAGAAACACCAGAGCAGCAGTTTCTGGAGAGAGGTGGTACAAGGAGACCCCCCTGGGTGATGATACAGGCAGTCTCACAGCAGCAGTGATGTGGCTGTGATGCACCAGAATCAGTGTGGGGCCTTTGGAGCTGTCCCAAGCTCTGTGACTGCAGGAGTGCTCTCCGGCACATCACGTCACCAACCAGTCAGTCCCTAAGCTCAGTCTCTACCTACATCGCCAACATTTTGCAACGAAAAGCTTCTGCCACTCTCTTTGTGCATCTTTTGATAGCAACAAGTGCACAAGCATTAGTGTGTGTGGTGGCAGAAACAAGAGACTCCACAAGGCATGAAGTATAAATTTGCTTATTTTATAAAGTCTGTGTCTGTGCAGACCCCTTGCAAAAAAATTATCAGAGCAAAGCAGGTGTGTTGGTTTTGCATGGCCCAGTTTTTGCTGGGGGTGGAGGGGGGGGACACCACAAAGATGGCTCCTATGTGAAGCTTCTAGAAGCTTTCACCATGTCCAGCAGAGCCAATCCCTGATGGCTCTGAAGATGATGGACATGCCACTGGCCAAGCCTGGGCCAACTGGAGAGGCTGGTTACACCTCTGTGATAACATATTTAAGAAGCAATCAAAACAATGGGACACGCACTTCTTTTTAGCCAGAAGAGGAGGAGGAGGAGGTGAGAATATGTGAGGGAAAACAACACTGAGAGATCAAGGTCAGTGGAGAAGGAGGGGGAGGAGATGTTCCTAGCACCAGAGCCAAGAATCCTCTGCTGGCCTTGGTGAGGCCCATGGTGGAGCAGGTGGTGCCCCTGCAGCCCATGGGGTCCACGGGGGATGCTGAGATCCACTCGCAGCCCATAGGGAGGTGCCCATGCCAGAGCAGGTGGATGCCTGGAGGAGGCTGTGGTCCAGCGGGAATCCCAGTGGAGAAACAGGCCTTGCTCCCGAGATGGAATGGCCTGGCCTCGGAGGTCTGCACCCCATGGACAAGGGACCCCATGCCACAGCAGTTTTGGGAGGACTGTCTGCTGTGGGGAGAGCTCACAATGCAGCAGGCTTGGGTGGACTGCTGCTCGTGAGATTTGGACCCACGCTGGAGGAGTTCACAGAGAGCTGCCTCCCGTGGGAGGGACCCCACGGCTGTGCAGAGGAAAAGATTCCTCTCCCTGTGCAGTGGAAGATCTCGGTGATGAACTGACCTACACCCCCCATGCCCTGTCCCCCTCTGCTGCTGGGAAGGAGGAAGGGGGGTGAGCAGAGAAACGGTGTCTTTGAAGGTTTTATTTCACTTCTCATTTACTCCTCTGACTCTGTTAGTAATAAATCATTTTGCAACTTTAAGTTCAGCCTGTTTTGCCCTCAGTGCATCTTTTCCCTGTTCCTTATCTCAGCTCATGAGCCCTGTGTGTATTAACTTTTTTCCTCTCCTCTGCCCAGCTCTGGCACTGGAGTGGGCGAGTAGATGTTATAGGTACCTGGCATTTGGCCAGGGTCAAACCACAACAGCAGGGAGAGAAAGGTCAATTATCTTATCTCTGATGGCAGAGATGGAGACCCCAGAAAAGGAATATTCATTGTCTAACTCCACAGCAGAATGATTTTCAGCTTAGTATCAATGGGCTTTCTCTATACTTATTTGACTTTCACAATCATATCAGAACCGTATCATAGCTTTTCCTTACCCAGGAGCCTGCCAGGCCAAGGTTGAAAATCAGTTATCATGTTGTAGAGAGGTCTTTTTGAAGATGATGAAAGCATTACTGGATAATTCTGCTCTTATTCATGCCCATGATAATCCAAAGTGTTTCTTCTGAACTGAATTTCTGCATATTTATATCAGTGTATTGGAGTAAAGAGTCCCTTCTCATAGAGCAATTTTCTTTGATTTATTAGCTGGTGTCATTTCCTGTGCTGGGGTCCCTGACAATGTATGAGAGGGTCTTTCTAGGTAGACAGAGGAATGAGGTTTAACTTTGCAGCTTTCCTGCTGCTGGTCGATCCTTGAGTAGGGAATTCACCATGTAGCTGTAACTGTTTGCATGAGGTGTATCGTGGTAGTGGCTGTTGGCTCCTCTGCTGTATATGTGCATCTCAAGGAGCTGAACAGCAGTGGAGAGAGGAGGATTCCTTCAGCCATATTTACCATATGGTTTAGAGTTAGACCCTGATCTTCCACAAGCTTCTGGCAACATTTTAGACCCTGGCAATCCCTAGTCCAGCTGTTAGAGAGAAGCAATCTTTATTTCTCCAAGCAAGACTCATGGGAAGAGATGGTTTATGAATTTGAGGCATAAAGAGTAATAAATAGGAGCCCAGCTACTTTCAGGGAGACTGGATGGTATAGTAATACTGCCATTAACTATCTTGGAAAAAACAAAGATGGAATAAACCAAGATGTTGGACCTCTGCAAATCCTTGATTCATTGCCTATGAAAATTCCAGCATGGCCAATACCAGCCAGGAGAAAGCACTGGGATCTTAAAACACTCAGAGGAGCCTGAACACCTTACACAGTCACTGGTGGGACTGAACAGCAACAGGATATTGTCTCTCCTGCGTTCTCCCATTCTGATCAGAAATTATTAACAAACCAACCAAGCAACAGAAATTGTTCATTTCTCAAAATTATGTCACTCAGTCGCGTTTTGGCTTGGTTTGGTTTTCTTTGTTTTGTTTTTGTTGGCTGTTGTTGTTTTTGTTTTGGTGGGTTTTTTTGCCATAAGGCATCTAGCAGTCCTTCAGTGGTCTGTTACCAATGACACTATTTCCAGACCCTGTTCCACTCTATTTCTCTTCTGGCAAAGAGAACACATCAGCGGTGGGCTGGAACCCAGCCACTACAAATAAACAACCTTCGCAGCCATTCTGCAAGAACCTTGCTTCTGTTCGCTTTTAAACAGCACTTTTAATGTTAATATATGAGTACATGACCTTTGGGAATGAAAATGGGCAATTTTCTTTGCTGAAACACAATTGTGATAACAAACAATTGGTTTGGGTTTGGGGGTGAGTGTGTGTCTGTGTTGTTTTGGTTTGGGGATTTTTTTTCATAATTTCTTGGTGGGTTTGGATGAAAACTGGACTACAAACCAGCATTTACTTGCTGATGAAGAGAGAAGATTACTGTCCTCCATCATCTCTGTCGTTATGTGAATTACATCTGTGCCAAAGGCTGCCTGGCAGCAGCTGGGAATGCATGAGATGTGAATGTGTATGGTACATTCTGGCTGCCTGCAACATGACATGCAGAGTCAAAAAGGCAGAGTTTGGGAGAGAGGACAAGGCTTTCCTCACCCCTCCAGGCACAGTCCTAGATGGGGACAAGGAGAAAATTGAGGGACTGTAGCAAGAATTTCAGTTGTGTAACTCTTGATGGGATTAATTGGTTAGTTCATGAGATTAAGGGTGTAATTCTTAAGATGGACAGGAGATGGAGTTGTTTTGCATTGGGTGGCAGCACTGAGAAGCAGCCTAAAGGAGAAATTGCTGTCTGACATGCTTGTTTTAGGAGCAGCCTGTAACAGGGAAGTCTGGATCTCAAGTGTTGAAACACCTGTGCAGACATCCAGCTTCTTGGGGCACAAAATGACCAATCTCTTGGTACAATTACTCTGTCAAGGAGTACCTGACTTTCAGCACAAGCTCTAAATGAACATCACTCAGATTTGTCCAAATTTCTGTAGCCAACCTACAGGTTGTGCATATCCCAGTGCTGCAGGCTCAGGGATGTTGGATATGGTCCATAGGACTCCCCTCCTCTGATGCAATCACATTGCACCTGGCCTTTTGTTGTACAACACGTTGCCATCACTGGGACAAATCCTGGCCCGAGACTTGGAAAGAGAGAGGATCCACAGAGCACCTGAGGAAGCAGCATGTTTGCAGCACCTCACCTTCTCCAGCACAAAGCTTGCAGAGCAGCCATCTGGAGAAATCACTTTGTTTATCCATGACAATGTGAGGAAACCTGGTACCTCTCCTTGGACTTGGGATAAACAAGCCAGCAGTAGAAAAGTAGTGGAGAAATGTCTTGTTGATTGTGGAGCCTGTTATTTAATTTTTTGAGCCGTAAGAAAAGGCACATATTTTTTTCCCCTTGAAGGGTTGAGAGGAAAACGGAGAGAGATGAGAGGAGCACCATATAAAGAAAACAATCAATATTAACTTTTTGATTCCCCCCCCCCCAAATTTACTTAACCTGGCAAAGATATAAGGAACTTCTCATATTATCACACTGATAGGGCAAGGCAATATATACATTACTCCAGTAGATTAAAATTTCCTTATATATCAATCAAAAATTAAATGAAAAAACAACGGCTGAAGCAAGTAGTTTAGAATCCTTTTAAAACTGATATACCATGGTTATGTATTATACAGCTAGCTGTATTTATTTTTATAAATACATGTTTGGTCTCATCTAAATTTGTTTGTTACTTTCAATTGCTCTTTATATTAGCCAAGATATATTTCCCCTTAGGGGCAGAAGGAGAACACCTCACAAGTGCCTCCGTGATCTTATGTCCCTTACTTTCCAGTAGCACAGTGTGTATTTCCATGGAATGAAATGGGAACCCTTGCCTGGGCACCTACTGGTATCTCTCCCTCCTGCTTCCTCCTCTGCAGGCCAGAGTCCCCTCAGGAGTGGGGTCACAGCCCCCTTTCAGAGGCTGCGGCTCACAGGCTGTGCCCTCATCCTGCCTTTATTCTCCCACCTATTTTCTTTTAACCCTGTGTGCCTGCTACCCCCAGATAGCTCTTGTTTGCTGACCAGGTTTTTGTGCTGAGGCTTCCTGCTAGCAGCACTTGGAGACCTCTGCATCTGACCAGTCTCCTATGGAGAGTGACAGCAGATCCATGCTGTTTGGGACTGGTTTTCTGGGCTCATATTTTGCTTAGTCTTCTGTTTTCTTGGCCTCCAAGTACACAGTCTGTGAGACATTCAAAGTTCAGGACCTGCTTTTAGGGCTTGGACTGATGATTTTCTGCCTCAATACTTTCTTTTCCCCCAGGCAGCAGTCTGCAAACAATATTCAAATGGACCCATGGAAAGCAGAATTACTCTGCCTCCAGAACAGGCACAAACCACTCACTCATAAGGATGAATCCAGTATTGAGGCTAGGGCTTGAGGAAACTCAATTCAGATTTAGGAAATCCCTTTGTTACGTAAGAAGAGGGCAACAATGTTCCTTTTTTTCCTTTGTCAAATTTTCCTTTATTAAGGCTGAAACATTTCTACGCAAGCCTTTGCCATCACATGATCTACAGGTACCCCCAGGCAGGTAGGTACATCTGGATCAAATAATAAATAATAATCCTTCCCCTTAATAGCTCCTAGTCTAAAGAGTCAGTGTACTTCATATGAAAGGTGCAATGAAAAAGTTCATGGAACACTGAAAAAAGTCATGGAAGTTCACTCTTCAATGAAACTTAGTTACAAAGTCTGATGTTGGAAGCTTTCAGGTGATGCCTGGAGTAACTGAGTTCATTAAGAAACATTTAACCAACCTATTTGCACTGATAAATCAAATACCATTCTTGCCAGGTCCTTGTGGAATATTAGATAAGCTGAGCAACGTTTGTTTTGCTCTTTGCAGCTGTGTCATCTGGGCTGTTGAATACTAACAGGATGTATTGTACAGTAACGCATATGGATCACTGCATCTTTTGCCTTAGCACTACTGGGAGATTTACTTCAACTAATAACTTTATCTGAAAGTCACAGAGAAAGAAGGCAGAGGTACATACTTAGATACTTTATTTTCTTTTTTCTGACAATTTTTCATTGAAATATCATATATTTCATATAAATCAAAGTTAATGTTCTCCCCTTTCACTATTCCAAATAAATGAAAAGCAAAGGATAGAGCACATCTTTCATGTTTATGAGAGAGAAAGCATTAGGCATCACCACTTCCAGAGCTGATGTGTGCAGGAGAAGGCAATGGTTGGGAGTGGAGGATGAGCCACCTTTCACACTTGAGGGAGACAGGGATGAGATCTAAAGCAGGAGAGTCTTTACATGGGCTCCGTTTACCCAGTGATCCCATGCAGGAAACCTGTAGTGAGAGAGGACTGGAAGAGCTTTTGCATACTTTGGAATGGGGCAACAGGATCAATCCCTGAATCCAGACTGCTGCCATGGAAGAGAAAGGTCCCTGTGGGCTCTGAACCAATCACTGTTAAACATGAAATGAAACTCAGATACAATTATTAGCTTAGAAAATCTCACTTCACCATGAAGTAGTCACATATTTTGCTGTAATCAAATGAACTCTGACTCATTGACAAATTTATCTTCTACGTTAACTTTCAAGCCATTGTTGCTTGTGTCCAACCAGGAAGAGTCTGTTGATCTGCTACCCAGACACTGCTTCTGAGTTCATGCAAGTTCTTAATGCTTGTGGGATACAGGCCACAAATAATGCAATGGCTCAGCATTCCCTGCCAGAGCATTTCATGGCTAATTTCCACTGTAGTGATCAGAAAACACATCCTAGAAACTCCCCCTTGACCCTGCAATTTCTCCCTTTCCCTGTGTCACCATGTATCTGGTGTAGACCTTCACACAGGGATTGACAGGGTCTTTGGCCAAGGCAAGTCGTCCTGTTCTCACCTGTCTCTGTCCTTGTAACCCACAGCCCCATTAAGTACTCACCAGTTTGGCACTGACTTCTACAGAGAAAGGTCCCTCCCAGGCAGTGCCATCCATCCTGTCCTGAGCTTTCTGCATTTCTCTTTGACTGGTAGTATAGTAAACGTTTCTCTTGCTTTCCTACAGCTTCTGCCACAGCTCTTCTTCTCAAGTTATTCTACATTTCTTTACTTACCCATTAGAGTAGGGAAACACGATTTTCACTTTTATTACTTGCTGTAGTTTGGCATGTTTTAGGAGAAAAACCTGACTGACTGATACCAGTACCTGTAAATTTGAAGGTAAAGTTTCTTTTCTCCATTCAAAAACTAACCTCCAAAACAGTACGAAATTATGTAAATCCATCAATGGGAACTGGTCTGGAAGATTAGGCTGATGAGATTAGCCCATGGTGTGTTCTGCAGACATCTGTATTGTACTGTACTAGGGACTGTGCAGTACAATACAGATGGTGTATTGTACTGCACATGGTGCTGTGGGAATTGCTGTAGCCTGATTATCTACATTACCAACAGGGAGATGGTGTCACCAAGGTGAGAATTTCTCCTCCACCACCAACCTCCAGCTAGAATGGCCCAGCACTGGCCATGCCACTGTGGTGGGGTCACTTCTTGGGGTTGTTGTGCTTAGATTTCCTCCTTTAGCTTCTTAAGGCACTGTGCTACCTACCTCTGTACTTCTGTCACTGGCAGGACTGAAAGCCATGGTGAGGCCATATATTTTATCACTTGGTGTCAACATCAGTTACTGCTTTTTTGTGTTTTTTAAATGTGTGATTTGTCATCTGTTTCCCTTATCACTACAATTATTTGATGTCCTGAAGTGTCAACAAAGGTTTTGTTACTTGATGATTACTAAATTCTTCTTGAATTTTAAATTATTTGGTGAGTCTTTCTGTTATCATATTTCTTTAATGATATGCACAGCACATACAGATTACCAGATTACAGATTAGCAACTTTCTAAAGTTGCAGAATGCCTCTAATTAAGGCCCTAGCCCTAGTTTGAGCAGGTCTGTGTTCAGGTCTTGTTTGTCCTGCAGATTCCCTGCTAGGTCTTTGGAAAGGCACGGTGGGTGCTCTGCCCTGTGATGATGGTGTTACTCCTGGGGACAGCTGATAATGTTGCCCCTTTGCTTCTTTATCTCCCAGAGCACAGACCTTTTGGATGACCTGCTGTACACCACAGTGGTTCTGCAGCTGGTCAGGAAGAGAGCTCCAGTGCTCGTGCAGGCAGCTGAGAGCAGCAATCTCAGGAACTCTGCTAAGCTTGGACACACTCTTTGAAACTGGCAGCCTTCACTTCTGTGCCTCTTTTTACCATGTATATCACCTGCCTGAATTTCTCATTTCCTGACTTTTTTGCGTGGCTTGGGAAAGTTCCTGACCTTTCTTTATGCTGAACATAGTCTAGAGCTAAGCACCTTGGCCTTACTGAGAGATGATGGGGCATAGCAGTAGCACAGTGATTTACTGTTGGTGGAGTCACAGTACAGGTCAAGAGAAGGCTGTTATCAGCTTCATTTCCTTGCCCTTCTGATTGCTAAAAAGCAGTACCTTTGCCACGTGTCATGAATGACTGACGAACGTCATTGACTTCATCCTTTTCCAGCTGAGTTATGTTTTGGGTCTGATGAGTTCATACGTAAATATTTAAACAAGTTTTTTTATCTATCTGGTCGAATGTAATTTCTGTGATCTGAAAACTATGATGTGGTTTGTATCTTATCTCTATTACAACGTGTAGCATTTTACAAATATGGGTGTTATACAAATGGTTGAATACTGAAGATATCACTGAACCTTAATACTTGCTGACCATGGCAGATTCTTTGTCAAGCTGCTGCCAGAAATAAGGCAGAGGCTGACCTTGTTATTTTCTACGTGGCACTAAGGAAAGTCCTGTCTGAAAGCAGCAAAAGTTTAGTAGCTGAGATGTTGCTATTCAAAGCAGAACAGGCAACATGATTTCCACAGGCTACTCTGCCAGCTTGCTGTCCTGGTTTTGGGTGGGTAGAGTTAATTTTCTTCATAGTAGCTGGTATGGGGCCATGTTTTGGATTTGTGCTGGAAACAGTGTTGATAATTCAGGTGTGTTTTAGTCATTGCTGAGCAGTGCTTGCACAGCCTCAAGGTCTTCTCTAATGCTTCTCCTACCACTCTGCCAGCAAATAGGCTGGGATAGCACAAGAATTCATGAGGAGACACAGCTAGGACAGCTGATCCCAACTGTTAAAATGGATATTTCATACAATACGGCAACATGCTCAGCACTTAAGCTAGAGAGAAGTAGGCTGGGGTCTGCTGGTCAGCAGTGGCTGAGTATCAATTGATTGGTAGTGAGCAGTTGTTTTTAATTTCCATTACTTGTCTTTCTTGCATTTTATTTTTAAAATTTCCTTTTCTTCTTCTTCATCATCATGATCATTGTCATCATCATTATTTCATTTATTAAAATGTTCTTATGTCAACCCACAAGTTTTCTCACTTGTACTGCTCCAGTTCTCCTCCCCTCCATCCTACTGGAGAGGGAGAATGAGTAAGCAGCTGTGTGGTGCTCAGTTGTGAGCTAGGGTTAAACCATCTCAATGAAAATGTCTAGTGAAATGTCACATTGTAATGTGAGGACGTAGGAACCCAAGATGGATGTGCATGATCATGACAATAAAGGCAGCCCAGAATTCAGTCCAACTCCAACAGTAACTTAAAAATTAGTTCCCAAGGAACAGATCCACAGAGGAATATTCTTTCAGACTGCTTCAGTCTCCAGTGCTCCTGAGCTATCAGTCATATCTTTGTGTTTGAGTGGATCCTCAGTGGATTTTGCTGCCATGAATTTGTCTGGGTACTCTTTGGACACATACATCTTGAAAAATGGTGTTCCACAGCCCAAGGGCATGGTGTGTGAAAAGCCACTTCCTTTTGCTTATTTAAAAATATGGAAAGGAACAAATACCAAAATTGTTACATTTATTTGTGCCTGGATGCCAGGGAATAGACATTGGTTAATAGTCTGTACCCAGCTTTTCGCTGTGCAGACTTCTGGACCTCTCTGTAACAGGATGAGGAAGTGACATGGAAGAGCAAAAATGATAAAATTTCCTGGTTAAGATAAAGACAGTTAAACAAAAAGAAGGAAAAAAAAGAAACACGTGGTCAAAGACTCACCACCTCCCACCAGAAGACTCATGATCAGACAGTCTCTAAACAATAGCTGCATTGGAGAGACAATTCCCCAGTTTTCATTGCCAAGCATGACGTCAGATGATATGAATTGTCTCTTTGGCCAGTTTGGGTTGGTTGTCCCAGCTGTGTCCACTCCCAATTCCTTGCTAACCCCCAGCCTGCTACTTGTGTTAGGGACAGAGGGAGCAACCAAGAAAGCCTCAGTGCTGTGCAAGGATAGTTCAGCAGTAGCTAAAATACTGGTGTGTCCTCAACACTGTCACAAATCTAAACCATGGCACCACGCTGACTGCTGTGAGGGAGCCAGATCCAGTATGCCTTTGCAGACTGTGAGTACACTTGAAGGGGCTGTTTTGGGGGTAAGAAGGTGTCTGTTTTCTCACAGACCTAACCTGAAGGACAACAAAAGTAAGTGAATTAAGTGCAGGTCCCAGATTGAAGGCTATGTGTGTATAAACACAGGATGGAATCCTGGGAGCTGGCCCATACGTGCCACCAGGCAGGCCCAGCAAAGCAAAAGCTTCCAGAAAGCATTGAAAGGAAGGGCTGGAATTTGAAAGACTGGTTCATACAGCAGCATTCCACTCTGTTAATTTGAGCTTAAATTCACCAGTGGAGCCAGAGAATAGTGCCAATCTGCAGCAAGACCAGAGGCCCCAGCATCTGCTTTCCTACCACACTGGGAAGACAGTTGGGAAGAAAGCAGTCTTTTAGGTGCTTCCTGTGAATGTGAACTGTATCAGGATGGGTGTTTCATACCCAGAGAAACCTTTCACACTCAAATAGCCTTTCACACTCATATAATCCCTGTCTTTCTGTCATCAGAGGTGACCCCAGACCTTTGGCAGTTAAATCTCTTCTCAGTTAAACTCATGGATCCCTCCAAGCAGCTCTGGCTTTATTCCCAACAGTATTTTGAAACCCTTCAGGGATTATGTCAGTAATTAGATAAATAATAAAAAAGCCATGTCCAGATGTGGGATGATGCTCCAAGCAAAGCTCTGCTTTTCCAATGCATTAAGCTTCACAGCAGTTGTTCACCCTCAGGGCTGCCAACAGAAGAATGCAAGGCACTTTATCTACAAAAGTAAAGGAAAAGAAAATGCAAACAACCAGAGTTTTTCCTTGATGACAATAAAACTGACTGTTCTCAGCAATATAATCATCCCTCCAGAGCCTAGAAGGCTCCTTTCAATTTCACTCATCTGCCCATTTCTGATTTTAAATACCCTGGTGTGCAGTATTCAGAGCAGTGCCCATTGTACTAGAATTTGCAGAATTCGTTGCTGTTTAAAAAACCTCATTAGGACCAGGAGAGAGGAGCATGGAATTAGAGTCATCTGCCTCAAAACAGATCCTCAGCTGTCAGACATGTAAATCTGTATATGTCTCCAGAGCCTTCCTTTGCAGTCAGGGCAAACAAACTTCTTCAATGACTGACTCATTTCACTAAAATAAATGCATAAGAAAAGTCAGAAGACATGTTCTCAGGAAGTATCAATATTTCCCCACTAATAGGGGAGACTGTCAGCTTAATTGAATGCCCATCTTTTTAATATCTAAATTTAAGCAAGACATATTTCTTTCTTCGCAGTTGTAGGATCTGCTAGTACTCAGCTAACTGAGCTAAAGATAAAATCTGCCCATCCTTAAAACCCCATTTTGACCACTCATAGAAAACAAAGTGGGGTGTTTACAGTATGTCTGGCTACTTTTGTACACATGAACACTCAAAAACTGATTGAACAAATGTGGACTCGAGTTCAAAGCCAATGCGTTCATGCAGGATGACAAATTACTTTCATGGTGCATTACTGTTACCAGGGAGACAAAGAAGAGATTTAGATACATACATATTCTTATATACAGAATATATGTAAGAATATATAAGATGTGTAAGGATATGTAAGATTATATGCATTTTAACACATCCATCCAGCACCACAGCATCTAAGAGGTCAGTATCACTTTGGCTATGTGTCTCAAATGATGGAATGGGATGGGCAGAGTCTTGGAATGTGGCAGAGCCTATTTCTCTGACTGAAATGGTCCCTGACATTGTTGTTTGGGTGGGATACCCCTAATCTGACATTAATTGTCCAAAAATCTGGATGAGTTCCCTTTCTAGTGCATAAAGAGAAACAGGCGCTGCCAGCGAGCACTGAGACCCAAAAGAGAACTCATATTGAGATTAGCTCAGTTAATTAGAGCATGATGCTAATTAATGCCAAGGTTGTGGATTTGGTCCCTGTAGGGGCCATTTACTTGTGAGTTGGAGTAGATGATCCTTGTGGGTCCCTTCCAACTCAGAATATTCTGTAACTATTTGACATACTTCAGTTTTCTTGCCAGAATTATCCACTGCATTGCCTTTGAGCACCAAATCCATATATCAGAGATAAACAAAGATAGTCAATCTTCTTTTGCAGATTCTCATTCAGGATGACTCTAAGAGTAATGTTATGTCTCTTTCTTATTACACAGAAACTTCCTAAGATCATGAAACCAATTTTTACTTTTCTTTTTTAATTCCACTAATACTTCCATTCCCCTTCTTAAGCGACAGCTCTTGTCAGCTTCTTCTCTCTACACGTCCTCATCCCTTGTTTATTTGTTTCCCTACGGTGGCTTCGCTGGGTCTGAATTACCATTGCTTTAGGACTATTACATAACTCACAAAGTCAACTTTAGTAACATTTATTCTTATCATGAGCAGATTAATAAGTAAACTCCTATCTCAGCAGTAATAGGAAGGCACTATTGGCTAATTCCAACCACATGCTCTGGTACCACAGCATATAAATAAGCATGGATTTACAGGTCCAACAGGCTTTTCTGACACTTGACTTCTCTTTCTCAGCCCACCATGGAGCCCCTGGGAACGACCACTATTTTCTTGCTGATCTGCATCTCATGCCTTCTCTTTGCCACATGGAGAAGCAGATCTCAAAAAGGGAAGGAGCCTCCTGGTCCCATCGCGCTCCCCCTTATTGGAAACCTGCTCCAGCTGAACCCACGGAATGTGCCTGAAAGCTTGAAGCAGGTAAGAGACTGTCTCCTTCTTTCCTGTGTTGTCTTCATTGCATATAAAGCAAGGTTCAGTCCTGTTGGTCTCAGCTTAATTCACAAGCTTCATTTGCATTGTCCAAATATTAGACTCAAACAGAAACAAAATGTTTTCCAGATATACATCCTTCTGAAGTCCATATATTGCAATAGTTTATGTTTCTAAGTCTATGTATTACAAGTCTACATATATTTCTAAGTCTATATATTGCAGGTCAGTCTATATATTTGCAATGATCATACTAATGATGAGTTCTGTGCTGACTTCACAATCTGTACTACAGTACTACAACTTGCAGTAGATTTTCAATCAAGGCACTGATGCTATTGCAATATAACCTCCTCTGCCCAACACCTCACCATGCTGGCAACACAGCCCGGCCCTTTTTGGGACCTGCTCCATTTTGCTGCCTCTGCTCCCTAGCATATATGTCGGATCTCCTGGGAGTGGAAGTAGCAAGCAAAGGAATAGAAGCAAAAAAATGTCTGGAGGTGAATTGTGCTGTTCATTCCCTCCTCTGACAGATGCCATTTTTGATGGCAAAAATACCTCTGTTTGAGAGACAGCTTTGCTGTTTGTGCTCAAAAACTCTTTAGGCATTTGCTTCCATATGTGTATATAATTGCTTTTAGAGCTCATGTAAACAGTTATCCACTATGCCCTGCAGAAAGGCATTCCTGAATGTTTTCTAGCCCTATGAAGGGCTGTTTTCTCAGATTTGGACTGGATACTCACCACTTCCATTCATATTCCTTTCTTCTTGTACAATTCCCTCTTCCCTTGTCTGTAACTCATAGTTGAAAGATCTCTGCACTGTTGTTATTCAATGTCATGTCTCAGCAGTGCTGGAACAATGACACATCACCTCTCAGACCTCTTTGTTACAAACTTCACGTGAATATCATTAAGTCATGTTGTTCTTTGTGTTCTTCTTTCCTACAGCTCAGTGAGAAGTATGGTCCTGTCTTCACGGTACGTTTGGGCCCACAAAAGGCTGTGGTGCTGTACGGCTATGATGTTGTAAAAGAAGCTCTGGTTGATCAAGGAGATGACTTCAGTGGAAGACGCATCTTTCCGTTGTTTGAAAAACTCTTCAAAGGCACAGGTATGTCCTTCGTAATTCCAGCATACAAAACAGAAGCTTTCAGTGCTTCAGGAGCATAGCTGAGAGGGCAGCATAGGAAGGAACGGTAGATTTAATTTACTACTTTTATGCAGTCAAATTAGCAATTCAAAACCAAAAGCCCAACTCATTGCTTCAATCTTTGAGTAAATTGGTCCCCTGGAGAACTGTTTGAGGTCCTAGGATGGCTTCTCTGTGTGTGTTTTTATTTTCAGCATGCTTTGACCCCTGACGAATATTTTGTACATTAAATGTGCCTCTAAGGTCTTACGTTCATTCTCCAATTTTTGAAAATACTCTAAATATACTCACAGCTAAGGTACCAGCAAAAGGAAAGTTCACAGTACAACAAAGATAAGATAATACAGGCTGACTCAGTAAGGGCCGTAGTCCAGATTAGGTCATGAGATTATACACCAGTTCAGCCCCTGGTATGGCATTTATAGCACATATTCCATGGCATTACATATACAGTGCAGTACTAATGCTATTGTCAATAATTATATACTCTGCAAAAGTGCATAGCAGAATATTTGAGTAGTTGTTATGTCAGTGTAAAGGCCTTGCGCTTGTGCCCAGGACTAATTCAGTACCATCATTACCTTCTTATTTACTTCCTTAGTTTTTCTTATCCTGGGAATAAAGTCAGTTTTATTCAAAGTGCTGTGACAGATGGATCAAATTTGTCACCTTCAGAATTGCAGAGAAGTTACATTTTTGGGCATGTAGCAGTTGCAGTGTAACTCCACAGAAAGGTATTTTTGAATTCTGAGTACTTACTGTGTAGTTCTCATTGGGGGAAATAAAATCTGTTTCATCATGAAGGTCTATTTTTCCTCCCTGTGTCAGGCATTGTGACCAGCAATGGGGAGACATGGAAGCAGCTGCGGCGATTTGCACTCACCACCCTGCGGGATTTTGGAATGGGGAAAAAGGGCATTGAGGAGCGAATCCAGGAAGAAGCTAATTTTCTGGTGGAGAGGATCAAGAACACACATGGTAGGATAAGGACTTTGTGCCTGCTGAGACACCGTGCATATATGCAATGAGACAATGAGGGGTGTAGGGCTTCTTCACAAAATCAGTGACCCAAGGACTGGGCGTATGGCTGCTGTTTCCACTCCCTGCTTCTGTAAGCAGTTATCAGTCCTGGCCCGGTTATCAGTGGATCAGTTAAAGGCACTATGACAGTATGAAGGACAAAAGTAGGAGAGAGGCTTGGAAAGTGCCCTTTAACCTATTCTGCTAGAAGAGCAAGACAGGCAGTGGCAAAAGGAATAGCTTTGCCACAGAGCCAAGGGTTTGATGGAATTTAGCCATGGAGACAGTGCTGGACACTGTCGGGTAGCCAAGTATGCACTTCTTCACCTTGTCTCCTGCAGCTCTATGTAAGCAGCTCTTGAAGAAGTGGGTGACCAGAGAACTGATTTGCAGATATTTGGGGTTGGGTCCACTCCATCTGAACGCTAGACAATACATCCCAGTATTGGTGGAGCTGTCCAATGGGAACAGACATATAAGCTGCTTCTGAGGGCAGGGTGTAAGGTTATCCCGTTGGTTTCAACCCGTCAATGTGTTTTCTGGTAGCATATAAGTCAATGTTATTTCTAAGTACTTCCCCTGACAGTGGCACAGTACTAGCCTGGACCCCAGGCTTCCTTTTCAGTGCCAGCCTTCAACGTGTGCCTATTCTGCAAGGGGCAAAGCAGATGGATCTGAAAGAATGATTAAGCATCACTGTTTTCCATAAGCCACTAGAAAATTCAGTCTGGCTTCTCAGATAAAGGCTCAGATCAGGCTCCTCTCTCATTCCTTTTACTAATCAGGGAAAACACTCTCACCTGCATTGCTTTTATCCTTTGACTAGCACAGTAATATTGTATTTCTTATGCCCTTATGCAAGCCTCTAACTCTGGCTCACCTTGCTAGAGCAGCTTTTACTGTGTACTAAAAGGTGTTGCAAGCAAGATATATACAACTGAGAAGTATAGAACCACTATTTACCCTTGTTGCAATTAATAAATAGCTATTACTAGTGTCTTCTACATTCAGCATTAGTATACTCACCACCTCTGAGACATCCACTGAGTTTGCAATTGCCACAGTGTCACCAGCCAGGCAGAGAACTGGTGCCATTGCTCCTTGGAATAGGCTGCTGCCAAGTTGACATTTTCTCACACCATGATTTTCTTTCAGGATTTTATACCTCTTCATGTTATTATTTCTCCTCTTAACCTTGAGGTGCACCCTATCACCATCTATAATAATAGCTTTCCTTTCTTTCTTGGATCTAATCTTGCTTTTTGCTAAGACCATAATCCTCTTCATAGAAGTTAACCCAGCTGTGTTATTAAAACTGAATTTTGATCACAGTCCTTTGAACCCCAAGGAGAGGGTTATACAACTGAGTTTGTGCTAATAAAGTTAAAAAGGAGAGTGCAATAACCTAAAGACATGGTTCAGGCAAAATCCTCATGGTTTCATGGGAATCTTTAGGCTATTTCTAATAAACAGTCTATAAAGCAGACAGGCACGTGCCAGCTGAGGAGGAGCTAAGGCACTCAGACCAGTGTTCAGCTGAGAACAGGACAAAAGAGATGCTTAAATTATAAGAGTGAAATGAGTTCACTTCAAGTAGAGAAGAATAAATTGGATAAGGCCTTCACCATCCTGTCAAAGGACTGCCAAACTCTAGATCTCCAGAGGATGTGAAACTACCCTGAAGTCTCACAGGAGAGATGATCCATGAAATACTGAAAGCAAGATGCCATTTTTTTGGTGGTTGTTGCAGAGCGACCCTTCAACCCTGGCAATTTCCTAATCCATGCTGTTTCCAACATTATCTGCTCCATTGTCTTTGGGGATCGCTTTGACTATGAGGACAAGAAATTTCTAACTTTAATTGATTGGATAGAGGAAAACAACAGGCTCCAGACTGCTATACAAACACAGGTGTGTGTGGTTTTATTTAATACATTTGTTAGCTATTATTTATTAATGGGTATTTATTCATGTTACTAGTTTTTAATTGCAGTGGGTTTTCCTAAATTTGAAAAGTGAAGTGGAAAATGCAGCTAAACAAATTCCTGCTGTTTTTTTCTTACTTTATGGAATTGCCATTGTATGTCCAAAGGCTTTAATTGCAAAAGTTGCTCAAGTGTCATCTATCCTTGAATGTAGTGAAACCATAAAGTAAATGACAATAAAATCTTGAGTAATAAAGACCTACTGTTCCAAAACAGTTTAATCGCCCCATTTTCACAGTTACAATCCAGGGAACATTTTATTGTATCCATGTTAATCAGAATGTGCTTTTTAATAATTTTGTTTTTACAGCTATATAATTTCTTCCCAACTGTCTTCGATTATTTACCTGGACCTCATAAACAAATGATAGAAAACTTTGACAAAGTTGATAAATTTACAACAGATATCATAATAGAACACCAGAAAACCCTGGATCCCTCTTGTCCTCGAGATTTTATTGATGCTTTTCTTAACAAAATGGAACAGGTACTGTAAGAGTATAGATTTATTGGATTATAAGGAAATCACTGCTTAAGTCACATCTTTTCTTTTTACTTGTGACGGGGCATTGGGGTTTTGCAAATACAGAGGGGAACTTGCTCTTCTTGACACAATTGACTTATTTTATCCTCTCCATTTTCTAATCAAGGATTTTTAAACACAGAATTAATAGCATGAGCCAAAGTGAGGAAAGTGGAAGACCATCTGGCTAATGTAATTCAATGCTCCTTCCATATTAAAAAAGGTTATAATATTATTCAGTAAACGTACCGTAAGTGCTAATGTTCTGGAGAGTGAGTGTCGTATTTTTGAAAGGACATCAGATGTCTTTATAAACCTACATTATGTGTACAGGACTTTCATTTTTAAACAATCTTCTTGGCTTTGTCATTCAAAACTTTCTGCCAAATCTTCCTGCAGGAGAAAGGGAATGATGACTCAAAATTCACCGTTGAGACCCTGAGCAGAACCACACTCGACTTGTTCCTTGCAGGAACAGGGACCACGAGCCTCACACTGAGATTTGCAATTCTGATTCTCCATAAATACCCAGAGATAGTAGGTAATGAAAAGAAATAGTTTAAAACTTTTTAATAGGTTGTGGGATCAGCTGGGACAATTCCTGTCACTACCATATGTGGTAATAGTCCCCTGACTAAGGAAGTATGTCTTTGCAGTGTAGAAATGTGTATTAGTCTTAGTTTTATTCACAGGAAGGAGATGTTAGTACTAACCATATTCATGTATTCCTCCTGGTGTGTCAAAAGCAAATTTTGTTGTAAATATGGGGAGAGGTTTAGGAAAACAGATGGGAGGACTTGTTCATTCAACACTTACTTATTTCCTAACAGAGAAAATGCAGCAGGAGATTGATTCTGTGATTGGCCGAGACCGAAGCCCCCGCATGTCAGATCGGACCCAGATGCCCTATACAGACGCTGTGATCCATGAAGTCCAGAGATACATTGATTTCCTTCCTCTTAATGTCCCACATGCTGTGATCAGAGACACCAAGTTCAGAGACTATTTTATCCCCAAGGTTTGTTCCAGAGAAAGGTCATCAATCTCTTGAAAACAATGATGGGCTCTTTTCTTTGTATTTTATTGAATTTTCAAAAGCACTGAAATGTGATATTGAATTGAAATAATTTTTGGAAGGGGATTCTGGAAGTCATTGACTCCAACCCCTTGTATTAGGAAAAAAGAAGAAAATACTTTTTAATACTCTGTGTGAAGAGGAAGATAGAGCTTTCTATTTTTATTTTTTTTTCACATAAATGTAGGTTGTAATTTATTTGGAAGCAATATTAAATACTCTAAACAGACTCACCACTAAAATTCATTAAATAAAACATCTTTGCCATACCAATGGCATATATTTTCAAGCATTAAATGTTCATTTAAAACTGGTTAAACATTGACTATCCTTCTATTTAGCTTGGGAACTTCTTAGTGCCTCTTAGTGCTTTAACATATCTCCACTGTACCTTTCTTCTTTGTTAATTCAGGACACTATGATAATACCTGTGCTGAGTGCTGCCCTATACGACAGCAAGGAATTTCCAAACCCAGAAAAATTTAACCCAGGACATTTCTTGAATGCAAACGGTACCTTTAAAAAGAGCGACTACTTCTTACCATTTTCTACAGGTAAGACCTCCTGCTATCGCAAATCCTAGACTATCCTCTCCTGCAATCTCTCTGAAGGTTACATGGCTCCATTGCCATGGTCTGTACAGTGATGTCAGGTGACATCTGCTGGAGTCACTTCTGGGCAGCTCTAACCCCTGCACTAGAGTTTCAGCTGACTTCCTTTTTCAGCAAAAATAAAAGTTCCTCCAATGCCTTCTACAAGATGTGTATGAAGTGGGACTCAGCCGTACAACTTGTGTCTCTCAAATTTACCATCTAACAGCAAACGAACATGAGCAACCAGAGCCTTCAAACTGCCTTCACCGAGCACTGTCATTATTCTAGACTCTTAGTTCCTAGTTTAATTAATTTGCTTCCCCAAAAATACTGCAGTGCTGCCTGTGCATTCTGAGATGTCTGAACTTTCATGGAACAGTGGCTAAAATCTGTTATCAGCAAAATTCTCCACTGTCACCTCGAT